>VDFB02000015.1:588254907-588322296 GCA_007258455.2 Sequoia sempervirens | reverse complement strand
TATACGTGGCCAAGACATTTCTTTGTCGAAACAAGCCTCACCTAAAGTTGTGAGAGAGGTGCAAACTCAATTAAAGATCTTTGAGAAAATGAGGGAAGTTAGAAAGAGGTAAAGAAAAAAGACACAAGCCATGGGACAAGGATGTTGTTTAATCTTCTTCCATTCCCTTCAAGTTCAAGCACTAGTGTTTGCCCTAGAGTTTGCAGATCAATATTTGATTCATATATAGTACCATGTGGTTCTCAAGCTTCCCAACCATCAATTCGGAGCATATGTTGGAGGAAAGACACAAAAAACAGCAAGAAGCGTAGTTAGAGATATTTCGTTTAATTGTACAATTCCATTCCATATGTCTTAAATTTTATATCTTTTCAATTTAAATATTTTAATAAATTTTGATTTTTGTTTAAAAAATAGATTTGTATTCATAAAGGTCTTCAAAATTTTAAAAATGAATGTTATTTTTATTTTTAAAAACACTTATTTAGTACTTGCCCCTAATGAATCAAAGGAGTTCTGCTCAAATGATTAAGCCATTGAGTTCTCATTGTCAAGGCCCAAGTTTGAATCCCCAAAGTGACATATCAGCACAGGAGAACATGATGCAGGAGTATGCATATGGTTAAGTCTCATGGTGGACGTGTTGGTCCTTATTGTACAATGTATCACAATGTAAATCTTGTGGTGGCATGGTGGTCCTTACTAGATAAGTGTATGAGGTGTAGCCCTCAAATTAAACCTTAATTTAGTAAAAACGAAAAAAAAATAGATGCCCCTAATTATAAAATGATAAAGGGCCCAAAATTGAATAAGATGGTGGCAAATATGAGATCAATAATTGATGAGCAGCTTGTTATATGAGGAAAAACAGAAACATTACATTGTTGAAGTTACAAGGTATTTTCCTCTACTGAGGCAATTTTCTTATAATCTATTAATCAAAGTTATAAGGTACACCACCCCCTCTCCTTTCATGTGCATACCATTGTACCAGGTATGGGTACAGGTATGATACAGCTTGAGTATCATGCCTGCACATACCTAAAATCTGACTTGTACCCCTCCTACCCAAAATGTGAACAAGTTATCTATTGCATCAAATACATCTAGATACAACAACCTAGTCGTTTGTGCCATATACATATAAATTTGTTCAAAAATAAAAATATACACCACAATTACAAACATTGAAAACTCTATTTTTTTAATAAATCAAATCACAAGCAAACTATAAAAAACCAAACAAGCAACTAAAAGGCAAAACAAAACATTGAGGAGCTTGAGCAAAGGGTTTTCACCAAATCATTTTGATTTTGTCTATTAATAAATGAGACCTTTCTTCTTTGTTTCTTAGACAAGGCCCATAGGTTTTCCTTGACCTTCCTATTTGTTCCTTAGACAAGGCCTTGAATTTTATTATAACCTATCACACAATGCCAAGCATGAAACAGATTTACTAGAGAATGATCAAGACAAGGAACTAAATTTTCTAAACAGTAAAACCCACCAAAAAAAGCTCATCTGATCAAGCCCTGTGATTAAAATACATCCCCCCTATTGCATCTATTTTTTGCTGCATTTGTTTTTCTTCTTACAGTGTTTGATGTCTTCATTCCCAATTGCCTCTGCATAAAAACTTGACCCAGGTTTAAATAATTATTGTTTGGGTTTGAAAACTTTAAGTTTAGGCTTCCAAATTTTATACAATTTTTATTTTTTTGGTTTGACTTTTAATTTTTAATATGAATTAAAATTTAGAATTAGCAATTTTAATACATTTTATTTTTATTTTTTAGTAAAGTTTTAATTTTAACTTATTTATTAATATTCTATGTTCCCCAAGGATGGTCTCGAGCTTTTTTTGGCTGTTCACGTTCTAGGGGTGTTCCAAGGACACAGGGATACGTCAAAAATGTCCCCAAGTCATCCCTGATTTTTAAAAAACTGCCCTAGCCATCCCAAAAACTTTCCCATCATAGGGGAACATCACGGGGATGGCTGAATGGCCCCAAGACAGCTAGGGGTGTCTTAGACACCCTCTGACCATCCCAATAGCAAATCAGCCATTTTTAAGTCCAAAATGAAAAAACAACTCTTTTAATCTTATTTTTGTGGGCCTCACATCACACTTAGCCCTAAATGAACAAAAAGAAGCATCACTCTCTCATTCTCACTCATTTTTACATGCCAAAAAATAATTGCAGCCAAATTGGAGAAAAAAAATCATTTTGAGCAGGGTTTGACAGTGCATCTGGAGAAATCAGCATTACAGAGTAGTGAGGAATGAGATAGCAAGAGAAATGGAAGAGGTAAGTGAATCTTCTTTTTTCTTCAAAGTTTTAAGGAAGAAATGTATGATTTTCTTTGTTCTCTTTTTTTAGTTTGCACTTGCATTATTCTTTCACAAAACAACATGATCAGCAGCAATGAGAATAGTGAACATGAAATGGAAGAAAGAAAAGTGAGAGTTTCACCTCAACTAGGGGTTCATCAGGGTGTGGGAGTGTTGAGAGTGAATGAGAACAGCCATAAAACCCATTTGAGTACCCTTCCACCATTTTAAAACCTTATGCAAACAGCCCTTTTAATTCCAAAAAACCTCTTCTTCAATTTGTAACAGCCCTAAACAAAGACAAAAAGAAAAATTTACGGGATAGGAGAGTGTGGTTGTGTCACAATTGCAAAACAAATTTTAGAGGGAGCTACACCTCTCAACTCTTGGACATTACAAGACATGTGCTTAAGGTGTGTCTAGATATAAAGGAGGATGAGAAGGTAGAGGTTTATAGATTCTATATTGAGGCGGAAGCAAAGTCTATAGTTTCCGATGGTAACACAATCTGCACAATCAACTATGACTATGCCCTCCATGGTTGCTAGTGGTAGGGATGATGTTTCTACAAGAGGAAAGATAACGATTAGTGCTAGTGAGAAGGCGAGGACAACTGCAAGTATGTTTAATATGTAAGCACATCCCATTTCATGTAGGACATTCTCCTTACTTCAAACAAATGTTCAAAAATGTAGCTTTTGTTGGTCCCTCATCCACCCCCCCTTGAGAACATAAACTAAGCACTACCCTCCTTGACAAAGAATATTCTAAGTTGAATTTGGTGAAGAACATGAGGCAAACATGGATTAGAATAGGTTGCTCATTGTCATGGATAGGTGGACCAATATTAGACATCGGCCACTCATCATCATAGTCACATGTTCAACTAACTCTTACTTTCTTAGAGCTATTGATTGTTCAAAGAAATGCAAGGATGCAAACTTCCAATTTCCTATTTTGAAAGGGGTCATGGAGGAGGTTGGGGCCTCAAATGTTGTACAAATGATCACTCATTCAGCATGTGTGTGCAAATTAGCTGGCATGATGGTGGAGGGTGCCTAGAAGCACATCTTTTGGACCCCAATTTATGTCCATGCATTGAACAACACATTAAAAAACATGGGGAAAATAGATTGGATGCAGCAAGTAGTGACAAAAGTTAGAGATATTGAAATGTTCATTTGCAACCATCACACCTCACTTTTCTCTTTAGGACTTTTTCGAAGAAGAAATTCCTCAAACATATGAATACTAGGCATGCCAATTAATTCATTTTGTTACAAAGGATGTTTGATGTCTAGGAGACTCTATAGTTCATGATGGTTAATTCAAAGTGGACTAGATGGCCTATTGCAAACATTGTTGCAAGAAAAACTATCAAACGAAAGATCTTCGATGACGATTGGTGGTCTATTGTGAGGTAAGAAATTGCTGATTTTTAATAAATTGCTGATTTTATTATTAAATTTATGATTTTACTGTTTCTAATTTTCTAACTTGTCTTTTTTGAAAGTTTTGTTTGCAAATATGTTTACTCCGTCATCTTACCCATTTTAGATGTCAATGGATATGCCAATACAAACTCTCCTATTATTGGAGATATTTTTGAGACATTTGACAACATGCTTGGGTGGATGAAGCAAGCAATTTGTAACAGGAATCCCAATTTGGGATTATATGAGCAGCATATTAAACCCATTGTGATGCAGCAATGGAACACTATGAACACCCCGCTTCATATTACAACCTTTACTCTAAATCCCAAATGGTATGCACCAAAGCCTAGGAGCTTGCCTTCTTGTGATGACAAAGAGCTGAAAGAAGGGTTAATGAAGGCCCTTCGAAAATTGTATTCAAGTGAGGAGTCAACTATACTTCGCAAACAATGGCTCGCATTTACTAATCTTCACAATCCAACATTCAATGAACATGAGCAAAAATAAATAGAGCTACATTAGCTCAAACTGATCCTATTGGATGGTGGTCATGGCACGGCAAAGATACACCAAAGTTGAGGATGTTCACCGTTCACATCCTTTCATAGGTTTCCAGCTCCTCTGCTGCAAAGATGAAATGGTTCACATAGAACTTCATCCACTCCCTCAAGAGGAACAGGTTTACCTCTAGATGAACAAAGAAGTTGATGGTTGTGCATAGTACATTGTGACTTCAGGATCATTAAACTTTAGAGTATCAACAAACTCCAACTTTACAATGGAATGTTGGTCTCGATGATGCCACCCAAATTGATGAGGATGCATAGGAGGGATTGGTTGGAGTTCCATTGGATGAGGCAATCCCCCATAGTGGCAATGGCTCAAAGTCAAACTTCAACTTTTGATGCAATGTTGACAGATACCGATTAGAGGAAGCATCATATCTTATATGTCTTTGTCATTTTGAAGTTCAAACATGTAGCCTTTGGGCATTTCATTCTATTTTTATTTTATATCATATGCACATTGACAATGAATTGCAAAAGCAATTAAATTTTGAGTTTTGAGATTTGTTGATTTGTTCAACTCATGTGAATTCTCAATTCAACTTTAATGTTGTGTTTTAAGGATCTATAATATATATGATGAATCCCTTATCAATGTTATCATATGAATATTTTAAATTTCCTTATATTTTTAAAATTTTCCCTATTTTTTATATAGTCGCCCCCTACCATCCCCTATAATGGCCTCAAATAATTTTGTCCCAAAAATGCATCCCAACATCCCTTACCATCCATGTTTATTTTTTAATTTTAATATAATTTATTATTAATTATATTTATTATGTGTATGTTAATTATATTTCTATTGCTTCTAGAGTCATGAAAATCTCGTCTAATAGCTTATAGGTTATAAAATTGTGTTTTGTATATGTGTGTGTGTGTATTTTATGAATGTTGTATCCAACCATATCCATATTAGGGGAACTTGAAAAATTACCTTATTTGTATCTATGTCCATGCAACTTTGGTACTACTTCATGTTGAATTCTTCAAAGATTCTCTAGCCTTTGTAGATTGATCAAATACGCAAAGCCACAACAATGCCTTTGTGTGTTTTTTGGAGTCAACAAAATTCAAATATCATTACCTGAAGATTTTCTTAGTAGAGGGTATGGTGCAATGGCAAGAAGACTTCACTTGACGAATTTCAAAATTATGGCATCAATCACATTACTACAAACTTCCTTGCAATCTAGAATTGTCTTTACAACCAAAACCTTCTTCAAACCACCTTATGGTTTTTACCATCCAATATTACCTACCTTTTCGTGAAATCTTTATGAAACTCTTTCAACTTACTAAAATGACCTCAATCATCCCAATATGTTATATCTATTCTTCACACACAAATCTACATGAAATGGAGGGAAAAATAGCTATCTGCATACCACTCAATGGCCTATTAAAAACGTCTAATGCTTCTCAAGATGTTAAAAACAAGTGAGTAAATGGTCCAACCACCACCTAGAAGTTAAAAAAACTGAGCAATCAATTATTCCTAGAATGATTCACTTATTTATCAAATATAAGAACACCTAATGGTTCATAATGAACACAAAAGAGTTAAGTGAAAAATGAGATTCTTTTTTTTCAATAGAATAATTTAGTTTTCCCCAACTCAACTTTATACTTGTAAAATATAATATAATCAAATATAAGAACACCTAATGGTTCATAATGAACACAAAAGAGTTAAGCGAAAAATAAGATTCTCTTTTTTTCAATAGAATAATTTAGTTTTCCCCAACTCAACTTTATAATTATAAAATATAAGATAATCAGGTTGGCTTAAGCTTTCTTGTGCCAAGAGTAACTTATTGCAAGCAAAGAACAATTAAGATGACATCTCTCAATTTGGAAACATCGGGACTAGAGCACTATATAGTTTGTAAAGGTGGCCTCCACAATCCTCTTGCTATGCTTTACCTCATCTAAAGACAACCAATTTTGTTATCTTTTGATCTAGCAAAAGTGTATCTTGATAAATTACATAATTCATCATCTACATGGTTCACAGACTCAAACTCAACGAACCGAAAAATTTCCAACTCGGCAACTTTAAAATAATTATTTTTTTAAATACTTAAATTTCTTTAAAAATATAAATTTTATGCAAAATAAATTAAAATATGCATCAAATGAGTTTGGTGGGGGTCTAGTCGTAGCACCCCTCACAAGGATCTAGGGGCAACACCCCCAATGCAATCAAGGGGCAACACCCCCACATGCAATAGAAGGTGCGGTCGAGGGTTGTGGTACCCACCACCAAGCCCAATTGAAGGACTTCAAAACTACACAGACATTCATGGCACATGCCATTTTTCATAATTTTTAACAAGGTAAAAAAAAAGTAATATTTAAGCATGAAAATTGCATTTTTCAATGTTTTTCCCATGCTATTTCTATACATCATGAGTTTTTAACACAAATAGGGCTTATAAAGCCACAAATTTGCATTTAAAATGTTTTTCTACATTTTTTCCACATCCCCTGCGCAATGCAAGTCTTTGGCATGGACTCACCAAGTACTTGACCCAAAACTCATGGATAACTCACCTAAAAAACTTGGCAAGTCAACCTCCAAAAAAATTGATAAGAAAAGGTAGCGAGTAATCCTGTAGTTAAACTATGATCAACAACACCCCACATAATGTAAAATAGATTGAATCTCATTTATACTTGTCAAGCGACCCAAGCTTTACCACTACTGCTAGATTCTGAGGGTGAAAAACGAATTCTTGCCTCCTCTCCACATGGCCAAGCACTTCCAACATTGTCCATGAACATTTGACTAGTGCAAAAAGAGCTTGGTTGCACAAGAAAGTGGTTTTCTCTACAAAATGAGCCAATAAGCTATGCGACAGTGACTCCCTCTACAATAGGGATATGCCCTATGGATTCCACCCCTCTCATTAGACAATCTCAATCAACAACGAGATGATGACAAGGTGAGTAGCAACTTTTGGCATGAAAAATCAATGTGTCTAGCCTTAATAAAACTCTCCAAATGCAGCAATTTAATGATCAATTTATCTAGTGGTGTTTCATTGTTTACTTACTTCAATTACTCTTGTATTTAATCCAAAAGATTGCTAGCTCTTCTTCAATTTAAATTTCATTCCACAAACCCTATGATGCCTCAATGACCTCTTACCAATTTCTTTTATAACCTACATTAAAAACATTCTAAGTTCACCAAATAAAATTGCCTCATCCTCATTAAAGAAGTATCCATATGACAAGAAAGTGGAAGAGGATTTTGGAACACTAGGAGACACCCTTTATAATGGGTTACTAATATTTACATCTTCTCTATAAATAAGGTCATGGAGGATACTATAAATGGGACGACCCCAAAGGCAATCAAGTTCTCAAAATCTCCCGTCACCTTAGATGAGGATGGCCCACATTTTATTGATGACACCTAAGAAGTCAACAAACGAGGGATTTCCAAGCTCTTGAATATCACTAAAGATAATGCACCTTAAGATATTGTCAAAATTGATGTTGAGATTTGATACCACATGCCCAAGGCTACTAATCACATGAACTCTATAAGTCATTTTCTATAAGCATTAGTAACTAAATTCCAAGGATATTGTTAAGCACTTTGTGCATTATTTTAAGCATCATAAATGACTAGAACATAAATCCATAGAATTGTATTTTGGATTAAAAAACAATGCATGGAAGAACTTAAATGTAATAACATATGAAGCTTGAGTATTAAATAATACATGTTAATCATGTTTTAATATGAATTTATTTTGACATTTTTATAAAATGATTTTTTTTCCTTAAAATATGAATATAGGAGATCTATGTATAGGCCCACATCACTACTACGTAAAACCATACAACTTTCATATCAGAAAACTGCATAAACAATGCTATAAGAAGAGCGTAGCAGAGCTAAAAGCATAAACAATACAACTATACTATATATTAACATTTGCATACAAAAAACTGAACCTATAGCATATCAATTAACATTATTGTTGCTGCTTGGCCCTGCATCACCTCCCAAATGCCCAAGTGGCAGCACTCATAAGCTCTGTTGTAAACACCAAGTGCAGATACTATGATTAATTCCACTTTTGTAGAAACAGATTGTTCACCCACTTTTAACAAACCATTAAATTGCAAACCATTATGTAGCATATCAATGAACATTATTTGTTGCTGCTTGGCCCTGCACCACCTCCCAAATGCCCAAACGACAGTGCTCATAAGCTCTATTATAAAAACCAAGTTCACACACTGGGATTAATTCCACTTTTGTAGAAACTGATTGTTCACCCACTTTTGACAAACCGTGAAACTTTAGACCATGAACAATGGAGTCTTTGCACTCTGCCCTAGGCAAAAAACCTTCCTCCAAATAGGGCATCATATAGCCACTCATGATTTCTATTGTGCACTTACGCACAGAAACTGATGAGGTTCGTTTATATCCAATTCTCCCATATTATAGCCTTTTTCCTATACCATAATGACCACCTTTGTGCTCCATTTTTACATCATATCATGTCTTATTAATTTATACCACTTCTGCTGCATACGATTAAATTAAAATAGGAAATATTTAAGTAAATTTTAAGGTACAATAAGAGAAAATAAATATTTGATTGCATATATTAATGTTCGTTGCCATCATGTAGTTATTACACCTATTGCTAACAGTAGCTCCTGAAGCAGCATTAACACCAAGCAAGAAACTTGCAAATATGGTCAAAAATAAAGGGAAATTTTGACATTCACATAGCTATTACTCGTATTGATAATCTACTATTAATATAATAGCAAACAAATCGGATATCATGGAAGCTACAACTATTTTTATGGGAGAAAACTATTTTCAAGGAATCAATTAGATATTATTACTTCATATCTTCTCTTTTTGCTAAGTTTGTGGCTTAACAAGCACATGATTCTCCTGATTGTAATCAGATTTGCTGAACAGGCATGACCCTAGGCTCCAATATAGGAAACAATATGTAAATCTTAAGAATTATTGTACGCCATAAAAAATGTATTAAGCTTGTTATTGCCTATTTCTTATATAAATGGCTAAATAAATGGTGTGGGAGGTGTACAAGATGGAGGTTATGTAAACTTTTGAGGAAACTAATGACATAATCAGATCCATTTTGAAAGGAATTCTACAATTGCTTTAGCAGCAGATCATTAGCCGTGTGGAATGTAAGGAGGGCCCACTCTCAGGAAGTGTTGTGATGATCAATTGTATTTGTAATAACTAACCCAAAATATATATATATTTTTTTTTGTTGAAATTAAATTATGCTTTCTCCATGAATTCACTGTTTGCTGCCTTTGTGTATGTATTGTTTTCTGCATAGGTTAAACATAGAGTTTGCATGTGTTTGATAATACATAGAGTGTATAACAGTAATAAAGAATGAAGAGAGACAAGTTTGAAAAAGAACACTTTCAGAAGCTGTCCTAAATCTGATTATAAAAGAAATCCAGACAGTCGTACAATTGCATTTTCTAATCAGATTTCAAGTATATTCAGACCTGTTTTCCAGCACCTGGAGTAGATAATCAACATATTCAAGAGCTCAAGCTTCACCCTTGCTGTTACGTACTCCTATGCTGCATAAACAGCCCTCAGCAACCATCAACAGGAAACAACTCTTGCAGATTACAAACTGTGTTTTCAAACAGCAGGGGCAACTCCTCAATGAAGTGCGATCTGTCTTAATAAATCAATAGTTCCACTGAAAATAACACTCCTGGCCTTGAAGGTGATGCCTAGAGGAGAGGTAACCCTTCAAACAATACCCAATTGCAAAGGTCGACCCCTCCAAGAGTTGTAAGCATAAGACCAAAGAACTAATGGCGCCTCCTGGAAAAAATCGACCTAGCCTTAAAAAATCAAAATCAACACCATAAACTGCAAACAAGTGCTTGAAATGATCGGCTTGTAATATGAAGTCTTATGAGCAAATACCCATCATGTAAGCTATCTCCAATTCTAAGAAAAGAGCTGATATGTGAGATTCTGGTTCTAAGACATGACACCTGAAAACGATTATTTTCACACTAGAATCATCAAGAAATAACTCCAAACTGAATCCAAGCAATTTTCACTCCAAAATCCAACTAAAACCCATCAAAAGGTCAAACTATTATCATTTTCTGAACTGAAACCAATTTTCTTTGTAGTTCAAATGAAGCCTCCAAAATCCTCTCTTGATGTGGTCTCTCACACACGAAGAAAGGCGATCTTCAAGAGGTTTTTGTCTCAACAAGTCGAAATCCACCCCAAAGCCAAGCTCCAAAGCCAAAGCACCAAAATATTCAAACATCCATAAGCTCAAATGACTTCAAAAGAAGCTTTTTATAAACTTTTCTCCAACTAGGGCGTCCAAAACCCTAAACCAAGAAATCACGCCAAAACTCAAAAGCCTTTCTAATTTATTTAATTTTTAACACCTTCATAAGATAAGTCACTTTTAATACTCTCAAGGTGGGCGCTCAACCAAGGCTTAAGTGACTCTAAAAAATATTTCCCTTATGACTATAGTGTCTTTTAATAATTTTTTTTTTTTGTCACTTAACCATTATAACCCAAAGTCCAATATTAAATAAACATTAATAATTAACGGACTTTAAAACAGAGGCTCATATGACCTCGGAATTTAGTGATCTATAGACCGTTGGAAATGTCTCGCCAAGATGCTTCATCTCCAACACTAAAAATCCCATAATAGCCAAAAACCCTAATTTTCCAAAAATAGCAAGTTTTGCCCAAGCAATCAAATCCACCTCCAGAAAATGCCAAACTGAAGATCACAACGAAACCCTACCAACAACCCCCGACAAAACCATCCAAGTCACCGAAACAGAGTCCAGACTGACACTTACTAAAAATAGTAAGTATGGACAAGTTGCCCGAAATCCCTCCGGAAAGTGTCATACAACTCCACTGGATTACCTGAAAACCATGGTGACATCGAAATTCTCCTCTAATTAGGTTGTCACCAACCCAAAAAGTCAGCTCCAACTGTGTTGCATGATAACCCAAAAATGGGGACATTACAGTATTTCTTTTTATTTCTTCGTGTGATTTCAATTTATATGTGTGTTATATTATAAGTCATTTGATAAGATTGATTTTAATGCGTGGAAAGTGTGAAAAGTAGTAATTTATATTAAATTGCCAATTTAGAATAAAAGTTGTGAATGCTTTAAAAGTATTAATTTTATCATTTTATGAATTGTCTCTATAGTTGCAATTATTTTTATTCCCATAGCATTTATTGTTTTATTTTAAGCAATCATTTCCTATAACTAGCAATACTCTTATCATTTTTCCTTTCTGAAATATTGCATTCATTTTACTCACCTTACTACCTACAGCCCTTGCACAAATAGCCACTACATCCTTCGTAAATTTACGCCCCAGATTGACACAATGATCGAATTGAATTTTATTTCTTGAATATTATTCTATCCCATAATCTGCCTTGGTGTTGGTCTATCAAAAATGACCATATTACACCTTACCAAATTCATTTCCTATAGATATTGCTCCATAATCTCCATTTCAATCCTCTATTCTTACATATCCAACTTTAGCCAACATTCCATTCTGTCTCCTTCCATCTTAGTTTTGGCTTGCTTTACCTTGCTCTTTGACCAATACCAATCTATCTCCTACATTGCTTCCTTATGCTGCAAATCCTCTGGGATCAATAACTCAAACAGATTGTCTTTGAGCTCCACATCATTAACCATATTCTTGATATTTTCTTTAAACTCCACCATAATCATGGCCCTGAAATGAAACAATCCTATATCGACAACACCCTCTTGTCCTAAAACAGCTTTTACAATGTACAAATGGACAGATGAGAAACAATTAAAGATGTTCCACAATATGTTGTCTAACACCATTTCCCTAGCCTCAGAATTGCACGCCATTGGTAAGCATAAACCAGCTGAACCCACAGGATAAATACAATCCCTAGCTGCTCCAATTTATCCCATATAAAAAATCCTAATAAGAATGTCATCAAAATGAAGCCTACCACTTTCAGCATTTTATCTTTCACAAGCTGCCTTCAATGGTAAGAGCTTTGTGTGCAAGCAATGTACAATCACAATTATGTAGTTGTCCACCACCCCAATACAAACATGTATTACATAAAATATATAACACTATGATAAGAACTCTATGATTATAATGTCTTTAAGATTTTTCCAATCATTTACATCATGCTAACTAATAAAGAGAAATGGCTGTGAGTGCCACCACTAGCCAATAAATTGCGGCCCTATTTTGATCTATTGAGCAATATGTTATTGAAAATTAGTTTAGTTTCTCTTTCCAAATCAGTATTTCTTCCAAAAAAATCCTAATTGCCAACAAGAACATACTCTTTTGTTTACAACATTGACCACTATTTGAGAATCTTTTTCAATCCAACCTCTTTTATAAGCAGCTTTAGCTGTGGCCTGTAAACCTATCAAAAGACCATACCATTCCACATAATTGATTGTTTCTTTATCAAGATATTAGGATCCTCCCATTAAGAATCTGCCTTATCCATCTCTAACCACAAAGCCTGCCTGAGTAAACCCGAATTACCCTTTCAGTCATCATCAAAGTTTAGTTTTACTTTTACTCCTTTGCTCGGTTCTTGCCATTTATATTTCTTGTTAATCATGACTCCATCAATCAGCCCTGGAACAGGATTTATAAAATGCAAAGTTGTATATAAACGTAAATTTCTTTTTATTAAAATGTTTTAATTTAGAAAATTTGTTTAATTGTTTTAGCCAAACTTACTCAAGAATTTCACATCCTATCTTTCCGATGACAATAGTTTGACAAATATGAACACAAACTTGAATGCTGTGACCTAGGTGGCTATTATAAACACTCAGAAAGTGTCGTTGTCAAAAGTATATGATGTAAGCAATATTTATGATCACTATAAAAATCTTATTTCAACTGTGCTCATTTTAGTGGGGTATCATAACGACTTTCGTGTCCTTGTGGCAAAAAACATCTAGCAGAAGTAGATGTTTTCAGGGAAGTACAGATCCAATTAGCCTGTGTTGACCAATATTGAAGCTTGTGGAGAATTTATGATAGAAACTCTTAAAGATCTCTCTTTTATCGAATGATCAAAGAAAGTGGTTATTGAAACTTGAAAAATGTGTTGTGGAGGCCATAAACAAGTGCGGAGGCATTGAGGATATAAACCTAAATGTATTACAAAAAGCTAAAAGGACACTTTAATTAAAAAAAATGTTGAATGCCTTCTAAATCATCGTAGTTATTAATTATTTGATAATCGTTGTTGTTGAAGAAGAAACCCAAAGATTAACTCCTATTGAGGAGCACACTGTGAAAAAAGATGACCAAGATCAGAAAATGATAACAAATCGAGGTCCACCCTCATGCACAAGTGAATTACAGTACAAAAGATGGTGAGGAAACTTGCTCGAGGAAAGTTAAGTTATTTTTTTTATGTAATTGTTTAAAAGAATTGCATATCAAGACCAACTCACAATAACCAACAAAGACAAAAGTAAATGCAGAATATGATTAATGAATTTTCCAATACTTGGGAAGCTGCCTCAAAGTTTCTATATGATAAGAGTCAAACAAATCACACCAATAGCTTCAGGGGCAACGTAATTTAAAAGTGGGCTCATAATGAGCCCAATGTTGCATAAGGAAATAAGCTAAGTCCAACTTCATTCTAGGAATATGGATGAGAATTAACACATAAATCCATCCTAGAAAATAGGATGTGGACAAAGCATAAAGCTATTGTTGAAACAAAATATAGGAAATAAAGCACAAGTCTATTCTGATAGACTGGAATAAAACAAATAAAACAATGGAAATCCCGTAGATTGTATTCAAAAGATAATACAAAAATAATGCTTTAGGAGGATAGCAAGGATAGTGTTATTCTTGGAGAGCCTTCATTGTCTATAATAATGGTAAAAAAAATTGTGATAAGAGGATAAATTATAAATATTTATGAAAATTGTGTAATTTGGTTAACCCATCACTGAAATACACTGAAGATCGATTGTCTTTGCAGTTGGAGGTGGCTCAAGTGAGCGTTTTG
The DNA here is from genome assembly GCA_007258455.2 of Sequoia sempervirens. Taxonomy (NCBI): domain Eukaryota; kingdom Viridiplantae; phylum Streptophyta; class Pinopsida; order Cupressales; family Cupressaceae; genus Sequoia; species Sequoia sempervirens. The sequence goes on along the minus strand of VDFB02000015.1, from coordinate 588,307,844 downwards.
TCTGTTCTGTGTATTGGTTGCACTAGAACAAAATTTTAGCGATCTTTAGATGTAATATAAAATTCATTTGTAAATTATTTGTCTTTCAGATCTCAGAAATTAAGTATTTCAAATTTTTAAGGCAAGTTTCTGATTCCAGTGTTTTGGGATTTTAGTTTGGAACTTATCAATCAGATTTTGGTTTAAAATCCAGAAGTTTAGATTTTCTATTTCGATTGGGTTCATTCCAATTTCTTTTGCAGAACTCCCTCTTAGCTTCAATCCCATCCCACTTCAACAATTTTCCCATGTCTTCATAGAATGCTTGTATTAAGTATGGTAATTACAAGCTCACTAAGAAGCATCCTGAAAATATAAATAATTATCATGCCAAAGAAGCCCTTTCTTCTGCCAGTTCATTTTAATGCAAATAAAAATATGTCGAATGTAGGCTTTGAATTCTCCCACGAAATTTTATGACAAGAAGAATTACACATGGATATATGCTTTTACAGCAACTCTTCTATCATATGCAACTTTACATCCTTTTTCCATAGTAATGATAAACCAGCATTTTGGACTGAATTGCTCATATCTCAAAGGCTTCAATGTAAACCAAAGCTCCAAACGTACCTGGAGCTGTTGTAATGTCCCCATTTTTTATGTCCTCTTTTGGATTAGTATGGTTTTGACACACTTACTATTTTATATTTAGTAACTGGTCTGACAGGCAGAGCAGTGTAGGGTTTTCTGTTTGGGCAATATGTGGAAGTTGTTCGATGAGCTTTAATGCCTTGTGCCAGTCCTTTTTGTGGGTTTTTTCAATGTCCAGGCGTGGCTTTCTATTTTTAGCAGGAGACCAGTCCAGTGCTTACTATTCACAGTAAGCCCTTTGGCATATCTATCATCTTTCCAAATTGATTCTTTGGTGTTTTTACTATTTTTAGTACTTACTAAAAATAGTCTATTTTTAGAAGCTAGACCTGGTCAGGCTCTCTCAGCAGCATTATTTTAGTTAAGGCTCTTGGTTGCTAAGGTTGGAATATTTAAATATTTGCTCATATGATCAGGGGCTTATGTTACAGTTGTCATGTCTTAAGATTTGATACATAGCATAAAAATATATGTTAACAATTTAACATTATTATAATAGTATGATAATATAAATATATATATAATACTAATATGAGAATAAACATATTAAATAAGAAGATATAATGAATTAATAATTATTTTAAAGAGAGACATAAATATAAAATAATAAACATAAAATGATAAATATAAAATAATACAAAAATTACAAAGTGCAGTCTAAAAACATCATAAATATAATAACCTATATGATTTCATAAACCATAAAAGAAATAATATCTAACATGTTAAATAAAAGAGAGATAAAGTAAAATATAAAATATAATATAAATAATACTAAATAAAAGAAAGATAAATAACACCAAAGTCAACTCCTAATAGGGACAATTAACAAATGCAGTGATCAAACTTTATTAAGGTAAAGCTCTTAACAAAGGGGCACGATCTTATAAAAGGTTGACTATTCTAAAAGATGCCTCCCTTCATGAAACGGTATAAGAAAGATATAAAGGTCAAGGGAAGTTGAATCGAAAGGGATATATAAGGAAATGGAGAGGCTGATTTAGGAATATAAGTATAAAGGGAGAGGAAGTGAATAGGAATAGGAGATATATGAATAAGGAAATATTAAGGAGGCTTACGTATGGAATAAAAGGACAAATCAGACATACAAAAGTCTGAAGTATAACAGCAGATATGCATATATGATACATCACCACATTTGGTGAAGGAAGATAATAGGAATAAATTCTGAAAGGAATCATTTAATAAAGGAATCCAATGAATGTTTTCAGAATATAAGGAATGTTAGCACATATATATAGCAGCAAATCCAAGAGCTCTTGGGAGCCATGATCATCATAGCAGAAATATGAAGGAAGAGAATAGAATAAGAAAGAAAAGGCATGGCTGGCTGGAAACAAAGAGGTTCTACAGAACGGTAGCTTGGAGAAATAGGGATATCTGCAAAATTAACCAGCAATAAGGAGATAAGTATTTTATGAATTTAAATAATAAGTTAGATAAATGTTTGTACATTTGAATATTGATGTTGATAAATACATCATGGATTTAAATAATAGTGTAATTAATAATAATTCATACATGATGCTATTTATTTAATGTTATCTATTTTTTATTGATGACACTGGGAATAATAAATCATGTATGCTACTAGTTATCTTATAACATTGCTAATATGTTTTGCTCAATTGACATTATTGTATATATATATATATATAATACACAATAAAGATCCTTGCAGCAATTATTGAGCCCTATAAGTAATTGTGATTATTTGATAGAAAAATTGATAGATTTATGAATGTCTTTATCCTATGATTGATCAGGAAAAGGAGAAAAAGAATATAGTCTGAACACTAAACCATCATAAAAGGATATCTTCCGAAAATCATAGCAAGAATTATGGTTATCCCAAAAAGGGGACATTACAATAGTGGTATCAGAGCTCATATGATCTTGCCATACAGTGTGTACATTTAATTCATTAGCATTAGTGATAGGAAAAGGAGATATCAAGAGAGGGTTAGGAAGAAAGAAGAGAGTTGTTGGGAGCATTGGCCATCGACTGGTGAGTCATCTAGATCAAAAACTTTTTCAGCTGAGTCATCTAGATCAGAAAATCATTTAGTAGAGTCATCTAGTTCTAAAAATATGGATGATAGGGGAGAAGAAGGCGAGAAAAATGAGGCACCACCTGATAGAATGATGTTGTTGTTAGATGCTTTGGTGAGGTAGCAAGTGAGAGCAGCTCAACAAGCACTTGAAACCAATCAGCAAATAGCACAGTTGATACAGAGAATAGATCAATGGGGGCAAGGTAACGGTGTAGGGCAACAAAGGGCAAGAAATCAAAAGAATGGGGGAGCAATGTCAAGGCCACTTATGCCTATTTTTCCACCGAAAGTTGAAGCGCCAGCAAATCTTGAGCTCACTATGGTTGAACAACGAGAAGAATTTAAACAAGATTGGTTAGCTACAGGGCCCAGTTTCTAGTATGACATACCACTTCAAGATTATATAGATCTCAGGATGAGGCATATGCCCAACAGGGGCAATAGAGAACACCATAATGACTTATGAAGGAAAGATGGAATATTTCGCATTGCTTACTTTGGCGGGTTCAATGAGATTTCAGCGAGAGCATGGGTTCGAAGGGTGGACACATGCTTCAATCTAAACCCCATGCCTGAGAAAGAAGCCATAAAATATGTTGCTATGCAACTTGATGGAGTTGCACATAAGTGGTGGCACCATGGGATGATCATAAGGGGGCATGCTCAAATTACTTCTTATATTGAGTTTACTGAGAGGCTCATTGAGAGGTTTGACAAAAAGGAACCAAAACTTCATTTTAAGGAGGTAGCAAAGTTGAAACCTCATGTGTTCAATGAAGAGCATGTGGTTGAAGAGAAGTTCATAGCAGAAAAATCGGATGTAGTAATTGCTTTGAAACTTGATGGATGTGAGATGGAGCCTCAGGATGACTCTTTGGTAATGCATGCAACTGACGTAGATGAGCTTGTGCATGAAGGAATTGATGAAACAGCAACGTTATATACTCCCTTAGAGCTATCCAATGAAGTTGAGATACCTTTAGATGATGGGCATGATGAAACAAAATGAGATGATGACTTCGAAACAGCTATTAATGATAATTCTTTACCTCACGTGGGTAATGGTGACACAGGTGGCTTTGGATTAGACTACCAAATCAAACCTATGGAAAGAGATGCTTATGATGTTTTCAATGATAATGAGCTGGAGAGTGACTTATTTAGAAAGGCAACTACTCATGAGGAGCATAGTGAACACTTATTCTCTAAACAAAGTGATCAGCCTTTCTACACATGGGATCCGGGTGTGTTGGCACCTGAGTATGACAAGGATCCACATTGGGATGAATTTCTTTTTTATTGTAATGATATCTTTACTTCATCGAGCCATGCATAGAAGATGGCATCGATAGTGATGTCTTCAATCTTGAAAAGGAATCTGATTTCACATTGTAGGTAGCTGATTTTGAACAAAGACCTTGTAGCCTAGTTGGTTCGGATTCACAATCTTCTCTTGAGGATAATCAGGGAGTGGCACAAGTAATTTGGGACAGCGATGGAGAATTTGATAACAGGTATAATAGTTCTGATTTTTGCATGCAACATAACAACGGTTCGTTACCCATGCTTGACCATGATTGGAAAAAACAACCCTAAGTGCCCACTGAAAATGAGGTGCACATTTTATCTAGTTTGGACAGCGAACATATGCATGTGGAAAATTTAATTCAAAGTGCATCAAGAGGGCAAAGTGAGCTTAATATTTCAATTTTTTATTTACATACATTGAAGAGTTTTATGGAAGAATTTAAAATAGCTTACTTACATATGATGCATGATAGAGATATAGCTACTAAGTTTGCAGATGAAACCTTGTCTATGTGTAAGCAGTTAAGGGAAGAGCTTAATGAGCTCACCATTTAGCTTAACTCTACGAAGCTTGCTTTGGAAAGTGTCCAGGGGGCACTTCTTCAAGCAAATGATCAGCTCTATGAGGCTCAACATTTTATAGAGCAGAAGAACAGAGAAAGGACTAAGGAGATCAAACATGTAATGGAGGAGCTTGATTTCATTCAAGAGGAGTATGATCTTGCCCATTGTCCCAAAAAATTAGAAAATAGGAGTTCAAATCAGCAAGAGGATTGGTTTGACTTGGGAGTTGAGGATAATATTCAATTTATTGATAATCCTTTGTTTGAGCTAGATGCTGATATGACGTATGACAATCCACTTTTTGAGTTGGATGATGGGATTACTCCTAGTTGTAGCATTGAATTGGGTGAAAATAGTAAGATTTGGGACCCAAGTGCAGTTTCTAGTCATGAAGTGTTGTCTCAAGATTGGAGTAGTGGGTCAACTTCCAGTTTTAGTACCGCTGTCCACTTTCCGATCAGCTTGCATATGATTTCGGATTCGGATCCAGGGATGAGTGGGATGGTTTCTTTAGTTCAACAACTGAGGAGTTCATGGTTGAGCCTAGATGGTAGTGATGATTTGGTTTTAGGGGATGATTTTGTTGCTACCTCCATACTCATCTCTCCTCTGTTTTCATTAGGATTTGAGTTTGATTACCGCTGCCCTTACTTTCTTTTGTTGGTTATGATGGCACCTTTTGATGTGCAGATTGTTTTTGAGTTTGGGCGGGCTTTGGGGCAGTTGGCTGAGAGCTTTTTTTCAGACTCAGTTCATTCATTTACTGTTCCACTTTGGTGAGTGACACTCACTGCAGTTACTTCACAGAAATGATATGCATTATTTCAGATGATGTCGTTTTGATTGTAGTGGTTTGGGTGTGTTGGTGTGTTCGGGACCATTCTTTTGAAACTCGTAGGTTGAGTGTTGATGTTATGATTTCGGCTTGCATCAGCATAGGCATTTCCTGGTTGGTAGATTTCAGAGATATGGCAGTGGTTGACTTGCTTCGTATTTTGGGCATCATGAGGTGTCAAGCCAAGGTTAATTTTTTATGGTTGAGCAGGGTGATTTTCATGGTGACCAGGATCGTGATTGGCAGTGAGATGATTGATGCCATCTTCTCTAAGTTGCCTTGGTAGGATATATTTCATGACATTGACTTCAGCCCTTTCAAGTTTTTCAGTATGGGCTTTGATGATTTTTACTCTTTGGAGGTCCAGGTTAGGAGAGTGCAGTTTGGGCACATTGGTTTGACAGTTATGCTCTGTAGCGCAACGTCAACATGGTGCTTCCTTTTTGAGACCCACTTGGAACCCGGGAATCACACTATGTTGTAGTTCAGCTACCATTTGGGATGAGAGAGTCAATGTTAACCTTCTAGAGTTTACTCTTGTGGCACAACAATTTGATTCTCTCAAGGGGCATTCTTTTGAGGAGTTGGTCGAGTCTATGCAGTATTTGTGTTACACCCCGATTGTATAGCTACTACTGCATAGGGAAATGCAATGTAATGATTGAATCTTTTAGATGAATAAAACATGTTGTTCTTGTTATCAAATGATTGTCTCATTTGTCTGATACTTCTATTGATGTAATTTTGAATAAATGTTGCATATAAGTTATGGAATAATGTTTATTCTAACTTTTGAGATGTTTTATGTAAACTACCTTGTTTTGAGCATATGACTTCCGTTGTCATGTCATGATGTGCAGGAAACAGGTTCATTCCTCCACGCAGAGGAGAGATATCACTCGGGGAGGAGCTTGGTCGGGTAAACAGTAACGAGTACCAATTGAGAATACACACACATACTATAGATTGAGTAAGCCAAGTTTGTTTGTCGAGATAAGGGTAAGTCATCCATAGGCTTGTTTATTAACATTAGGAGTCTGGATTCACTTCTTTGTGCTTAGGAGTTATGATTGTTTAATGTCAGACTTGCTATACTGTGACCCCTTGTATGAATGATGTGAAAGTTATGTGTTAAAGATTGAATGGGTATGTACATACAAGTATACATTGTGTACACGTGTCTATATGTACAGACATATCGATACATGTGTACGTTAAGCAGACGGATACGCTCATACACATGTGTCGACATGTATATACGCATACATACGTATACACAAGATTATATATGTACACATTATGCCTGATGTCTGTGGTGAAAACAATATTTTAATATTATTAAATTTACATATATATTTATGTATAAATGTATATATCAGTGATGGGATTATATTTTATGATATATACATAAATACATAAATATAGGGGTAAATATTTATATATATATTTAAAATATATGTATTGATATCAAGGTAATATGTGCATGTATATAAATATATATATTACGATGTTAATATCGGAAAATATATATATATTTATATATATAAACATATTAACACTTAATTAAATACATATATTATGAAACATAAATGAGGATTGTTTTGTGATAATGGATTAAAAATCGAATAAAGTGGAGAAATTTGTAAATATTCAAGAGAATAAAAATAGAACACAAAAGTAATAGAGTTAAAGGATTTAAATCCTTTATCAATGGTGAAATATTTCAATACTTGACTATAGAGAAAATGTTAAATCTCAACATGGAAATCGAGCCTTTTTGTTTGAAATATTTAAATCAAAAAGTGTAGTCGAAATAATTATTGAAGAACATTTGAAAAAGAGAAAAAATACATTTTAGAGATTTCATTCCCATGTAAATGAAAATGGCGCCTGTAAAATCACGCGCCTGGAGAAGTTTGCGCCTGAGACACACGGGCTGCGACTTGGTCTGAGGAAAAATGCAAATGTTGATCATAAGGCAACAAAAATGGCGACGTGGGTGCATAACAGGCTTGACCTCTCATCTGGAACAAACTTTCAAACTGATTGCGTCAAAATACCTTAAAAATCTGCAACGGCTGGAGGTGTCAAGCTCAGGAATTCGCCATGTGAAGTCGTGGCTTGAAAGGATGGTGATTTGACTGAGATTTTCGCCACAAATCTCTCAAAAGCTTCTCAAATCTCAGTGCTGGCAGTTTGGACGCCATTGGAAGAGAAGTTAGTTGAGTTTCTAAACACTATATAAAGGCCGCTTTGTTCATTCTTCAACACACGAATTTGGAATTCAAGTTTAGAGAGAATGACAACTATTTTCAGTGTGTTCATCATTTGTTGAGTGAGTTTTAATCTGCTAAGAGAGTGTTCCGTTTCTGCTGTGAGAGCATTTATCATTTCTGAGAGCAAAATTCAAAGTGTTTATCATTTGTTGAGTGAGTTTTAATCTGCTAAGAGAGTGTTCTGTTTCTGCTGTGAGAGCATTTATCATTTCTGAGAGCAAAATTCAGAGTGTTTATCATTTGTTGAGTGAGTTTTAATCTGCTAAGAGTGTGTTCTGTTTATGTTGAGAGAGCATTCATTATTTCAGAGAATAGCAGATTGAGATTATCATCAGTTGTGTTAAGAGTTCATTAACAGAGCTCACTGGAAGTCCTTTGGCTGGAGGCTAAAGGTGTAGCAATCTCACACTAGTTCAGCACCTGTGGAAAGCTCTCATCAGGCATGCTATCTCTTTTTACTTTTTCATGATTATGCTATTCTTGTATTTAGAAGAGTTTTCAAATAAAAGTCTGTTTCATACCATCTGATTGAAAAAGAATAAGGAATGAAGGTTGTTCTATACGTTATACCTTGGAATGAATATCAAAAAGAATGGTATTAATGATAGAATTGTTGTTGATTCTTTAAACAAGGAGAAAATTTGTGAAATAGGAAGGCTATTGCATGGTTATACTATTAGCTCTTGCATTCATTGGTGTACGGTTACACTAGGATTAACAGATGCATTAAGAAGTAAATTTCAATATTGTATTGACTCCATATAAGGAGTGTATGTTTTCATATAGCTATTTGGTACTAGGGGAACGAATTGAGGGTATTTAATAAGTTACCGATCACAACTAGTTATAGATTAACTCAGTCAAGTTAATGAAGCTCCTAGGATGAAGATGTCCGGTATAAGGGAGATAGTTGTGAGTACTTGTTAAGTTGTCCTCGTTTCTAGTAGATAGCTTGATGTAGGACGTCTAGGGTACGGACTACCCCGATAGACTAACCTACGCATAGAAGTAAGGAAGCCTTAAGTCAAATCGACCCTGGCTAGTGTATGTGACAAATGACCTACGTTCTTTATTGAATGTAAACACTTTGGCCAAAGTAGTGTAAGGAACCATTTAGTTGTAGTACTACAATGTCAGCTCACCGTGATCCCGAAATACATACTAGTTCGAGAGTTGCCGGTTGCACAAGACCTAGTTATGTAGGATCACAACACTATGCTCAGTTGGTAGTCGTTAAAGGATACCCCACTAATCTCTTCTTCGAAGGGAGGGCCGTTCATTGCAAAATGATCGTGCGGAGGACCGCATTATAAGTCCGTGGTTGGCGGAAAAACGCCCGAGTGATGTTTCTCCTCCACAACAAGCGGCCGATGAATCCAAGATTTGACAGGACGGACTCCTGGACCTTTTTACTTCTATTGGTGCCAAAAGCCTACGGGCTATGTATGTATCTTCTTCCTCTTTACTTTGTAGTTTCTTTTGGAAAGAAATAGTTAAAGTTGCAAATAAATATGTCATGTTTATGTATTTAAAAAGAAAATTTTTATCATAATGGCATTGTTCATATTTATTGTGGTTGAATTTTAAAGTTTTAAATTTGACGTACGGGTTTGGTCGTCACAATTTGATTGCGCTTAATGCAAGAGGTTTTCAGGAGATCTCTTGTGTTGGTACCCTATAGGTCAGTGTTGTAAGCAGATGGTGCTACAGATCTCCAATATTGACTTTGGGCCCTGGGATCATTTTTGGATTCAGTGTGGATCAGTTTGTTGGTTGCAGAGTTGTACTGGCATTGCTTGAGGACAGTCAATTTTTGAGAAGGGCGGACAGTAATCTCCCCATTTTCGATGTCCTCTTTTGGATTAATCTGGTTCTAACACACTATTTTTAGTAAGTGCTATATTTAATAACTAGTCCGACAGACAAAGCAGTGTAGGGTTCCCTATTTGGGCAATGTGTGGAAGTTGTCTGATGAGCTTTAATGCCTTGTGCCAGTCTTTTCTATGGTTTTTTTTTAGTGTTCAGGCGTGGCTTTCTATTTTTAGCAGGGGACCAGTCCAATGCTTATTATTCACAGTAAGCCCTTTATCATATCTATCATCTTTCCAACTTGAGTCTTTGGTGTTTTTACTATTTTTAGTACTTACTAAAAATATTTTAGGACTTGAGCATCATTATTTTAGTCGAGACTCTTGGTTGCTAAGGTTGGAATATTTAAATATTTGCTTTCCTCTTCAAAAATGAATTATAATAAACTTACTTTATAATTTAAAGTTGAGGGTCGGAGGGGACATTAAAAAGTACCTTGGTGCCTAAGTGATAACTTTAAGTCGTTTTAGAAGGCTACAAAAGTGCAAATAGTTTCCTTATGAGTAGGATGCCTAAGAGGAGTAAAATGAAGTTTAAAAATGAAATTTAAAATAAATTCATAGCAAAAGGGGCATATTATTTTGGAGGGAGTTAAATTCAAACCTAATTTTCACCCTAATTTCTTATTGAGGCTTTATAAGCTCATGTGGAGGCTTCATTTGGTTATGTGGATTTTGGTTGCATAAGAAGATGTTGCTGGATTTACTACAGAAGGTCTGAACGTGAGTGTTGAGGACGAAAACCCTTGACATCTTGGACTGGTTTCGGTAGTGCAAGACCTGCTCTGGCCGGTGAAGGCATAGATCCATCCAGGGACCACATTTTGAGCTTCAAAGTTGCAGTTTTCAGTCATCAGAATGAAAATTTTCGAGTATTTTTTATCTGAGATCAGTTTGGTTTTGGTTTGTGATTGCATAATCTCGTTTTGGCGTGGATTTCATAGAGTTTGGGAGTGGTTTCATCATTTTCTGGGCACTTTAGCATCATGGACTGAACTTGGGTTTTTGCTCATATTTCCTTATCAGTTGGCTTGACAGTTCTGGGTGTTTCTCCTTTCAATTCTGCAGACCTGGGCGACCCAATTCAAGTATTAACTTGCAATATTTGATGGAGATTTGACTTATTGAATCAAATCGCCCTTAGGAGCAGGTCCTACCCATTCTGGGGGTCTTCACTTGGCATTGTTCGTGATTGTTCTGTGATTGTTAAGGGCTGGAGATACTCTGTACTGCGTTGTTATCCCCTTTGTGGATTGTGGGCTGCAAGGGGTCTTCAACGTCTTCCTTTGATGATGATAATTATGCATTCCCTGAGGCGTTGATTGCTGTTGGAGGGCTTTTTTCAGGTCTGGACTGAGTTTGTTTATGACTGAAGTTACTTTGTCAAAGTCTGAAAATGAATGTGGAAATACTGTAAATTTTCTGTTATTATTTCTGAGTATTTTAAATCTGAAAGTGACTATTTCAAGCAAGTTTTTCAGTATTATTCCCTGCATTTTGTTATCTTTTCCTTTGGCATGTTAAAACTATGAATGGCTCATGAAATACCTTGCAAGAACTTTCAAAAGAACATTACAAACAGCAAACAGAAAACTCTTTCAAAACTCAGAAAAAAAAAATCAGGGGCTTATATTACAGCTGTCAATTTGATCTTGGAAAAATTCTTACAGAGCAAGTATGCACAAGTCGGGGCTTTCAATTTGATCTCAGAAAGTCAGAAATATTCTTATAGGGTGAGATAGCAGGTCTCCATGAGCACAATCAACAAATGAAAGAAGAAAAAGACAAAATAAGACAAACATTTAAGCACTAACGACATAACCTTGAAATGGTTTCCTGTGTTCCTCAATTACATATTAATGTTATCAGGCTGATCCTATGTAATAACCCACCCTATTCGCTGTTTTGTTTTTTCGGTTCCAAAGTGTTGACGGATCGACATTTCGTCAAACACTTTGCATTGTTTGTTGTTTTGGCACTAATCCCATTTTTGTCAAAACATACTGTAGGCTATTTGACTGAATTTTCAATGAGTTTTCAGATCGCAAATTTCATGTAACACAATATTAAATAGATTACTCCATTCAATGCATGTGCAGGTCTGATAAAAAAAATTCTACAACTTCATTTCTTTCCTTTTGACCGACATACAATGAGATATTTGCAAAGACAAGCTACAGTTTCATGCACACTTAAACAGAGCACTACAACAGGGCAGATTACATACAACTCTACTCAGAATTATGATTCAGCAGTCAACAAGTTACATTCAAATATTATTCTGACCCTGCTCAGCAATAAACAGCCAATTAAATATTACTAGTCTAACCTGGAACTCCACATTTGGCATAGAAATAGCTTGCAATACTTTGTAGGGTGATATCAATGAAGATCAAGCTCACTCTCAGACCATAACATAGCAGGTTTAATTAACTGCATTTATGCCTTTCAAATCACTTGCCAGGACCTTCCTTGAATACTCCCATCAATAACAGTTAATTGCCTTCAAATGCAAACAAGCACTGCACCCTGAATACAACATGCCGTCTGAAGAGGATGTACAGAAGGCCAAATTAGCACAACTTCAATCTGAATAGAAAATGGCAAGAAAACTCCAATTCATTGCTACAAATAAGATCACCCAGCTAAGGAAATAATATTTGAACAGCACCCACAACTCAGAATGGTTTCTTAACACACCTCCAATAGTTCAACGATGGTACTGCCTGTTCGCTGTATGGATGCATTAAATTAATTAATGGCCTTTTTTTGAGTGGTTTTCTATGCAGAAAACTTATTGTTCAGTCATATAATAGCCACTGAAAAAAACCCAGAACTATCTTTAACCCTCACAAGACAATACCAACATAAATTCATGTACGACACCTAGCTGGTATGGCTAACACAGGGAAAATTAAATAAGCAGCATTCACCTGTTTTAACTGTTCAGAACTGATTGCTCAAAGGTTACATTATCATTGAAGTACTACCCATAATCAATTTCTGCCCACAATCAAAATGCTAACACAAATATGGTGTACAGTCTGTAGTTTAGTACATCTTGTACGGCAAACACTAGAAATTAAATGAGCAATGTTCATTCATTGGTGCTGCTCAGATCTCATCACCCAGGCCAAGAAACAGTTTTTAAACACTACCCATAACACCTAACAGCTCCAATCACCAGCAATAATCAAATATGAAATGCAATCTCACTCCCTGTACGGCTGGCTTTGTAAGGACTGCTGGAAGTACAGCTCGGAACATTAAATACACATTTTCAAATTTATCACATTATTGATTATTCAAATATCAACGTCCAGCTATGAGGAGAAATAAGAATGACAACCCCAAAGCATATCTATATCATATTTTCAATTAACAACTGAAATGTGAGATTCATTGCATCACCTGGTATTGAATAATAAACCCAACCTCAATCTTGCCAGGAATGTAAACCGAATATCTTCAAATACGCAAATGAAGCACAACCATAGACTCTGAATGAATCTATCGGCTATCACCCAGAGAGGATCTTTCACCACCGTGGATGATATTCTCCAAGAGGGGTTTTGTCCTCCAGAAGTTCGAGATGAACCTGGTTCAATCTCCAAACCCACACGAGTTTCGAAAAGAGAAAAAGAATAATCCAACATAACCAAATGAGCTCTCATAACCTCCTTTTATACTTTTCCCGCCAAACTCTCCGAAGGCTTCTAATTTAAAATTCACTTTTTAATTAAAACACCCTTTTAACTCCGTAAATGACTTTTTCATTAAAATAAGCATATTTCGACACACAAGGTCCTTGTTTAATGCTTCCATAATTTAAAGCATCTCATCCCGGTTCTGACGAGCTATAATACTAAGTCCCCTTTTTAATATTTTAATTATTTTTTAACAACCTTGGTAATTTAATTAAAATATAACCATTAATTCACTCATTTTTGCAGAACTGTCGAAATCAGAATTGGAAACTAACTGCACTGGAGTGATCCCGATGAAGAATAAAGATGAATGGAGCCAACCAGGTGACTTACTATAAATAGACACTCTCTCCAAGAATCTTGGAGCCCAAACCAGAAGCTGAAAATAACATCTGAGAGCATCATAGAACTCCTCTACGCCATCTAAGCTCACTGGTAACCTCAGATTACCACTCTGACCAGGCAGACACAAACCCAAAAAGACATCACCCACTATAGAGTGAGAGAAACCTAAAATGGGGACATTACATGCTACAGCTAATGACAAAATGAATTTATACAATCAGAAACAGTCCTTAACCCACAAGTTGACAATGGAATATAGAAGATCTTGGTGTGCACGAGAAATCAACGAAGGCAGAAAAACACAAAAGAACATAAATTGTTCAACACTAAATACAAACCTTGAAATAGCTTTGTGATCCTGAATCATCTATTAATGTTATTGGGCTGCTATTTTTGCTAATAAAATCAAATGAACTTAAAAGAACATAACAAGTCTCCCTTGATCTACATATTCTCTAGTTCTGTATCAAAAAACATAATTAACAAAGAAGTTATCCAATGAATTGACACATTTTTTGATAATTGTAGGCTGTTTAGATTACGTTTCCCAGGAAAAATGAGGTATATGACATCACTGAATACATGTGCAGGAAGGCTTTCAGATATGACAGAAGGATCACATTTCAATGATTTTCAAATGCAGCAGGAACATAAAATTCCAGAAAAATGAACATACCTCCCATTCTTCCTCACTCTCTATTCCCTCTGCTGTCACCAAAAGAGGTTTCATTTGCACCAAGTAATCTCTAAGAGAAATAGGAGGCTTCTCATCAATATCTGGATTTGTTCCAAAGTCCTCCATATAATATTCAGGTTCAAACTCCAACTGCAATCAAAAACACATATATATGATAGTCAACACTAGCAGCACAGTGTATATGTCATCAAACTACCAATAGCCATAAAATACCCTCTAGTCTGATGTACAAGGTCAAGTAAACTAAAAGGAAGTGAAAGAATATCCAAGACATTGCCAGGTAGTGAAACAAAAACAATATTAGACATTTTCTACAGACAACCACCAAGAGAATTGCACACCTAATCCTCTTTCTGTGCTGCTTCCTCTTTTCATATTCTTCATAAATCAAAAATGGTTTAGAATTGACAATCTGGACCTACAGTTTTTCCAATTTAGAAGAAGTGAGCGTCAGGGATTCAAATTTCTGATATAATAGCATCCTTTTCTGATAGTACAATCATTGCTAGAATGTATTGCATATTAAATGAACAACTATGGACCTAAAGCTTTGCCAATGCAGAATCAAATATTGTGAAATCAATCTCTCAGATATAATGGCATTAGCATCCTTCTCTAATAGTACAAACATTGCTTGGTGCAGCTGCATGTTATGTTGATCCAAATAGACTTGAAGCTTTGCCAATTTTAGGCATTAGGGCTCAATCCTGACATTGTTTAATGCATTTGAAACCTCCTCTGATGATTATACATATCAGGGGAATCACTATGAATTTACAGATAGTTTGTTTGTGCATGTGTGTTACTTTGGAGTAATCATGCCTGTATTCTTACACATTCCAATTCTATCTCAAATGTTTTACTGCAAGTTGATGGAATTATGGTGCTAAGAACACAGAAACAGTTTGAGGAACTCTGAAATATCAGAGCAGTAAGGAAGTTGCCATAAATTATTTTCGTATATGGCTGAAAGCTGGTCCTACTGAAAATATTGTTGTTGCTATTGTCTTTTGCTACTAATAGATGTAGGTAGAAACAAAACGGTAATTTTAAGTATATCCAAAATTGATTTAAATACATGAGAGCACTCCTTATTGACAAGTTGTTTTGAATGTCTTTTGGCAAATTTATGCAGTACGCAGGTCACACTGAAATAATGCAGTTTGTCAAAAATCCGCATGCCTTGGGTAGACTCACATAAAACATTCTGTATATTTGTCTGTTAGAATTAATCTTTGCTTGGTCATTAGAGTCTTAGTTATTGGATCCTAAAGCCATAGGATAGATTTATTTATTTTTTATTGAATATTGGAGTGTAACTCACTTTGTTTTGCATGCACACCTCTTCTCATGAGGAAGAGGACACAAAGTATACATTAATACAAACTTCAAAGTGACAAATATAGAGGCTTGGAGTGACATTCATAACTTTTCTTTGCAACTCTATAAAATATAAGTTCTTCATCCCTTTTTCTTTATGGAATCTTGAAACTCTTAGGTTTTTTTATAGTGGTGAGATTCATTGTAAAATTTAAAGCTGTCATCTTAATTAATACACAAGGGATTTTCTTCAGTCAAATGGTTTACCCACTTCAAAAATCTTGACTCACCTTCATGGTGGCATTAATTTCTTTCAATTTATTAATTTATTTTGTGTTGCTTATGATTCCATGATTAGTAGTTAATCTTGGCATAATTTTTTCCAGCACTGTCTAAATGCAAATAGAGAGTGACATTTGATCACATCAAACACCCTTCAAACAATAGAAAAGTATTTAGTAGGCTTTTGTCTTAGCCCACATATCTGTGTAATAACAGAAAATACAAACCCTACAACTTCCTTTTGAAAATGTTTTGCACTCATTTTAGGTGTTCCCCATTTCGATGTGTCTTAAACCCTTGTGTAAGCCCTCTTCATCATTATCCATGTGATGTTTATCTTATCCAATGTCCAGCTAACATTTAATTTGTATGCCTTCTCTCATGTGTTTTGGACCCTTCTTTTAACCTTGTTTACCTCATTTGTCACTCCCCAACGATTGAATTGACATGAAATCACCTCCCATCACCTTATCTTAGCCTCCTTTACCTTACCTAGAGATTTGAGGCCCCCAGAAGTAAAACTGATCATGCCCCCTAGAGGATGGTTGCATTGTTGCCTTCGCCCCTTGATCAACAAGGTCAGTTTTGTTGAATTTTGCTACCAAAGTTATGGGCAGCTCGTTAATGACCCACCTACCCTATTTTTGCATTCACTTGCACTATTCTTTTTGAAAACATATAAATAGACCCCTTATTCCTCTCATTTAGCATCCTTGTAATCTATCTTTCCACAAGTGCCTTACACTTTGAAGCAATGGATTCATTGTACAAGTGCTCTCTTGCAGGTGCTCTTGGAGGAGATTTGCTGAAATTTGTGCTATTAGAGTGTTATCATGCTTTGGAGATTGCTTTCTCTTTGGTCTTGACTCTATTGTAGCTCAATTATTTCCTCCTGTCCCTAGATGTTGTCCATCTATTTTCTCCCTCTCTAGCCATTAGGAACCCCATTTTCTGGTCTAATTCTGCCCAACCTATTGCCATCATCCCCCTTTGCCATACTTTAGTCTCCCAACCCATTCACATATCCATTTGATCATCTCTTTCCTTATCCTAAACATTGTCCATTGATGCATGTGGACCTTCTAGGCTTAGCCTTCACATCCTAGGGCTGTTCTGTCTTTTTCCACCATTGTTGTCCATTGTAGGCACTTGTTTCAATGTCTAAGGTATGCATACATCCTTTGCCAAGTGTTTCATGTGGTGTTTTGTTGGAATAAAACACAAGGGAGTTGACTAAGACAGGCTCCCCCATAACACTTTTTGTTGTAGGGTTTTGTTGTTTTGCAAGCGTTCAATGAAGATTTCAAAAAAGGGTCAGTTGTCAAAAGTTCATTGTAGATCATCATGGAGCTCCCAAAAAGTTTCAAACCATTCTATGACAAAACCGGCTTTGCCATTAGAAGATGGCCACATTTCTAAGTGCACCCCTTTGTCAAAGGATTGCTCTTGACATCACCAGACTTTCCCAAAAACAGGCTTTCGTCATCTCTAGCTTCATCTTTTTACTTCAATTTTTGTTCAAAAGATTCCAAAACCCACAAGATCCCTTCCCTAGCCGCCTATAGGATTTCAACCACTCTAGCAAAGTTGACAACCACCTCTAGAAAAAGATGCCTCCAACCTCCAAAACCCTGTAAGATGCTTGCCCAGAAAGATATAATCAATAGCACAAAACACCAATTAAAACATCAGATCGCACCCCACAATTACACAGCTATATGATGTAAAACACCAGATCAGACTGAGACAACAAGAATGGTAGTCGAGCAATTACGAAGTATCAATCTCAGTTCAAGTAGTCAGGCACAGAATTAGACTGTAAAGAACCGATCACTGGTGATACTGAGAATAATCAGAAAATGACCATCGTTGAACCAGACAATAGATATGTTTATCACATTAGCAACTAGGATCATGAACTTTCTCAGAATTACAACATACAGGGCATTATCAGGAATCGATGTCTTTGGGCTCACAAATAACTCCGTCCCAATGACAGCCAGAGAACTAGAAGGCACAGAGTTTAGCCGAACTACATTTCCGTCTCAGTCCCAATATGATCCAATGGTGATATGACTCACAACTCTAAAGATTGGCGATGGCGCACAGACTTGGCTCAGCTCCTGTGGTAGACAATGGACAGCGCCGATGAGAGTCAAGGCTCTATCGCGTCAAGCTGGAGATTTGCCTCAAGGAGGTGCACGAGCAAGATGTCAGAGTGTTGGCCCTACGTGTATACTAGATAATGGAATACCTCCGTCGTGTGCAACAGATAGGAACTTCCGAGCTCAGACCAGAGAACGCTCTGTAATGTCACAAAACTAGACCCTGTTGATCCCGTGTATGATCTGTGCGATGAATATGGAAATGGATTTGTGAATGTCCTGCGATTAAGAGTATGGAGATAATGGATTAGAAGAACGGCTGAATCATGTGAATGAACAAAGACAAAGAATTCCGGGTAGAGACTACATCCTACCGGTCAGACCAGCTATGCGGCCAAGCTCCTTGTCTCCGTTCGATGATTTCACCCCGGCCAGCAACTCACTTAAGTAGTAGTAGATGACGCCTCCCAGAATAGGTCGGCCAAAGAGAAGCACGATTATTTAAATTTAAATGTTATTTTATAATAATTTAAATTTATTATTTAATATTATATCATTATTATTTAAATTTTATATTATTATTTAATATTATTTATTTATTTGAATAAATTCAGAAGTGTTCAGAAACACTATTTTGTCGTTTCTAAATGGGCCCACATCAGGTAATGGGGACATGAGAAACCCCTTCACATAGAGCATAACAATCAATGGATATTAGATGAAACTACCTTCTAGCATTTCTAGCTTAATTCATCTTAGTTGAAACTTACCCAAGAGTTTGTGTAGTCAAAGTTAAAAGCTCACCTATATGCTATGGTCAGCCATGTAATCAATGTTTGTCTAAGGCCAAACAAAAAGGGGCTGCCAAAAGAGCAAGTTCTCATGTATATCAATGACTAAGAAGTTGATATTATAACAAAGAGAAAAATCAAATAACCATTCTTTATTAAAGAGAGGATTGCACAAGCTACCTACAGGGCCTTCTTTGATCTCACCAAGAGTGGCTGCCACACATCCTTTCATTGCAACACCATCTTCCAAGACAACAATACACCCTTTCTTTCCCACAAAAGAGGTTCGTAAGATAGGGCATTTCATAATGAAGCAAGGGACATTATAATAAGCACAATGTGTGCAGCATTTACAGTTTCATTCAACCTCATGAATCACCATTTTGACAAGAAACAATGATGGCAATTAGTCAAACACCTCCAAATTATATAGGTCTTGGGTGTGAAAAGGCATGCACCACCTTATTGGCAAAGGAGAAACAATTTGTAAAGACATCACCATAGCCAATCAGGGACTTGCAGGCTGAAACACAGGTGTCCATTTGTGATGGTTGGAAAGATTGTAAAAACACGCCCTTAATTATTGTTGTGTACCCTAAAGGGACAACGTTTTTGAAGGAATTTGATTATGTGAGGCAAATGAAGGATGCAAACTCCATTGCCAACATCCTCATTTAATCCATTGAGATGGTGGATACTAAAAATGTTGTCCAAGTCATTACAAACAAAACTAATAATTGCGGGCAAGATATGGGCAAAATTATTTGTCACCATGTGTCATTCACTCACTCAATTTGGCAATGCTATAGATTGCAATAGAGATAGGGTGGATCAAAGAATTGTACATCAAAGTTAAGGAGATTCAATGGTTTGTGGCAAATCATCATATATCACAAGCCATCTTCAGGTCCCCCTCCAAGTTGGAGTTGTTGAAAATAAGTATGAAATTTCAATAATTTATTATTTTATTTTCTGATTAACTTTAAGTTTATAATAAAATTTTAAATATATGATATATCATCTACTTTCTCTGTTTTTGTTATTTTTTAATTTTACACAATATTAGGTTGTTGGGACTCACTTTGCATCACACACAATTATCTTAAGGCAAGTTGTGAAGATGAGAGAGGCATTGAGTGCAATGGTCATCAACAACCTTTGGAGTCTATAAAGGCAATCAAATTCAAAGAGGGCCCAAAAGGTCAAAGCATTGGTCATAAATAATAATAGGTGGTCTCATCTAAATTATATTTTGAGCTTCACAAAGCCCATCATCAATATGATTGGGTTTGCTATTGTGGATCAATCATGTTTGGGAGAAATATAAGATGGCATGGACTCCATGATTGAAAAAAATTGTCATAGTAGCACCTATGGTGAATGACCCCACAAAAGCATTTGTCAAATAGGTGCAAAGAATCATTGTTGATTGACGGAACAAGATGACACAACTCTTGCATCTCCTAGCATTTGCTTTGTCCCCCAACTATTACAACACAAAGACACTTTCTTTATCGAGGAGGGTGGCACCAAATAAAGACATTGAAGTTACTAATGGGTTCAAGGCAACATTAAAAAGACTCTTATGGAATCCAGCCATGGAGGATATTGTTGTGCATGACTTTGGTAGCTTTATAACTTCAAAGAACAACCTTAGTGCTCTTCAAGACAACTACAAGGACACTCATATATGGCAGTACCTTAGTCGCCTAGGCTCTATTTCCTATACAACATCTTGCAATCAAACTTCTATTACAAGTATAAATTTTCTGTGTTAATTTTTTTACTTTTCTTTCACAACTATATATTAGGCTTTATAATTGTAAATATTGTATTGATTTTGTCTCCAATTTCAATGGGTTGCAAGTTCTTTGATAGAGTGAAATTGAAGTATGTACTCCTTTATCCACTCAATCAAGCACAACCAATTGGCTACAAAAAGTAAAGGAGATAGTATATATACATTCCAGCCTTTACATCTTGTCACATAAGCAAGTTGAATACTAAAAAAGGGCGACAAGGAATTGGGATGTAACCCCTGAACGCATCAATTTGGATGCTATCGTCACATAGCTTGCCACAATCTATTTCAAGGAGAAGGAAGCTTGTACATAGGATGTAGCTAGTGGGAGTGGCATTATGGTTGCTTATGGTTCAAATAAACCACATGATGACCTCAACGCTCTCAATGAAGAGCAACATGGTATATATATTATGTGTTTTCAATATCCTTACCACTATCAACTATGTTTTCAATTCTATATTTTTGTAAAAATTAAGAGTATTTTTATACTATATTACTAGTATATATAAAATATAAGACTGAACCGAGCCATACTAAAACCAAAAAAATTGTCACACCAATGAACGGATGACCAACCTCTTACTGAAACCAGCCACTTAAAAAACTATTAAGAAAATTCTTGGCCCTTGAGAAAGAGAGCATCATTGGATTTTCCCCTTCAACCCTTACATCTAATGATGTAATGTCCCCACTTCCAACCTAGCACTTCAAGCAATCCATTGGAGGTTAGCTTATTCTTCGTTCCCGTAGGCTAGCAAAAATGGTAAGGGAACGCATTTTGGAGCATGGGAAAATTAGAAAAAAATATTCGTTTTTGCTCAAACAATTTTTATTTGGCAGGAAAATGTTGAGAAAGTGGTTTAAATGATTTATCATAATTTTTGAAAGTGGTGAAATATTTTAAATATTTTTATATTGCTTGGGCGGCCCCTTTTTGGAGGAATAAGGGTGATGAATAATAAAAAATAAAATAAAAAGCAAAAGTCAATTTGGGCGACCAAAAGGAGGGAAAATAAATAAATAAACAAATTTAAATTGCAAGTTTGGCGCCTAGAGTTGGGTCGGCCAGATTGGGAGGCATAAGGAGATTTGTATAAATACAAGGTCACTTTGGAGGCATAATCATCATCGACTTATTCATATCTGCTCTTCTAATCTGCACTATGGCAAATTCTCTAAGGACAAAAACCCTTAAGAATTAAGGAGAAGTTCGACAAAACCCTAGCTTCTTCAATGGAAGACTTCATGACAAAGGTTCACTTGGGCTTCACTTCATGACAAAGGTTCACTTGGGCTTCAATGGTGATTCTTGCTAGGATCACATTCCATTTTTGGATAAGCATTTCTTGTTGAAGGGGCGAATTGTGCAAGTTGGGTGATATTCTTCAGACTTTTCAAGGGTGGCAAACCCTATCAGCAGACCAGCAGGCCAACGCACCCTTTTGGTAGGGTTTTAATGTCATTTTCATCCTGGATTTGCATTGTAATTTGCATTGGAATTGGCTGGAGCAATTTCGCCCAGATAAGGTTTGTTTAGGAGGGCAATTTATTGCACAAGTTGGGGTTACTTCATATCAGCAGACTTCTATGTGTTGCAGGGCATGTTTGGAGCCTATTGCATTATGTATTTTGCACCATTAGCTAAATCTGGGTTATAGCAGCAGTCTGAACATTTGAATATCAGAAGTTTTGGTTTATGTTGGTGGATATTTGTTAGCCTATGTTATTGGTTTCTTTCTGTTTATGATCTGCTATCAATTTGGCAATTGCTGGATGAAAATATACTGCTATTCATAATTAAATAAACTCAGAAAATTGCATCAGCGAATTAGGGTTTTGAGCAGAAAATAAAAATCAGAAACTAGGACATCATTTTGTTTGTTGAAAAATCAAATATTTTGCACAAATATTGCTTGGGATATTTCAAATGATCAACAACATTTGGTTTCCGTTTGACTATTGATTCTAGTCGGACTGATATTTGAGGGTGACACTGTTAACCCATGAAAATCAAGATTTGTTATATGCCTAAGGATTGTTAACAATAAAGCAGCAATGATAAATATTGATCACAAAAGACACAGCAAAAATATTAGAACTAGAACACAAGTTTATTAATCCATGCATTTTGTACATGGCACAATCTCAAGGAAGTTCTATGTCTTTCTTACACGATTACACGAGCTACATCAATCCTATTGTATATAATAATACAATTATGTATATTTATTATTACAAAGTTGTGAAGCATCAAGAACCGTTATGCAAATTGAAATAGCTGGGCTTCAACACAACTCTTCACCTTTTGACAATTAGGTTGAACAGGATCAAATGTAATGGTCAAAGCCAGGTCATATGGGGGACTGAAGGATCCACCACTTTTAAGGGCCAAGGCAACAACAATATTGGCACCTGATGGTACTGCATGTTGTGAGTGGACCTTGGTGGTTAGGTTTGCATGTGTATAGAACCTAAAAGGTGAATGATGAAAGCCCACATAAGATTTAAAGCATGCTGAGATGATGCCACAATTGATCTGCCTAGATTGCCCTACACCACTAGAAATGTGTGTGTGGCTTCTGGCAGGGATAAATTAATGATCTTGGAAGCACCGCAGACCATAAAACATGAGTTGAAATTTTTGCAAGCCATGAAAACGAGCTTAGTGTTACTGCTGGAGTTGTCTTTGGAGATCCACCTGGAACATATACCATTCTAATAACTAACCTGGCATGGATTGTATGTGTAGCATTTTTCTTGATTATATTGGTCTCTCTGAGATTGAAATCTTTAAATGTTGGCAATGCTTGTACAGAATTTGCTTCTTTATCCACTTTTCATTACCAAAATTGCAGTATTCAAAGGCATTATGTTATTAGCTTACTGTTCAAATGTATGACGTAGTATTTCTTTAAGACAGAATGAATCACACAAGAAGGTCACTAAATGATATAAGAGTTGCATATGTTGAATTGGTAACTTTGGTAAGTTGTAACAATTTTTCACATTTCAAGACACCAAAGTATGATCCTCCACATAAAATTAGTACAAGGCAAGTGATGTTTTACTAAGAGACTTAAATTTGAACAGATTCTTTAAATTGTAACACATCTGCCATGAAATGTCTCTGTTTGTTGATTATGTTCTGTTGTACCCATACAAAATTATTTGTACTGAGTCATCTTTTCAGTCAAATCCTTGGCATTCCTCATTTTGTGAGCCACAACTGAATCTTTGTCTCCCATGGTCATGAATGTTGTTTTTTGTCAATTCTAATCAATGTCTTTGCAGGGCCAACAAAAAGAACTTTCCAATGCATCCGGTGAGGCAAAGATCAGAGCTTGAATGAGGGGGGAAAGTTAAACAGTAGTCTAAAGTCAATATTAAAAGGTGCAAAAGAACCTAAAAAGCATGCCTAAGCATTTGAAAAGTGCAGAAGGATGCAAAAAACACACCTCCCTATTGAGTCCCAGCTTTACATGAACTTTTTGAACAAAAGTTGCATAGCAGGTCAAAAAAGAAAGCTTTTGATCTAAAAGATAACTTAAATGAAAAGTACATAGATTGTATGATGTCAACTTAAAATTAAAACAAAAGGCAGCTTAAGTGAAAAAAGCGCATCAAGTTGTCCAACGTCCATGTGACATTAGAACTCAAAGTGAACTTTTTTTTAACAAAAATTGCATAACAAGTCAAAAGTGTGCTTTTAAGTGAAAAAAAGGGCATAACAAATCAAACTTGTAAAAATGGTAAATAAATTGCAAAAGCACACTCCTTGTCACTAAATGTTCAAGTCATGTGAAAATTAGAAGTCAAAAGTTCCCATGCTAGTGTATAAGCGCACTTTTTATCCATTTGAAGATTCTTTTGTTCACTTTTAGTAGGGTTTTCAGAAGAGTTATAGGCAGATTTTTATCATTTGTCTTCATCTATGATAGTTTTTAGCGTGTTTCAGTCGTCAAAAAGGCAGGGTTTAGGAGTTGGATAAAACACTGGGATTTTTATCATTTCCTTCATCCAGAGAGCTTCAAGGTCAATGGTCTGATTTTTGTCAGAGGAGATCATGTGGAATTTGTCATCAAGCGAAGGATGAATTGTCAGGGTTTCAAATGCCTCCTAAGAATTTGTCATGGTCAAAGCAAAAGTGTTGCATTAGAATCATTAGGAGGAGCAGACCGAAACCATGCTAGTTATTTTTAGCCATAAGTATTTTAGTCATTGCTATTTTTGGAAGATGGCTATTTAGATGATCTTCTAAAAGGTCTACTTGGAGGCATTCTATGTCAGACTTTTTTATTTATTTTATACAATATATTTCAATACAATTTGTATTTCAAGCTTGCTTGGATTGCAAGTAAACTGAATCTGGACTGAAACAAAAGGTGGATTGACAAGGTCTGATTTGCTCCTGAGCTTAGTCCTGAGGTTGAAACTGAATCTAAACTGTATGCTGTGGATTTTCACAATCTGGCTTGGCCGTGGCCCTATAAAACAATCTCTAAATGTGAGTGAGTTTAAGGTTAACAAAAAAGAACACAAGCAATGTTTCAGCCAATCTCAATGGATTGCTACAGATTTCAATCAGATTCAATGAATTAATACCATTATGTGCAACCAATCTAAACGAACTACTACCAACATACGGAAGGAAAAAGATGCAAACTGACAAACAAAACAAGCATATGGTTGAATTTACCGATAAATTGGTGTGGAGAGCCTCTACGTAATCATCCTCGTCTGACTCTGGTGGAAGAACATCAGAGGAAACGTCCTCGATAAGCTCTTCAATCTCCTTCCACTTATCCTCCCCAATTTTTTTCACAAAACGCTCTCCCACTGCATCGTCGCCCACAAGCAGGTCCTCCGGTTCATCTTCCCCCTCAGGGATGTCCTCACCACCCCCTCGTCCACGGCCTCGGCCTCGGCCTCTGCCTCTACCTCTGCCCGCCGCCATAGCCCCCCTGCCTCCACCCCTGCCCCTCACATACCCAGAGCCCTCCGTAATCCCCGTCTCCTCGGCTCGCTTCTTCAAAATATCCAAAGCTTGCTTCACGGCGTCATCGCCAGTGAGCCTCTTAACTGTCGACGCGGGTAATGCAGGCCGTCTAGGAGCCTGACGCCCTACGCCCGGAATCGCCCCTCTTGCAGGCCGAGCGTGGCGGTTTTCTTCGCCTACGGGCAGGCGCGTCTCACTTAGGGTTTGTTGTACAGGCACCCCCCGCCCGTAGGGTTCCCAGGGCTTCGAAGGCTCTACTGCCCGTTTCATAAAGATTGGCTTTACGGCCGGTTGTGTTGGATGGCTGTAAAGCTCATCCGTCTGCTCTACCTGTTGTGCGGATGAAGGCTTTACGGGCGATTCGGTAGACCGTTCATAAAGACCATCATTGTCCTCTCCTCCTCCAGTCGCCCGCGGAGGCTTTATGGCCAGTTCCGTCGGCTGCCGTTGTGGCTCTTCTGATGCGGGCGGCAGCTTAAAAGTTCCTCCTCGACCTCTGCCCGCAGCTAGGCCGATGGTGGGCTCCTCCTGCCATGATTTAAACGGAGTTTGTGGTGATGCTTCGTTTAAATCCTCAGTTTCTCCTCGGCCTCTGCCATGGCCGCTAGCAGGGGTGGCCCTTGTGGCCTGCGAAGGCAAGGCGGCTCTGCCGCCTCTTCCACCAGGTAATGGAGATTGTAAGAATTCGTCTTCTGTTTTCTCATCTGGCGGTTTGCCAATGATTCTGTGCGAGGGTAAGGAGGCCCCTCGGCCTCTGCCAGCCCCGGATGAAAATGGGGTACTCCAGATTGCACAGTGAGATGGCAAATTGTTTGATTTCAGTACTACTCTGCCAATGCCCTTCATTACGACGGAAAGAACCTAAAACAAAATCCCAGTTTAGGAATTTATTTGCAGCTTGAGTACTGAATCTATAACATTTTCATTACAGCAACATGGATGGAACTTTCTGTCTCCAACACAAAACAAACATCGACTGTCCTGGCTTTTAGCTTACATTCATCTTGTCCATTTGTTCTGTGGATACCAAGAGTGTGCAGGATACGTAATGGAGGCTGTGTAAATAAATAATCTGTCAAGATTTTACATCGCAAAAAAAATTATGGCCATGGGCTTCCTCAGACGAAATTGCTCGATTTTCTCTTAGGGGAAAAATATATGTTCTTTAATGCTTATCTGAATTATTATTAGTTCTTGCCGGGAATACTGAACTTTAATTTTTTAAATGTCTGTTATGTATTTTTGGATTAGTCTATTTTGGAAACATTATTTATAAAAATAAATTTAATGATAATAAGTTTCCACAATTCATATCATAAATCTGTGTAGCTTCTGGATTAGAGATAAGAAAGAACAAAAAAATTAGTGAAAATGAATAAACAAATTAAAATAAAGAAAAAGAGAAAGAAAGAACGTTAGAGAGATGAAAAAGCATAGAATTATGAATAAATACAAAGAAGAAAGGAAACACCTAAATACAATGAAGATAAACAAAAAGAAAGACTAAAGAATATATATATATAAAAAACAGCTCAAAAAAGAAAATGGATAAAGATAAAAGAAAAAATGAATAAACCAAATAATATAAAAATAAGAACATCAAAAAGTTGTTATTCGTCTAAAAATAATATATTATATTTTCTCTTATCTATTTTTTTCTTTTAAGAGTTGTTATTCGTTTATATATATTCCTTCAAGTGTTGATTCTCTTTTGTTTATAGATTCATTTAGTTTCATTGTTTCTTTTATCTATTTATTATTTTTTCTTTTATTTCATTCCTTTAATCTTTTTATTTATTTATTTTCTTTTCATATTTTCTTTTTTAAGGTTTAATAAATCTTAATATTCTTTACATTTTGTCTTTTTTTTGTTATTGTTTCATATATATATTTATATATATATTCTTTTAAGAAATGTTATCCTTTTGTTCATTGATTTATATAGTGTCTTTTTTATTTCCTTTTTCTTTTATCTATTCATTTATCATTTTTATATGCTTTCATCCCTTTATCTTTATATTTATTCTTTTATCATTACTTATTTTCTTTGATGTTTTTATATTTATATTCTTTGGTTATATTCTTTTAAGAGTGGTTTTCTTTTGTTTATAGATTTATTTGGTTTCTTTATTCTTTTATATTTTTTCTTTTCTCTTTTCATTTGTTAATTTTCTATGTCTTTTTTTCCTTTATCTTTATATTTATTCCTTTTTCCTCACATTTTTTCTTTGATGTTCTTATTTTTATATTATCTGATTTATTCATTTTTTTTTTAATCTTTATCCATTTTCTTTAGTCTTCCTTTTTGTTTATCTTCATTTATTTGTTTATTTTCTTTAGTCTTCCTTTTTTGTTTATTTTCAATTATTCATATCTTCATTGTATTTAGGTGTTTCCTTTATTCTTTGTATTTATTAATAATTCTATGATTTTTCATCTCTCTAAGGTTCTTTCTTTCTCTTTTTCTTTATTTTAATTTGTTTACTCATTTTCACTAATTATTTTGTTCTTCCTTATCTCTATTATTGTCCTTGATTTGCTTGTAACCTTTCCTCCCCCCTCCTCTCTTTCTTTTATCTTGTCTAAGTCTGAAATTATCCATTTACTTCTCCTCTTGCTCTCTTTCATCCTGATGATGGATCACGGAGTGTGATCCGAAACGTTGATGCTAAAAACTTTGTACACAATCGAATCCAGAAGCTACACATATTTAAAAATAAATTTGTTTTTTTTTTCAATAAATTTATAATATGTTAAATTTTTTGATTAAGTTTTCAATTCTATTAATGTTTTGAATGAGAATGAATAAATGAGGTGGCAAAATAAATTAATTTTGAAAGTGACTTCTATAATGAAACAATTTGCAATTATTTTGTTCATTTCAATTTATCAACGTCTCTAAAATTAATGTATAAATTATTAGATTTATAATGCATTAAATCTTTCTAGTTAAATTAGAGGAAAAATTGACTTAACTATGTGAAGCAAGAGTGGCCAAAGGTTAAAATACTATGTTAGAGTTTCCATAGGTAATTTTAAATCAAATATTTTGTTAAAATATGCTACCTCTTAAAGTTCGCAGTAAAGATCTTGTGTTGACCAAATCTCTTAGGAACCATTATGAATCATCAATTATGATCAAATGAAACAACTTTGCAAAAAAAATGTTGATGTTTTATCCATAAATTTTAGTTGTGAGAGGTGGGCATGGCAATGTCTTGAATGGGATTCAATTGTATACATCATGATATTGAAAAGACACAAACAACTAAAATTCTATGCAAATATATACATTGAGATATGTCATGAAACAAACTCAATCAACAATCATTTTATTGAAAAGATGTATACAATCTTCGATAAAAATATCTTAAACAAAATCAAGAAAAATATTTTCACCCAACTTCCTAAGTGACTCAATAATTATTTTTAAATAATATGAACCAATTCTTAAATCAAAATTCTGGGAAGTGGGTCTGAGTTGGCTATTGTGTATTCATGGGGAAAGTGTACTAAATTATGCTTGCTTCTATATAAGAATAAAGAAAAAAAAGGTATGCAATATTTTTCATGTTTATATCTTGTTTTGTTTGTTAGCTTATGTAAACCCCACTATAATATTTGGTGTGTGTTTTTTGGATATGATATCATATACATGACAAAGGAATATTGGATTCTCACTATAAAATTGTATTTTAAAGGACTAAAACTCTTCTTTGAGCAATTATACTAAATATATTCTGCTTTGCTTTAAATTTACGCTTAGATGGGTGTTTTTACTTTCATTGTTTTGTGTTATGTATTAAATTTTAATATAAGAATGAATCTCGTTTCTAATTTTGGTGCTTCTAGGGTTGGACATGCTATCATTGGTCATGTCATTCTTTTCTTTTTTTATCTTCTATGGTATTTTGACCCTTAGAAGATACAATTTTAAAAAAAATCCTAATTTTTAGACTTTATGAAAAAAATGCATTTCATAGTTCTATTAATTAGTTTTTCCTAAATATAATGTAATCTGAAAGACCCAACAAAGGTGCAACCTTTAATGAATTAAAACAAGATAACTCTTTCTTGGCTCTTCTCATCAATTTGGCGATAAATTATTTTGCTTTCTCCACACCCATCAACTTGGGATAGGTAGCCTTATCAATAAGTAAACCCTTCCTTGCAATCTTTTACACCCCAAATTGTGAAGTAACTATTTACTATTACTACATAGGGTAAATGTGAATGTAATATGAATTCTGGAGATGAATTAATGATGCTTGTACCTTGTTATCAATATGAATGTTATCTCATTTGATGTTGTTTCATTTGATGTTATCTCAGTTGATGTTATTCATGGTGAAACACTACATAAATGAGAATAGATGGTTATTGAATTATTGTTATTCTAAATTTGAAGATGTTTATATATGTTGCTTATTGTTGTGAACAATTGACTGCCAAGGCATGTGCTAGTGGTTGCAGGTAAATGTCCATTTCTCTAGGGGGAGGGGAAGTATCACTCGGGAGAAGATCTTGGTCGGGTAACCGGTAAATATAACTATCTGAGCATACACACACATCACCTTAGATTGAGTGAACTGAGTTATTTTGTGTGGGTTATAAGTAAGTCATCCTTAGCTTGCATGTTTGCATTAGGAGTCTTGTTTAGTTCTGTATGCATTTGCGAGTGACCTTTATCTTTGTAGGTTTTGAGATTATCTTGTGATATTACAATCATATGGATAGGAGGGATGTAGGTGGAAGTATGTTTATATGTATGCACATGCATGTCAGGAGGATCTATCGACACGTATATGCACATGAATAGAGATACCACACGTACTCACCTATCAATATGATGGTAACGTAATTGGATGTAAGTGAGTCAGATGTAGATATATATACATATGTATAAGTATATACACGTATCCATAGGGATATGCACATCGATACAAGTGTACGTTAGCAAATGGATATGCTCATACGGATGCATCAATATGGTATACCTACACATACATGTACATAGAGGTATATACAGGTGTGTGTATATATATATATATGCACACATCCTATATAATGTGGATATTAATAATATTATTATTATTATTGCCTTCAAATATATATATATATATATATATAAGTTATGTTAATACACACACGCACATATATATTATGCAAACGTATTCAAATATATATATATAAACTATAAATATATATATATAATAAAATATATATACCATTCAACTTTGGAAATCGAATTATTTTTTAATTGATTTAATATTATCATTCAACTTTGGAAATCAAATTAAATTCTAATTCAATTTGATATTATCATTTAAACATTGGGAAAATTGAACTATGAAATGGATCGAATTGAGAAAGATTTCAATTCACATTTTTGGGCTTTGGTTTATGTGTGCCAATATAATTAAATGGAATTTGAATCACATATGGCGCTGGAAGAAATTGTGCAACACATGTTAGTAAACACATAAGAGCAAATCCATATAAGGTGTTTAAATCTTGACCTGGTTGAATCCATAGCTTGACTAAAATCAACATAGTAATTGATATTCGGTCGACTCAACCTGAATGATAGTCGATGAAGGCTATGTGTTGAAGAATTATGATTGACTTCTTCTCTAAAATATGAAAATCCCGCCATCTTATGAGTTTGGCACCACCTCTAAAAACAACTTTTGTAGGTGTTGATTTATGAAATTCTCCATGTGCTTTTGGAAACAGTCTTCACATTGCTGAAAAAATTGGAAGCCGACTCATCTTATTAAATGTTGAGTACTAGCTGGAAATGGTGCCACCTCCAAGTTGAATGTTTCAAATGGCAGTGGTGTCAGTTTGTACATGCCATGGTTGTAGGGAATGTTGGAGGCTGGGCTCTCTATAAATAGTCTCCCAACTCTCCTAATTCGCACTCATTCACCATTCACATTATCTTACTTAGCTTTTTTCATTTGTCATTTGTGATTATCTTATGCTTCATTGTGTATCACCTTGTACATTTGTGTGTTCATTCTTCAATTCCTGTGTGAGCAATATTTGTAGACCAATATTCAATTCCTGTGTGAACATTATTTGTGGAAAGTTATCACATTTCTAAGAGTTCATTGATACCTTTGTAAGGGATGAATTCTACCAAAGGAATTCATCATTATCTGTTATCTATTTCTAAGTGTGGAAAGAGGGAAATTTGTGAGGAAGAGTTGTCTAATTCTGAGATAAGAATGCTTTCAACAAGAAAGGGAGTGAGAATTGATTAGGGATGCTGGGTTAAGCTGAGCAATCAAAGGAGAAGGTTTCCTTGTCATCAGTATTTGGGAAAAAGCAATAACAGGCACGGGGTTTCTTCTTCTTGTCATTTTAAAAGGGTTTACTATATTTTATATACTACATGAAATGTTTTATTCTATCTGAGCTATAGAAGTATTTAATGTTACTTGGAAAATGGAATGGAAGCCTTTAGGTTGCTTTTATAATGTGTTTTTAAGTAATCCATGATAGGAGATATTGCTCGACATAGGCAGTTAATTATACTGGATATGTCGAAGAGATTGCTTGACATAGGTATTTAATCATGCTACATGGAGTACAACATAGGTATTTAATTATACTAGATATGTTTGAACATGTGATGCAATGTGTTTATATTTACTCCATAGTAGGAGATGAGTGTGTTTCTTAGTTAAGTATATACTAGGCTTGATTGAATACAAGAGTAACTTGAGGTACACCCAACTAAGTTATTAGTTTAACTCGAAAAGCTTGTGTTACTCCTAGGATAAGTATGGGAGCGGGCTTGTGTACTTACTTGCTTAATAGATTCATTACTAGTAGATTGTTTTAAAAGATAGGTTATCTGGAACAACGAACTATCCATTGAAGGATATACCTAGCTTGTATACTTATTGGTTGAGTAGGTTATTACCAAGAAAATTAGTATGTTGTAGGCTTGTCTGGGGTGACATATTTACCTATTGAAGGACAATACATATGCATAGTTGAAGATAACCTTAAGTCAAATCGGCCCTGAATAGTGTATGTGACAAATGACCCTCAATAGAACATACTGAATGAAACACTTTGATCAAAGTAGTGCAATGTACGACATCCACTTAGACTGTGTGATGCTTGAGACTACACTGTCAATTCACCACGATCCTGTATTACATGCTAGTTCAAGAGTTGTCAGATTGCACAAGTTCAAGTTATGTAGGACATAACACTATGCTTAGTTGGTTGTCGTTATCGGTTACTCTACCAATCTCTTTGTCGAAGGGAAGGGCCATCTATCGAATGATAGATATGTGGAGGACCACATTATGAGTCTGTGGTTGGCGGAAAAGTGCTTGAATGATGCTTCTTCTCCACAACAGGCGACCGAAGAACCAAGATTTGAAAGGACAGATTCTTAGATTGTCTTACAGCTATTTGTTCTAAAGCTCATTGGAGCTATGTTTGTAAAGATAAGTATTCTTGTTATGTGTAATTATGAAGTTATTGTAATGAAGTGGAATCTTTATTGTAATATGGTATGGCAACTTGTTCATATATTTTCAATAAAAGAAAGAAAAAAATTATTACAATGACTTGTTAGCACGTTTATTTTACTCGTATGATGTAAATTTAGAAAGTTTTACTTTACCGAAGGGTTGGAAAATTACATGTGGTATTAAAGCTACAAGGTTCTGCACTCAAAACCTATGAGCTCACTACACAACCATTTGTAAACCTTATCAAAAGATAAAGGTTAAAAAGTTCTTGTGCCACAATGGCAAGAGGAAAAGAACTTTGGCAAGAGGAAAAGAACTTAGGGAAGTGAAAAGGAAGATGAAGTCTCTAGTAACTTGTGAAATTGAGACTAGTTAAGAGTTATCGTCCTTGGAGTAGGAACTCCTAAATCAACAACTTATGATATTACCTGAAATTGTGGAAGATTATGCAATCAGGATATGTAGGAATGTTAGGAAGAATAACCAGTATATACCTTATCCTACTATAGACATGTAAATTTGACTTAACACTTATCACAAATTCAAAATGTCTCGAAACAACTTAGAATCAACCCGAAACGACTTGGAACGACTCTGAATCAACTCAGAACGACTATGAATCAACTCAAAATGTCTTGGAATGACTCCAAATCAACTCAAAACATCTCATAATGACTCTGGAACAACTTAGAATGACTCTGAATCAACCCAAAACAACTCGAAATGACTCTGAATCAACCCAAAACGTCTCAGAATGACTCTGGAATGACTCAAAACGACTCTGAATCAACTTGAAACATCTCAAAACGATTTTGAATCAACCTGAAATGACTTTGAATCAACTTGGAACAACTCTGAATCAACTCAAAACGACTTTGAATCAACTCAGAACATCTTTGAAACATCTTGAATCGTCTTGAAATCATCCCATGACATCTCACAATGCATCAAACAACATCAAATGACATCTGAAACCTTATTTCCTCTATTAATTGAATAATACAATGTTATTTGATTAATTCACATTTCATCATTTCTCAACAAATTAAATAAATACCATTTTATTTAATAAAGTCTTGAAAACCCTAATTCTACTATTAATTGAATAATACAACATTATTTGATTAATTCATATTTCATCATTTTCGACCAATTAAATAAGTTATATTTATTTAATAAAGTCCTAACCTAATCTTACTTCATCTTGATTAGTCAAACAACGCCAATTATTTGATTGTCACTAATTCACCTTATTCCTCAAAATTAATTGAATTATTAAATCATAATAATTTAATTATCACACTTCCCTCCAAAATTTGAATAATGAAATCAAAATATTCAAATTAGCAAAAATCAAAATCAAAATAAAAATGGAATTAATTAATTAATATTCCTCACCCACTTTTTGATTGAGAAAATCATGGATTGCTAACTAAGCAATCTAAATTTGTTAACTAAGTAATCTATTTTGTTAACTAAGCAATATAATTTTGCTAACTCAACCATCTAATTCCTAACTCAACCCTAACTGATCAATCAATTTCTAACTAAGCAATCAAAATTCTAACTAGCCAATCTATTCTTCAATCACCCTGATTGTGCAATCAACTTTGCACAATCTCCTCATGTCTAAATCCTCTCAACTCGTTTTGACTGTTGATTTAGATATTCTCCAACGTAATCTTGACCGTTGATTCAAAATTGTCTTTCCTATAAAATGAGCCTCTCTCTTCACAAATAAGGATCATAATTTCAACTTACCTTATGCAACGAAGTGTTGTCGCAATCACCATTGATAGAGCTTCAACCTTTTCAGTCAACCAAGCATCGATCATCAAGCTTTTTGCACATAAGTGATGGAGGATTTGTAGTGATATGAACAACCCAACATCATGCAAATACACTTCAACATGGGATGGTAATCTCTTTTGTTGTTTGAATTGGTTTTGAATATCTTAGGATCTCATTTCATTCAAATAGCTTAGATTTGCACATTTCATGAGTGATGGAATAGGATAGATTAAGTGTTTTTGGATTAGATTAGTTTCTGATTTCAATCTTGCATTTGATCTTGCTTTCACATCATTTTCCTGATGGATTCCTTCCCCCTCACATTCTAGCATGCCCGGTGGGACCTACGTCCTCCTTACTAACATTTTTATGATCTAAGTTGAAGTTACAAGGTTCTGGGAGCTTTCAGAGACATTTCATAGACTGCCCAGCAAAAGCTCACCTTTGATTGGCAATAATTCTGAGCATTTGCCACAAAATCAGCGCTTTTTCCATGGGAATGGCACCTTTTCTTTAAGATCAATGCTTTTTCTCTAAAAGCACACTTTTGCTTCTTTCTAGGTTTGCATCTGTATAGAAAATCTGAGCTTTTGCAAAAAAAAATTATGAGCTTTTGATTTTTCTTTTGAGCATTTGCTCTAGAAGACAAGTGCACAAATCCTACACTATTGTAATGACCTTTATTGCTAACATATTGGTTGTTTTGCAGGAATTAATGGATTTTTATGCAGGATTTTGAAATATACTAACTTATTTTGTGCAGAGAAGACAATTGGTCCAAGATCTTAGGAGACATCAAATAACTTTGTTTATTAAAGTAGGAATCTCCATCTGGTGCTCTAAAAATGAACAACACAACTCTCATATTTCAAATTTGGTATTGTTAAAATAAACATTTTTAAAGCTTTCTAAAGTAGGAATCTCCATTTGGTGCTCTAAAAATGAACAACAAAACTCTCACATTTCAAATTTGGTGTTATTAAAATAAACATTTTCAAAGCTTTCTAAAGTAGGAATCTCCATTTGGTGCTATAAAAATGAACAACACAACTCTCACATTTCAAATTTGGTGTTGTTAAAATAAATAATTCAAAGCTTTCTAAAGTAGGAATTCTCTTTTGGTGCTCATAAAAAGAACATAAAACACTTCAATTTTGTGCTCTAAAAATGAACACATTTCATGTTTTCATATTTAGGAACCTTTAAATTTGGTGCATAAAAAAGAGTGCAAACGTTGTTCATTTTGTTGACGCACGTACGATTTACATTTGTTGACCATTTAATGACCAAGTTTGATTTTCTTAGAAGCATTTCAACTTTGGGGCTTAAAATGAACAAAATGTTTCTTGATTGTTTTCACACCATTGCTATCTTAACTACTTGATGTCCTGAACACTTCAATTGGTGCAAAGATAAAAAGAACATTTCATTTCTTCTCACATATTCTTGGGGATAACACCGCTTGAGGTGTTTAAAATGAATCAATTTGCAATGAATTGTTTTTTGTGCATACATTGATTGGCAAGCTGAATTGTTTTGTCTTCTCCCCTCGCACCATTTTGGCAATCTTGGGTGAGCGAAGAACATTTTTGAGCTTCGCATTTGTTTTAAATTTTACCTTCTTAGAGGGCTTGCCTATTGAGACACATTTTGCGTTGGAGAAATCATAGGTGACCCAAGTGGTACTTTCGTTCTGGACCTCTATATAAATCTTTTGTGAGTGTGAGGAAAGTTCATCACTCACCGGGTGCGGATGTCCTATACTGATGTATTCTTCCTCAATATCCTTGTGATGCGTAAAACCCCGAAAGGGCTGGAAGGTTCTTAATTGAACAAAACACCGCATGTGTAGGTACCCGAAAATAATATCCTCAGAACATGACTAAGAGCCAATTGTTTTAGAAGCCACCCTATTATCCAAAACATTCTCTAAAAGTGGTGCATCAAAATTTACTTCCAAGAAGTTACTTGCCAAGTTCGACTACAGGCCCGTGCCATAATTCGCATGTAAAATCATCTCTTCAGAGCATGAGGCAGGCCCACCTAAGAGGATGGTTTCTCTCCACTAGGGTTGTGATTGTTTGTTAATGTTAAACTTACCCAATTACATTCCAAAAACAATTGTGACATCAAATTTTGTGTTTGACTTAAAGAAAAAGAACACAAAAACAAACATTGAAAAAGATGGTCAAAACCACAAACCCTTTGAGTTAGTGTATACTTGTGAAAGAATCCTTATGTTTGCACTCCTTGAAGGGATTTATCCTTAAAGGTTTCCAAACATTTCAGTTTTTTATTTTCAGGTTGCATTGATCAAAGTGAACACTTTGGTAATGTGATAGGGTGAATTTGCTTGCTAGAAAATGAACGGCAAACAAAGGAGAACAAATACCAACCAAAAATACCCTACACCTCAAGATTAGCCTAAAGATTAACTAAGCAAATCAAAATGGAAGATTTCACCTTGTTGAGTCCCCCTTTGGTTGGCCCTTTGATCTTCGATGTTGTATGCTCCTTGGATGGCAAGAGATTGAAGCTATAAAATGGGATGAGGATGGAGAGATGAGTGAAAATGGATGCAAGTGTGCAAATTTGGCTAAGTATGGCTCAAGAAATTTTTTTGCAAGAGTTTGGCTAGCATGAATGATCTCCCCGCAAATGAGAGAAAAGAGGGGGTATTTATAGAGAATTTTGGACTTCTCTAGGGAAATGGATGGTCGAGATTGAGCCACCAAGATCAAGATGTAGGGCTAAGGTGAGTTGAGAACTCACAAGCCCTCACATCTTGACATGTGGCATGCGAAGTGGCTTGAAAAAGATGATGTGTACATGAGGTGGAAGGAGAGTACATGACATGGAGGTACTATATAGTACCTTGGGATTGGACAAGATCTCCTCATAAAAGAGGACCTTGTCCCCATGGGGGTGAGAAGACATGAGAGGAATTAAAAATTCCTCAAATATCCACATGAGAATGAGAAAAGGAATTTTAAATTCCAAGGGATGCATTGGGGGATTAAATGTGAATTAAAAATTCACATGGGGAATGGAGTGCCTTCTCCAAAAGGAGAAAGCCTTTAATAAGGTTGACTTAGGACATATTCCATAAATGACATGGAGACCTAATTAAGTGATTAAGGTTGTGCAAGTACTTGATTAGACAGATTAATGACATATTAGAAGAGGGTTAGATTTCACATGTGGCTTGATGTGACAAGTCAAAGATCACATGGGGAAGAGTAAAAGGAATTTAATATTCTTTGGAAGGATAAAACGAATTAAGAATTCTTTGAGAGGTTGATTAGGCTAGTTAATGAAGGATTAGAGGAGGGTTAGGTGGCTAAGAGATATTAGAGGCCAATTTGCAAAAGTTGGAGGATGTGACACATCCTAATCAAGGATTAGGCATGTGCACATCCCTAATGATGAGATTAGAAGATGGATTAGGATTAGATAAAAATGATGGAGGATGTGACATGAGGAATTAAATAAATGCCATATTTATTTAATTCATTTGATGAAAAGGAGGATTAAAGAGATAAGGTATTTATTTATTAATTAAATACCTTAGGGATTTGATAGAATTAAGGATATTAATTAAATAATAGCGATATTACTTAATTAATGCAAATAACGGGATGCTTAGACAAAAAGGGATAAATTTGGATAAATCAAGTGTCCAAATTTAGGTGTCTACAAGTAACTATGGCTTGGGTGTTGTGATTTCACAACTTGAGCTATAGACATTCAGGTCACATAAAGTCCATGCTTGTGAGTTAGTCCAGTGCTATTATATGATTTTCCATACTCAAGAACACAAAGGAAACAAACACACAAAAGTTACAAACTACCATTCCAACTCACAATGTTTTTGCTAAACACTTAGGGGAAAAATAAACTGAAGTTAATTATAAGGTCATTACTTGGACAAGAAACTTGGAAAATCAGATTGGTCATAAAATCTCACACCCATTATTCCCATACTACTTATTTGAAATAAAAATCCAACAAAACATTAGGATCATTCCTCCACTCAAAAAGTCTATAATATCAACAGTTACTTGGAACTCACAGATAGTTCAAGTATCTTTCCCACAACATATCCTTTAGATTAGGAAGTGGAATATCGACCCTAGTTCTTTATCATTTTGATTTCTGAAAAGTAGCTACATTTCAAAACAACACTCAAACTTTAGGGTTTTTGAGTTTCATAGCAAACCACCCCATACTACCATACCTTATGACCATTTGGCGACCCACGGCTCCCGTTCAACAACCAGGCCTTGTAGCACCTATTCTTCAACCTAGTCTCATGCACATTGAAAGTGCCCAAACTGACATCATCAGCAATTTGAGAACATTTATTTTTGAGAAAAATGAAACACCTCGCCAATTTCTCACTGCATCCATCATCTTAAACGAGGAGGAAGAAAAAACAAACATAGTAATTTGAAGACCTATATTACTACCTCATGTGTGGCAATAGGTATTGAGTGACCTTATGCTAGGGTATTGAACACCATAAATCACGTCACAACATCCTCATACCTTATGACCATTTGGCGACCCACAACTCCTATTCAACAACCAAGGCTAGCAACACCAATATTTCAACTAGGTAACGCACATATTGAAGGTGCCCAAATTGACATCATCAACAGTTTGAGAATGTTCATTTTTTAGAAAAAATGAAACACCCTGCCAATTTATCACTGCATCCATCGTCTTAGACGAAGAAGAAGAAAAGGTAGACCTAGCAGCCGAAAGACCTATATTACCACCATCTGTGTGGAAATAAATATACATACCTCATCCTTTTTGGAAAGCAAAAGATCCTCAGGTCTGGAAAGAGAAAGATCCTTAAATGAAAGTCTATACTTAGGCTCTCAAAGAATCACCCTACAAAAAAGTTTGCCAAAGGTTTCTTCTCAAGGAGATATCACAACCGTCAAAACCGGCTAGATCACTTCTATTTTCTCTTTGCACCAATAGGCCACATCTTTTCTAGAGAATAGGAGTCAGAGAAAACAATCACAAAAGTTTGGTAATTGTTTATGACAACCACGAGGTCACAACACAGAAAGAAAATGGAATCAAACAAAACCAACACTAGTATCCCACCAACCAATGCCATAAACGATGAAAGTAGCCCTTGGGGCTATAGGCCAACTAATTTTGAAACACCACAAAAAAGGCCTATGTATAGAAATACCTTCAGTGAAGAGGAATTAAATCACAAACAAAAGGGGGTAATTGAACAAAACAACCAAGACCCAAACATAGTAGTTATAGACGAGGTAGACACAGAGGAAGAAATAAACGAGGATGAATTGTTCAAACATTCCAACAACCCCAAGGTTCTTAAACTAATGGACAAGCTGTTGAGAAAGGATCCAAACTCCTATTTCTTCAAGTTAGCACCAAGTGGTGCTAAATTACCGATGGATTTCAACGTAGAAGCTCTCAAGGATGCCAACCTTATTCCCTTAGGGGATAACTCGTTTGTAAGACAGATAACTGAACCTCTAGAGATGCCAAACATGCCACCTATGTTCTCATAAAATTATGGTCAACCCAAAGAGAACCCCTTATTTAGAAGACCAACTCAAGTTGAACAAGCAACAATAGCATAATTGTATCAAGGAGGACCATCCCAATATGAACTGCCAAACAACAACCCTCCTCTCAGATAGTATATACCTTAGAATACCTCAAACATTGACCCATCCCAAAACATTCAATACCTTCAACAGGGTGGAACACAGGGTCCCCCTCCCAACGGTCAATACCTTCAACATGGTGGAGCACAAGGTCCCCCTCCAAACAATCAGTACCACCAACAAGGTGGACTATATGGTCCCTTTCTAAACCAGCAATACCAATCACAAGGTGTGCCACAGAGCGCCCTTCCTCAGTCAACTCATCAACAAGGTGTCCCGATAACGCATCAACAGGGTAACCTTCAGTTTAGTCCTGCCCAGCAGCAAGGTGTGCCTCAAAGCGCCCTTCCTCAGTCAACTCATCAACAAGGTGTCCTGATAAAGCATTAAAAGGGTAGCCTTCAATTTAGTCCTACCCAACAGCAAGGTGTGCCACAAAGTGCCCTTCCTCAGTTGTCCTACCAACAAGGTGTCCCAATAATGCATCAACAAGGTAACCTTCAATTTAGTCCTACCCAGTAGCAAGGTGTGCCACAAAGTGCCCTTTCTCAATTGTCCTACCAACAAGGTGTCCTGATAATGCATCAACAGGGTAACCTTCAATTTAGTTCTGCCCAACAACAAGGTGTGCCATAGAGCACCCTTCCTCAATCATCCTACCAACAAGGTGTCCCAATAACGCATCAACAAGGTAACCTTCAATACACTTCATCTCAGCAACAAGAAGCTAACCCTCCTTACACCCATCAAGGACTTAACCCAATATACGACCAAAATAGTTACTAAGGTCTCATACCTTCACAATATCCAATATACGACCCAAACATGGTGAGACAACAAGGCTATTATACATAGAACTCACAAACAAACATGTCAAAAACATACATGGAAATGAAGCTAGAAGCTGTCACCCAACAAGTAGCAGGCATGTAAGCCAAAAAACAAAAGAAAACCTATACTATCCAAGAGATATGCCCATTCTCGTTCGATCAATATGTCACTACAATACCCTTTCCAAAGAATTTTGAAATACCTAGGTTTGACAACAAATACAAAGGAAGAGGGGACCTAGTAGAGCATATATGGGATTTCTCGATATCATGCATGGAAGTACGACACAATGACTCATACCTCATGAGACTATTTCCACGCAACCTTATGGGCCATGCTATGGAGTGGTTCACCCGTTTGACACCAGTAGTCAAAACCTTCGACGAACTATCTAACAAATTCATAAGTCACTTCTCCTTCAACATTGAATAAGATGTTACCATCACAAGCTTATCCACAATCAAATAGAATCAAGAAGAATCTTTTATCTCCTACCTACAATGATGGAGACACAAGGCTAGTAGATGTAAATGGCCCATTCCCGATAAGGAATTGGTAGACATATTCATTACCAACGTCTTACCTGAGATCAATTATCAGCTCACAATGTTATGTCTAGTAGACTTTGAAGAAACCATTGAGAAGGAATTGAATATTGACAGATCCCTCATAGCAAGAGGTTCCCTTAAAATAAATAGCTCAAAAGATAGTCTGTCTACTTCAAATGAGAAATCTAAAGTTTAGGCTAAAAATAAAAACATCACAAACGATGGAGTGGTCGACGCTAGAACACTATGGCCATCACATAACATAGTTCAAAACAAACCACAAGTAGCACAGACGAGCTATGTTCTAAACAACGTGCAAAATAACCAAAATACCTATCCCAAGAACAATCAGGTTGTGAACCCACAGATGAATCAGGGAAGACAACAGAGGCAATACGATCAACCAAGAAGGCAATTCACAGTACTCGGTGAGTCACTAGAAACAGTCATGTGCAAACTAGTGCAACAAAACCTCCTCAAAACTAATGATCGTCCAAACTATGAGGAACCTAGTTTCAAAACACTGTGGTATAACAAGGACTTATGTGACTTCCATATGATCAAAGGACACACCACAAACAACTGCATGAGACTCAAGCACCTTATCCAAGATTTAATAGACAAAGGGGAGGTAGATGTCGAACATCGTCCTTGGAATAAGGACCTGCAAATATACTCAAACCCAATCCCGAACGTTGCCAAAGGGAATGACAAAGGAAAGAAACAAGAGTACCATAACGCCAATTACACATATGGGGACACAGTTTTAGGAACCCT
The DNA here is from genome assembly GCA_007258455.2 of Sequoia sempervirens. NCBI lineage: Eukaryota > Viridiplantae > Streptophyta > Pinopsida > Cupressales > Cupressaceae > Sequoia > Sequoia sempervirens. Next base: position 588,265,132 of record VDFB02000015.1, on the reverse strand, counting down.
CTCACAAGTTGATGATAATAGGGAAAATGTAGTAACTCTACGAGGAGGAGACAATAATTGTAACGTAACCACCTGCCGAGGAAGAGTTACAATTCAAGGAGAACCACCCAAAACTACAATCAAGTCACCCAATGACTACAATATTGTGGAACAATTAAAGAAAACACCTGCCCTAATCTTGATCTTGGAGTTGTTAAAACTATCACCTGCCCATAGGGAAATACTTGAAAAGGAATTAGAAACAATAGTCCCTGATGACCTCAATCCTAGTTAGTTCCAAGCTATGGTTGGTAAAATCGCACAACGTAATCACTTAATCTTTTCTGAGAAAGATCTACCCCAAAGAACATTCCATAACCAAGCCCTCTACATAGAGGTTGGTGTTCATAAAACCATGGTCAAATGGGTACTGATAGATAATGGTGAATGTTTAAACATCTGTACCTTAAAATTTGTCAAACAACTAGGGTATTCTAACAATGTGATTGACAAAGGAAAGAGTATCACAATAAGGGCCTACGATGATCTAGAAAGAAATTTTGAAGGAATAGTCAGGTTACCAATGTAGATAGGGCCAGCCCTAACAAAAACCACTTGTCAAGTACTAGATCTTGAGTTGCCATACAACCTCCTCCTAGGACCCCCTTGGATCCATGCATTAGAAGCAGTCCCTTCCACTTTTCATCAATTCCTAAAGTTCCCCCATGAGGGAAAAGAGGTAACACTATATGCCGATCCTAAGCCTTTTCATTTTAGTACCAAGTTAGAGGAGAAATATAATAAAATCCAACATGTGTCTAGCAATGACATAGCATTCCACTCCTTTTCTAATGTTGACCCTTCAACCCTTCCATCCACCTCAACCAAGAACACCTCAAGTGACCAACCAAAAATGGAAGCCAAGATTCAGGTACTTGACAAGGGTAATGGGAATTACTATTTCAACCAAACATTCTACATCAGCATGCTTCCGCCAACACCCAGAGTATATGGAGTTCCAAAATAGATCAAGATAGTACAAATGATTGCCAAGCCCATTATTTTCACTAGATAGGGAGACATGCAAGATGTAGAAATATTTGAGGACTTTTTATCTATGATCTACAAGGAGGACAAAGAAGAACCAGAAAAGCCGCAACCTAATTTTGACCCTACTACTAGAGGTTATCAATTAGTTAAACAGATGGGATATAATGGAAAAGGTGGCCTGGGGTTACACAAAAAAGGCCAGTCAGAGCCTATTATAGTAGAACAAAGGAAGAAGAATATGGGGCTAGGTTATAAACCCAAGGATGTGGTTATTCCAAAAATTGGATGAACCTCTTGGAAGAAGCGAGAAACTTCTGCTAGCATCAAGGCACTGGATACCTATCATACCTTAGACAATGATTTACCCGTTGAAGACTTATTTGATAACTTTAGCACTGATAGGTTCCCTCTCCAGCATATTCAAACCATTCCCAACATCTACTACAATTATGGTACAAACTCTAATGAATACGAGTGGGATTCCCCTTCCTTTGTCACCAGATATGATTCTCCCACTTCCAGAAATGACGACCTAGACACTCAGTGGGAAAAGACACCCAAGCCATACTGACCCTTTCATCCACTTTCATGGGCTTTGCAGATCAAGATGATAGCCTCCCACTCCAATACCCGCAACTCATAGATTGGGATCAACAACAACATGCACCTATTCTGGATCAATTCCAAAACAATGAGGCAATCGCGGAGTTCATGGGACTTCGAGCAGACATACCAGTAGGAGACCACAAAGCAGGGTTCATCATGGAACTGGAATAAGAGGCATACTTTGGTGGAAAGATTGAATCTTTTAGTCACAAAAATGAAAGAAAGAACATAAAATTACAGTCCCCTAGAGAAAACCACCTTGTGGCTCTATTGGATCCTGAAAAGAGAAAAATAAAGGACGCATCTGAAGGTGAAAACCTGTAAGAGGCACCCAAGGATGGAAGATTCAATCTCCCCATATCAAAATATCAAGAAAGAACAACACTGTTAGTAGAAGAAGTAGAACCCATAAATGTTGGCACAATAGAAGACCCAAAGATAACTTACCATGTTGCATCACTAGACCCAGAAGAAAAGGACAACTTCACAACTTTCATCAACTCCCGTAAGATAAATTTTGCATGGATCTGGGTCAAACCACAATAGTGGTTTACAAATTTTATGAGGAAGGAAATTTCATTTTTCTTCCTTTCCCCAAACTCAAAGGGTTCGGTCGAACTCAATGGTTCGGCCGAACCACCTTTTATGTTTGACCGAAACCACAAAACATAAACAAAAAATTAATATTTTAAGGGGTTCGGTCGAACATGGGTTCGACCGAACCCCCTCAAATAAGACATAAAAAAATGAACTCAAGTCACTGTCATTTTTCGCTTTTTTGTGCTTTCCCTATGCTCTGTGCGTGCGGTGAACGGCGAACGTGAAGAGCAAATGGCGAACAAAATCAACTTCATCTCTCCGAAGAATGGAAAACTCACTTCATCTCTCCAAAGTTCATCAACCCAACTTCTAGGTTTGTCAAATTCAAATTTCATAGACTTCAAAATGTGTTTGTTTGTTAAATTTCTAAACCTTAAATGCAAATTTTTTCAAATTTATTGAATTGAATCTGCATTTGTTTGAAAGTTTTTAAAGCCTTTTCAACATACACTATTTCTATGATACATTTCTACTCTGTCAAAAAATTAACATGCCCTGTCTATGCTTCCATATTTTGCATACATTTCTACCAGGGCACCTCCAATTTATTTGAGGCATTTATATCAAACAGTTCATGGTAATTTTTTATGGAGTATGATAGAAATAGTGTTTCCATTGTATGCACCCTATATCAAACAATTCATTAACAAATTTATTTGAGGCATTATATCAAACAGTTCATGGTAATTTTTGATGGAGTATGATAGAAATAGTGTTTCCATTGTATGCACCCTATATCAAATAGTTCATTAACAAATTTATTTGAGGCATTATATCAAAAACACTATTGAAAATTTATTTGAGGCATTATATCAAAACACTATTTCTATCATACTCCGTCAAAAACACTATTGGAAATTTATTTGAGGCATTATATCAAACAGTTCATTAACAAATTTATTTGAGAAATTATATCAAACAGTTCATGATATAAAGTTTAGGATGCATACAATGGAAACTTGGATAAAATTCTTCATATTTTTCCTTTGAGTCTTATGACATTACTCCAAAAATGGTTGGTGAACTAAATGTATGAATCGAAGAATAAATTTAGAGGAAAGAAACTAGATTGTTTGAATGAAATGTATAATAAAATAGTTCTAGTAGGATTAGAAGGAATGAAGGTATTATTAAATTTTCTAGTATTAGGAAAATATAAAAATATGTCCATCACTATATATATATATATATATATATATATATATATATTTAAAACTGTTCTTCATATATCCATGTTAAAACTATTAAAAATTAAATTACATAAATCAATTTTAAATTTGTACAAAGAAATAAATGACTTTGACTAAGAGCGAATATTTAAAATATAGCTATCCTCTTTGCAAAATCCAATTTGATTTGAGATATTTATGGACAAAAAATATGGATGAGCATGAGGTAAGTAAGAAAGAATAACCTTAATTTATATCTTCCCTCATCAAATAATTTCACGTTTAAAGAGTTTCTTAAGGCATATCCAATTATGAAAAACTATTATATACTTGTTATAACTATATTAAAGTATATCATGAATAAATTGAAAGGATAAAGAGTAAATCACTAAAAACACATACATAAATCATAGAAGTAAATTGATTAATATAAGGAGATTCAAGTGGTTGGATAATTTTTTCCAAGGAGTGGAAGAGGTTAAGAAGGAACCATCAAATAAATATAATATTTTAAATACTTTAAAAGAAAAATACATTTCTCCCTGCTCTAAATTCAAATGGTATTCCTTCTAAGATGATAATAATTGAAAAAGAATAAAATAATCATTATGAAGATCAAGTACCATTGATAAGTTTTAAGAGATCAAATAAAATATTCAACAACAAAAGAAAAAGAGAAAATTTAGTTAATGCTAAAGAAACAACTACAAACAAGCTACTATGTTAATAAATTATCCTCTTATGTAGTCTTCATTTCCCTATAAATTGTGGCCTCCTTGTACAAATTAGCTATTGATCACCATAGTGAAACAAATTTAACATTTTGAAATGGTTAAACATTATTATTATTTTTATTTGTATAAGTATAATTATTATGGGTTCATTTCTCCTCTCCTACTCTTCCTAATAAGGTTCTATTTTACAAGCCTCATATAAATGTTAGGGTTCTAACTTCTAAAAATTGAATAGTGTCAACTTAATCTCATTAGACAATGCTCCCCTAGTATTAATGGGGCCAACTTTTTATCTATCAAACTCGGCTATGTTTACATTGAATAAGAATTTGATACCTTTATCCTGATACTTGAACTAAGATATCTTGGCTCTAATTTTAGTCATTTTATCTAAAAATTATTGGTGACATATCCATTCGTGTTTAGTTTTAATCATTTATTATTGCAATTAATTATTACAAGGAGATTCTTGAAGCTTGTATTCCATCCCCACCATTTTTATTCTAAATATTTGACATTTTCTTTCAACTTAAAGTCTAAATTTTATCCTTAATGCTATACATATTTTTCTAGGATAACACATATTCATTATATTTCACTAAATGTGTTCAGGCATAGAAGAAAAACCTTCAATATATCTTTAAGATAACTTTGATACCATCAAGATAATCCCACCTTTCATTGCATTAATATCAAGGTTAACTAACCCTTCCTCTTTACATGCTTTTCAATTAGAGTATCCTCTAGTAAAAATAGAAACATTAATAGTGTGGTTATCAAAGAGTGTCTAGGGATGCACACATCACTATTATTAATAAATTATAAGATTGTAAGAAATGTTTATGGAAGAAATAACTATCTAATAGAGAATATAATGTATTAGTACATATCTAACTATTACATATTTTAAATAAAGCCCCTTTAAAATCTATCTTATTGCCATTTAATGAGTCAACTAGGTTCAAAATTATTTTCATCTTATTCCCCCAAAATTCATCACCTTTACAACAAAACTTGATTTCATCTAATTTATCTTATTTATTCTCAAATCATATTAAAATCACCACCTTAAACTCTAAGAAATATTTGGTAACTTATTTATTTTATCTTCATTTAGAAAGGGGTGTGAAGGGGATTTAGAACCTTTTAAAGTTTCTTTCAAAATAACTAGGAAGATTTTATTCATTGCCTTTCTTGTTGCTTTTAGGATTAGTGTTATGAATTTTGTGCCTTCATTCTTAAAAATTCTTATATCAACTCATTTAGCATTTCCATGATCTTTTTATATGGGAAAGGTCAACATACAATGAGGTAGACACTTTCCATTTTTTTATTCCTTAATTAGGTCTTTCTAGGGAAACTTTTAGTCTTTTCGAACACCTTACAAAAATATGATAAATGTGTGATTATTTTTCTTTCCACTCTATAAATTTTTGATGTGCTTGGATATATAATTGAGATGATTCACTCATAATGTACAATGATAAAAATTTAGTATATATGAAAGAAATATTTTGAGACATCAAACTACCATTCTACATAACTCTCACATGGAAATAAGAATATTATTTTATTTTAACTAAAGAAATTGTGTGTACTATCTTGAAAATTACTAATTAATTTTGAATTATATACTTATAATTTAAAATAAGAGCATCCTTTGTAACATGGAATAGATAGGTTAATTTTAATGAAATAAAATATATTTTTATATTAAGAAAAAATTACAAATATATGGAACTCATACATTGAGGTGACTAAGATGTAACTCTTTTGTATGAGAATTAAGATGCTTTCCGGAATAATTTATATACCTTCTTTGAATAATTAACATTAGAAATTAATACTTGGCTCGTATTGTATACCCACCTCCCAATGGTCTTGGAATGGATGCATTTAGATGGAGAAGGATTTCAAAAGGCTCATGGTACTTGTGGACCCCTCAAAGGCATGATATATAACACATGAACTTTATTTATGAAATTTGGTCTTTAGTTGTTGGCTTCTAGTATGAATGCTATCTATAAGGTGGAATTCTTAGTTGAGACTCTCAATCTTCCATTGTTGGTTTCTAGTGTGATTATACAATATGCTCGCCAAACTGTATTAATTTCTAATGTTAATTATTCAAAGAAGGTTTTGTTTCATAAGAAGAGACCTATGTTCACATATTCCAAGGCATGTTATTATCCACAATGCATGACACTTCTTCACATCTCTACCAAGTTCTAAACAGATACAGATCTACCATTTCCATGGAGGAGATTGATGATTTAAAAAGAAAATATTATGCCATTTCTTTCTTGAGAAGTCATGTTTGCATTTATGATTTGCAACTTCCATCTTCATCCAAAAAGAAATTATGTTATCGTTATGTGCCTGATATTAACAAATCAAAACCTTCATTTGAGCATGATCACCAACACAAAGGTAAATGAGTGGAAACAAAAGAAAGCTCGGTTAATGGCTTTCAACATGTTGGTGGAAAATATGCATCGTTTTGAAAGTGGCTTCCTAGCTTATCAGTCTTATGTTTAGTAAGGTTTTGTAATCTCCACTGTGTTATGTATTCGGGTCACGAGTATATCTAGTATGATGTCTTCTTTTGGGTATTTTGGGTGCATAAGAGAATGTGCATATGTACTGATGTATTCAACCAATGTGCTTTTGTAACATTGTAATCAAACAATTGGTCATTTGTACTAGGACCTCACTGGTCTTTTTGATATTTTGTAAAATTTGTTACTTAGACTGCAATTGGGGGTTTTCTTGCTGGTTCTTTCCCGCCAGTATGTTCGCCTGAACCAGCTATATGTAAAATATTATATATAAATAAAATTATAAGTGGTCTCCCACTTTTTCTTAAAAAAAAAAGTTCTTGCAAATGTCCACATCTTTTTCCTTGACAGAGTTGCTATTTCTTAAAAGATTTCTTATGATTTTTCATAATGTTGGTCAATACTTTACTATAAATATTCTATAGTCATGCTCTTAAATGTCATAAGAATATGTCATAAGAGGGTTTCATCTTATAAAGCTATAATAATATTATATGCATTTAGAACATCTTAGACACCTCCCTTGAAGCATTTAACAAATGACAAATAACTACCAACACAAAGTGAGATGCCTCATTTCCTAATATGAGGAAAAAATAATAAATCAAAATATTAGGATGCAAGGTTGACCCACCTTTCCCAATACTTGGCTAAGTTTATCATCTATTGAGGAGTGGATCCCAACAACAATTGTGCTTAGTGCTTACTACTAATCCAAGGAATACCTATTTATTTTTTCTTTATTGTATGCCTAATGACTCCTCATCTCAAGTTAAATTGTGGGAATGGATTTTTATGCCCTCCCTATGACTAAATGGCTACAAGGAGGTGAATATGATATGGTGGAAAAAAGATACAAGTTGGTTTAGTTCTCATAAACTCTCTAAAAAATAATTGAATTCCTACATCCTAACTAGAAATACCATGAGGGATTTAGATCCCATTTTAGACAAAAAATATTCTTATACTGATCACTAGTTCACTTGGACTAACTAAAGAGATGGTGAACTAAGGGAAACTTAGTTGTATTGATAGATTAAAACTTAGTTATTTCTCTTTCCATTGTCCCCTCTCCACAAAACACCCTTATTTAAGTAGATTCTATTAAACCTATCTCACATATCACCTCCCAATTCTTTAAACTTTTCAAACTTCTTATTCCTCATACCTAATAATCTATCCTTCAAGCTCAATACTTCCCACCTCAATCAAATTGATCACCTTGCTTCCCTAATATCCCTTTGGTTGATGTTCCTAGACCTCATCAAAATGGTAAGTGGATACAATTGTAGAATGATGTGATTAAATCTATTGCACTACCTTACTATGATCTTACAATAAGAATATGGCTAGAAAGAGATATAGAATGGAAAAAAAAAATTGTTTTGGCTTTAGCACTTACTAATAACTTTTCTACAATGAGTGGTTGCTTCCGTTGAAATAAAACTTAGAAGATTTGAACTTAATTGTGGTAGAGGATCTCAATTAAGAGATAGGCTACATTGGATGAAAGGATATAAGGGATGCAAATTATTTTTTAGTTATCTCGAACATATTTATATTCTAGAGGATAATATCTATCGCTTTGATCAAGCAGAGGTAGTTCCATGACAACTCTAATGATATTAAATCCATTTTCCTCCAACATTACAAAATAATTTCAATTGATCTAGTTGAAGGAGATACATCACAAGATATAGTGAAAATTATGGGCATAAATAATTATATATTTTTTAACATATATAAAATGCATGGCTGGATTAGTGAGATATTTATAACAAGCATGCACATGAAGTCAAAATTCCATTAGATTTGATTCCATTGGAATTCAGTTTAACGATTCAATTCTATAGCTTTATGCAATCTATAAGTTTAAATAGTTTGATGGTATCTAAACTTCTATACATATAAAATATGATAAATGTTTGATTATTTTGCTTTCCAATCTATAATTTTGATGTTCTTGGCTATATAATTGAGATGATTCACTCATATTGTAATGATACAAAATTCATCCCTCATATGGAGAATTTTATATTATCTTCCATTAAATTAATCCTCTTATGAGATTCTTATGGAATATTGATATTCTAGTGTGAATTTTAATTTTAGACATATCTTAACTAGGATAAATTTAGGTTCAATGAAGGCAATAGAACTTTTTTTCACTTACATAATCCTATTTCCAGTTCATTTATGTTAAAAACTATTAGATTAAATATTTTTATCCCCAATTATTTTCAAATTATTTTATACTAATATTTGTATTCTTATTATTTCTTTCATCGTTTCATTTAAAATTTGAACCATTTAAGGATGCTATGTTATAGATTATAGTTGTCTTCCAATTCTTTTTAAATTGTTAATGGTATGAAAATATTATTGATGAGTAGATGAATTATTACAACTATTTTAGATTTCTATTCCCTTAATCTAGATATATTATTTACCAAAGTCTCATTGCTCTTTTAGGTGTACTGTATATATATATATATATATATATATATATATATAAAACATGGAAAATACAGATCATGTTCCACTTGCGCCAGATTCTTTGTTTGCAAATACCAGTAATGAGATTAAAAATTTGAGAGATTCATTAGCACAAGGTGCAAACCCGGGGATATACAGTGAACCATGCATGTTAATATTGCATAGTCCAGAAAAACTAAAAGATGAACTTGAGAGGACTACTGCATATTCCCCAAATAGAGTGACTGCTATTCTTTCCCGCATGTGGGAAGAAGTACACGGTGACGTTCCCCTTAAACAAATACAGGATAGTGTCACCAAAGAAATGATAAAAGCCACTTGTTTTCCATTTTATCAAAATGTGCGTAAGGTTAGGGGATACCAGGTCACTAGATGTGTCGATCATGCTATGGCCTCATTTATCTACCCACAATTTCTCACAACACATGGTCTATACCCAAACAATGACCAGATTCCATTGTATTTTGTTCAGCAGTTGTATGTTGAGGTCCATTTAGGCCTCAAAGTTAACTACCCGGACATTCCACCATATGTTGGTCAGGGGCATGGCAGGATTGCTGATAGGCCCACCTATCATGGAGCAGATAGACCACCCCCAGTGTTTAGGGTATTGGTTGGTGAGAGGTCTCCTGCTCTCACCCCAACTCTAGCCCCCATAGCAGATGAGGTTGTCGTTGCTTCCCAAAAGGAAGCAATTGACACTGTAGGTGACATTGCGGCTGCCACCACTGGGATATTTGATGATCGTGTAGGTCAGTATTTGATGTCCAGACATTCTCGATCCATGCCATTTTCAGCACAGTGGACCACCATGGATCCTTTTACAGTGGTCAACATCCCTACTCCTACACAGCTTGATGTACTTACAAGAGATATGGCACACATGACTCTGCATTGTTTGGCTGACGACCTGTTGGAGGCATATGCCAACATTGCATCAGATAATGGGATCGGTATAGAGCATGTTAGAGATCATTTGAGATGCAGAGGTCGTTCAGTTCTAGGATCCCATCACTCTCAGCCGAGCACTAGT
>VDFB02000015.1:587936229-588254807 GCA_007258455.2 Sequoia sempervirens | reverse complement strand
CCTATCTCTTATTTGGTAATGGAATGAAAAAAATTCTAATGCTCCTCCAATCCTTGCAAATTTTAATTTACCTACCAATTCATCTTTGTCCATTTTATTTCCTTTCAAAATGTTATGAAACATATCCATGCCTTTGACATCTAGTAGAAAAGAAGGCTTTCGACCAATATCCATGATAAAAGAAAGTTTTGATTGTTTTGTAACATTCTTCTCAATGATCCATTCCTTCTATTCTTGTTTTTTGTCTTGTTATAGTTCTAGGCTAGTCTAAAGGAAATATTCTAATAGATAGTTGAAAAATACTTCAAAAGAGAGATCTTTCTCCTTAACAAAGTTGTATTTTCCTGATTAATTGAGAAACTACCATCCAAATACAACATTGTATTCTTGAACAAAAAAATGTTTTCCAATAACTTAATAGATAAAAGTGGTCCTATTTTTTGCATTCAACATTCATTTCCTTAGTTTTTATTTCACTAGTTGTATAACAAGTATGCTTCTCGAAGCACTTATTTATAGTTTTGAAATAGTTTTGGATTACTTGAAAGAAGCTTCCTAGAAGATTCCATGTAATAACAACAAGAAAATAATTTCTACATAATGTGTCTTCATTATAAAACTACATTTTGAAAGCTATGACATATGTTTGGGATGAATTATTCTTTGTTGATTGTGTTTTATCAGGTTTATTACTCTCATTGTGAAAGATATTGCCCCAAATTGCCTTTAATAGAAATTTAATGGTTGAATTCTTCTTCGACTCTTCTAAATTCAACAAATTGTTCATAGAGGGATCTAATTTTTTTTTGTGTTTTCTTGCACACCATTTAGTATCACCATTTCATACTTCTTGCAGTGACCCTTTTGCCTCACCATAAGAAATATTAACTTTAAATCTTTTTTTGCCCCTTGAACCATGGAATCCAATGCCATTGGAAAAAAATGCCTCCCAAACTACACAAGCTAAAGAAATGATTGATTCTAAAGGGGAATTTAATGATTTTGTACTTGACTGCAACTTAAATAGTTTCATTGGTGAGATGAAGTTGTGGACAATCCCATGCTAGAAACAAGAATTGGTACTCAAAAGAAGTTTCAAATTCAAATTTAACTACAACTTTTCTTATACCCTTTGGAACTCTTTAACAAAAATCTCCAAGGATTAAACTTTAACCAAGAATCAACAATTTCCCTTAAAATGAATAAAATTGCTTCAAAGAACTAAAATTTAACCAAACACACCCTATGATATAAATATCCCTATTATGAGAAATTTTCTCAAAGAACCAAAGATTGGTCAAACCCTTGTATCATAAATATCCTCTCTTACACACAAATTACTCCAAACAACCAATGTTTAACCAAAAACAATATCCAAAAAAATCCATCTTTCATCAAGTGCCAAATTCTTGAAGAACTAACACATACAACCCCATATGTGCTTCTAGTATTCTTCCCATCAATTAAAAAAAAAATTATAACACAATTCTATGAAAAAATTCATATAAACATAAATAAGAATTCCAAATGAGCCCAAAAGAATCAAAATGGCAAGTTTTATTGAAAAATAAAAATTTCTAATAAAGAAGCATATTTAGTGTAAAAATAATCAATAATGAACATCCTACATTATCATGTAACTTAAAACAAATTGATAAAATAAATAGTTTCTAAGTTGGTACAATTCCTATCATTTATGTTGTGCTACATGTGAAGTATTTCCTCTTTCCCTTCTACCCTATGCAGATATTATTGAAAGCACCAAGATAACACCTTCACACTACGTATAGTCCTCTTTAATTCATTTTCATCTTTGTCCTTATGATACCAACCCTATTTGATTTGATTGAAACCATTATGAATATAGATTTACATATAGATACTATTTACATTTGCTAATTCTATTAAATATGGATTTAATGGTCAGTAGTAATAAATTTTGTGTAGCAATGATATATTTGCAAATCAATAATAAAAATTCGTTTACAATTGAACACAACTCTCCATTTGTGAGGTTGAAGTGGAATATTGTACCACCAAAAAAAAATCAGTTATAGTGTTGAGGTATCCCAAGTAAATCATATATTGTAAATAAAACTAATTGGTATCACCATAGTTAATGCCTAGAAAATATTTAGAAAATAAAAAATTATGATTGCATATTTAATGCAATAAATTTGAACAACATGAGATTGTTTTATAATTGTAATTCTTGTTTACATGCAACTTACCTATATATGTAACTAGATTACAACTATACAATACATCAAAAGTACAAAGTAATTGATATGTTGACTTTTCCTAAGAAAACTACTTCATAATATATTCATTTGAATTCTTAATATCCATACATCAATGATCATAACAAGAATCAATGATCATAACAAGTCTACCAAGTTATAACAATGTGACCATCTAATTTGACCTAACACTTTTCATGTTCAGTCTTCGATGAGAAAAGAGGAGATAAAATATTAGTGACGAGAAGACTTGAGACGATGAGTTCTTCAAGACTTGTTCTCCTTATTTTTTTATTTAACCTGAGCCGACTTGTTCTTTGTGATCCTTCCTGATGATTTTAATTTTCTTGATCATGGAGTTTATCGGATGATGTTCGGAGATCCTGAACGCGACCTTAATATATTCTCGGCTGATGAACGATGTCGCAATAAAATTTTGATCCTGAAGTCCGAGCCGCATCAAGGCACCTAGCCCATATTTTCGATCTAGATTATAGAGCTATCAAAGACGCGATTCAAGTGGTTGTTGGAAAAGAAATCATATAGGATCTATTGTGTCATCTATTCTACTATGAAGTTGCATATCTATTTATATCTAATGCAATGGACCTCCTCCAAAATGCTTCACTCCTCAAGAAGTTGGCTAAACATTGTATTCAAAGCTACCTCATCCCTAAGAAAAATATTAATGTTGTGTTGGAAGTATACAAGCTCTATCATGGTTTAACTCTCATTAGGGAATATTTACTTTTAAAGAAATTAAAAAGGATATTGTGTTTATATTTATTTTCAATGCTATTCAACTTGGTTTGCAAAATGACAACTCATGCACTGCATAATCTATTATTAACACACATATTTTGGAGCTTGGATCATTATTCACATATAGGGTACACCATACATTTCATTCACGACAATTCCTTTTGAACCATATCCCATACCAACAACCTCCTCCTCCTATTATGTGATTGACCATCCCAAATCAAGATTTGGCATCTTGAGCTTCTTCAATTCATAGCTCGCCAACCCTTAAATAATTTTGATCATTAATTCTCTTTTTCACTCTCTTGTTTTACCTAGCCATAGAACATGTTATGTATATGTTTTGCTTTATAGTGGCCTATTTTTTTTCTACTCCTTCAAATTCCTCTTTTCAATATGTAAAAATGTTATCAAGTACAAATAATATTATGATCATGTGCTGTCACCTTTTGCTAAAAAAATAAATGTCATGATCTTTCGATGGTGTGTGAATTTATAATATCTACTCATTAGTAAACTAATATTCATCAATTTAATCCTCAAACCCCTTTGTAAGCTTGTTAAAAGATATGCATCTATTTTTCCTTGCTCTCAACATTGACATGATAGTGAAAATGCACCTAGAATAACACATGAGAAGTGATTCAAATTTATAGGAATAGTACACTATGTACATATTATTGCATATCTCTCTCTAATATTTCTTAAATGATTAACATCTATAATGGCATATCATAGTCTCCCAATTTTCATAACTATTGTAACCTCAAATAAATGGAATAAGAACATAGATCTACTCATAATTTAAATCAAGTCATGCAAAGTCACCTAGTGTCACCTCAATAATAGTATTCATAAAGTTCCATAAATCAAGGTATTAGTCATAGAATATGGACACACCACGAATAATCTGCATGGTCCAAATTAAGAACAAATCATGCTCTATATAAGCATAAATATTATCTTTAAGTATATAATATATATTATATCATCATATGTTATAGGCAGTTCCTAGAATTTAATTTATAGAGTCCACACAAAATATGTGCTTTCAATCAACAAGATAAAAAGACTTTCTTGAAGAAGATACAACATTATTTTTAACCTTTTTATCAATGACTTAGCATTTTTTTGTACAAAATATATTTTCCTTGCAAAGAAATTGTACTTAAGAATGCATTGTCCTTAAGAGGACATCATCATTAGTATTGTCAACCACCTATAGTATTAGCCAAGAATTGACCATTTCAAATGAGCAATTTGGAATGAAAATAGAGTCAACACAACAAATGGATGCTTTGATGCCATTGTAGAATATTGCACATAGAAGATCTTGACAATAGATGTAGAAATAAGAGAATATGATCTTATTAATATACAAAAATTATTACAATATTTCCAGATTTATGATTAGCAAGATTTCACAAGGTGAAAACTAAGAGAATACATCTATTTTCTTTTCCAAAATATTGAAATTACAAGCTAGATCTTAAGCACACTTGGCTTCCTAAGACTCTAGAAGTCACTACTACTCGAGATGCCAAACTCTGAGAATTGATCTCTCCAACTCTTGATTCCCAAGCCCGAAATTGTTGATGCAATTGTTGATTCAACTGCCTCTACCTCAATGAGCTCATAAGGCCTTATGTATAGGAATTGGAGGCCAAGTGGTAGTTTGAAGTATGCGATAGATGAGAGTGGTGGATGCACTCGTCGTAGGTGAGTATGGTAGATGGAGTACTTTGGTAAGTGAGATTTGGAAATTAGTGGATAGTGGAGTGGTAGATGAAGTATATTGGTAAGTGGAATTTGGAATTAGTGGATAGTGGAGTGGTAGGTGAAGTACTTCAGTACTTGGCATTTGGAGTGTATTGATTTTTCTTTATTTAACAAACATTAATTTTTCATAATAGTATACTAGTGGACAAATATTTGTCCATAAATATTAATAAATATGAAATATTAATATTTTAGTAAAATATTAATATCCTATCACTTATTGTCACTTTTATGAAACTTGAAAAGTGAGAACGATCCACTTAACACCCATAAGTGGCTATAGGGGTCTTGCTTTTTAAACAAGTTTTCATTGTGTTGTTAGATCTTAAGATGACTGACATCATGGCACTGACAAGCGCATGTGCTCACTAAATATGTTATGCAAGGTAGAGGGTCTAGTTACACCCAATATTTTATTTATTAAACAAAAGGAGGAATATCATACCAAAAGGTAGATAGTGTCAGTCCTTTGCTTTATTTACATAATTATATACAAAGCTAATTATTTACAAGATTAGACTCTTCATTTTCAATTGTTAACCATTATCCCATCCATAGAGAATACACCATCTTCCAAGGTTTGGTATGAGATGGATGCTAGGTACATTGTAAGTATTTTCAAAATTGAATAGGTAGTGGTATAAGTAAAAATGATTTTTTCTTTTTAGTTGCTAACTGACATGTACCTAGAAGATACCATCCCCAAGAAGTCTTGTATAAATAGAAGAGTATTTTCTTCAGTATTGGTCTTGAAAGGAGTTAATTGGCATAGAAGGATTTTACATGATGGGCTAAAGATGGTGGTAAGATCTTGTAATTGGTGGGATCTAAATGGGAAATGGCTTGTGATATCTCGACAACTGAAAATAATATGGGCCTCCTTAAATTGTCTGACCATATGCTTTAAGACAATTAATTGTCCTTTTGTGATTATTGGAGATAAAACATGAATCTGCTTAGTGCCTAGAACTGTATGAATATCTCCCCATCATTGTTTTGGAATATAGGTGTTGGATTATAGAAGAAATATTTTTTTAGAATCTTTCTTTGGCATGCTTCGAGAAGATCTTTAGTTCTTCGTATAGCAAAAGTCTGAGGATTTTCAAGAAGATTCCCATTTGTGTCAAATTTTCCAATAACATGGAAAAAATCTACATTTTGAGGAGGATTAAGGAATTTGATTATTTTGTGATTTCCCAATATTACCCAGATATGAAGAAATTAAAAAGACTCAAACTGGCTCAAAAATTCCCAACCTAGAAGGGTATCAGTCTCTATGCTATCATCTTGCCAAAAGTTACAAAGGGAACTGAAATCTTCTATATTTACAATAATGTTGTTGGCCTTTTTCTACACAATTTTCATGATTCCAAAACCCCTTGCTATGATTTGTTGAGGACTTCAATATACAAAAGGAAAAACATGACTTTTGGCAATTCTAATTGTAGATCCTGTATCTAGAAGTGCAAAAAGACTCTGACTATATCTTTCTAATTTGACATTGATTATTGGCTTATAAAAGACTTGAGGACTCAAAATGGACTGATGGTCAGAAGACTGAATAAAAAATAGACTATTTTCAGGATTAAAGAGTTTAGTATTCTTTTGCAACTAATTCTTCATCATCATCCTCATTAGGACATTTATCATACATGAATTATGATGAGCGCCATTTATGTCTCATTTTATGCCATATTTTAGCCTATTTCATATGCCTTCATACCCTTCCCACATTCCATTTCCATTCCATATCATACCATTTTACCATTTTATGTTGCATATGATTTAATATATATAAGTAATATTTAATTCAGTTTTTAGATGAAATATATGAATAATGAATATTGGATTGTATTTACTAATATTTTCTTCTATTATGTTAAGAAAATAAATCTTTCAAAATTGTGATTTAAGGATGAAAATCTTCATGTCACCTTCTATGCAAAAAATATTCCAGTCACTTTTTGGTCAGGAACTTCTGTCTATCACTCTTTGATGAATAGTTTGTTTTTGTCATCTTTTTAAAAGATGATGTCAACCTCCAAGGTGGCATCAGTTACCTATTCGTTGATGAATCTAAATAAGCACAAGAACCTATGAGATTATTAATAAATAAATCTAAATGGAGATGAAATTTCCAGTTGTGTAGAGGAAATAAAAAATCTTCTATTTTCATTGTTTATTATAACAAGACAATGTTTAATTGGTTGTCAACAAAAAAATAGAGCAGAGTACACTTGGCCAAGGTTCCATGCATGGAATTCTTGTGGTGATTAAAATAGACTTGGGAAGGAAACTTGTGGTGGAGTACATGCTTGTTAGCTAGACAAAACCGAAGATATTCCCATCTCCTATTTTTGCTCACTGTTATAACAACACCATTTTAATCTATGCCTAACAATCCATATTTTTGTTTCTTCTAGTTTTTTAGCCATAGGCCAAAACAAACTCAATAATTTTTTGTATTTAGTTGTTACAAACAATGCATATATAAGTAAGCACATTGTAAGAGGAACACATACTTTTATATAAAACTTTTGATAAATAAAACAACGTTTCTTCTGATCAAGGCACCGTAGAAAGGCTCTCGTCTTCACCTGTAAACCACGAAGCAAGGGCCCACTCCCCAGTGAAGCATGGTGACATTTGTTTCTTTTTATTGTTAATATTTCTGTGTGTTATTTATTTTTTGTTTGATTTAATTTCAATAGATTTCATAGTTGCGTGATTTAAATTCTAGCATCTTTATTATAGTTCGGTTTGATAGAAGATTTTGTGACTTAAGTTTGGAATGTAATCTTTCATTAAAGTTCGATTTCAATATTTTTAATTTAGTGAAGTGTGTTTTATCTTCTGTTAATAAACTATTGTTGTTACTGCCACAAACCATTTATGTCATAGTTAACAACTTTTGGTGCAACTCTGACAGTAAGGCATAAACCAAAAACATTCAATTCAATTTCTAGTATTTTGTGTGTTTTAGTTGCATTTCATCCCCACTTAATTCATTACTTTTAGCCCTTAGGTATACTACCGCAACACCTTTCATAAGCTTACGATCCCCAGATTGTCACTTAGACCAAATTAAATCCAGTTTATTCTTTACCCCATTTTTGGCCTATCACATTCAAATGATAATTTTTGCTCCTTTACCATGGTTATTGCTTCTTGTTCTAGCTCTAGCTCTAACTTTGGCTCTGCCTTTGAATCTGAATTTGGCCCTGACTCTAACTTTGATTCTAGAATCGCTCCCATTGAATGATTCAGTTGCCATTTATTTTCTTTGAGTTCAACTATGGGGTCTGCCTTTAATTCTACAGACATATTCGGGGATTATTCTTCATCTGATTCTTTTTCTGCATATATTGGTTCATCCATAAAAACTAGTTCACCAATCTCTTTAGTGATTCCAACTTCAACCATCTAGTCTTTTTCCACAAATGCATTCGAATCTTCTTTATCCTTAGACATAGCTTGTTTTTGGATTATCTTTTGAGATACTGGCATAGATGGCTCAGGTTACTATGACCTTTTTCTTTTCCTTTTGAGGAATTATTTTCTTTTGTTCTTCTTGTGAGCTATCATGATTACTTTGAGCCACTCGTATCTTTTTTACATATGATCTTACTTTGTCAAATTTTCTTGATACGAGATCAATCAACACCTTTGTATCAGTTATTTCCTTTTCCCATTTTCTTTCAGAATTGTGCTAATTATCATATATTTTATTTATATATGATTCATCTTTTGATTGACTATTGTATAGGGCATTGATAGAGGTATTGATGCTTTTGACTTGATGTGTTAGAGTTGAAGTGTCACACAATACTGCAAAAGAGGTTTGCTCAATCTTCTTGATTTTAATGTCTAAATAATTACTAAGAAACAAATTATTCTTTACATCTACAGCTAAGACATCAATATTTTTTTGAGCTAAAATTTTCCACTGATCTATCCAATTTCTCTGTGCTTCTGTGTTTTTCTATTTCTTCCCAATTACAGTTTATATCTTGGATTCATATCTTCCCCATAACTTACTTTCCTCATTAATGACTTTAAAATATTCAAGAGTCGGTCATCTACCAGCTTCATAGCTAGTTATCTCTTGATTTTTGCCTTCTAGTTCCATTTGGAATTTAGTTTTTTTTTTCACTATTTTCCACAAAAGTGATTCTCTTATCATACAACCTTTTTCAAGAATCTTAGTGATCTTTATGCCTTTCCCTTTTCCATCATTTTCTTCTTCTTCTTTAAGTTTTAAGGCCAATTTCAAATTGACATGTCTAGATAGTGCATCCATAAGTTTTGAATTACTACTTGAATCAGATAACTTAGCCATTGAATACCTAGAAGGATAAGGATTAATCATTTGTTATCTATTGTCAAGATTTTCCATGTGTAATGTTCTAAAATGGTATTAGAGCATCCATTTTTTGTGTTGATCCCATTTTCATTCCAAATTGCTATCAAATCCAAGGTTAATGTCAGAGCCATTGTTGCAATCAGAGCATAGGTTCTTTTAGAGCCATGTAATTTGTAAATCTTGAGTAATTTGTATTCATAGTTTGAGACAATTTGTATTATAAGGAGTAAGATCTGAAAGATTGAGTGTAAGCTAACGAAGGTAGATGTGAAGCAACAAAAGTAAGACCCATTATTAAAGCTGAAGGACAGGCGTGTTGAAGGACAAGAGTAAGTCAGTAAAAACAACAAAAAATCAACATAAATTTCAAGTAAGATCTAAAAATTTTTACTATGAAAAGTCAAAGATCAATGAATGCTAGTAATTCTTATGCCGTTGCAATTCATAATATTGTAGATGATAGTGAAGATCTTGTTGATGAGAAAGGAAATTTTAAGTTTCTAGATATTTCTATTTATGAGTTGTATCCTGAAAAAGGAATAAAAACATGCATGAAGAATTTTTTTAGGAAATTTGAGTTAAATATTCAAGTCCAAGGTGTTGGTATACGTCTTCTTTATCTTTCATTCATCACTCCCAAGGATTTCCAAAGATGGAAAGAAAAGGGATATTTTCATGCCCACTTTTCTTATGTTGATATTATTGTTCACCTACACTTTAACTGTGACATTGGTGCATAATACTTTGCTACTCTTATTGATATTTGATGTCACATCTAGGATCAAGTTGTTATATCCCAGTTTAGAGGTGTTCTTGATAAGCATCGTGGTGATGGCCACATCAAAGTTAAGCCAAATTTTGTACTCTTTCTCTAGATGATAAATATGTTACTTTTGCCTTTTGTTTGTTGCTTGAAGTCAAAGATATTTCCCTCCAACTAGGTTTTGTTTGTACAATAGTGGGTGGTCGATGTATTTATAGGTTACTTAATATAGTGTTTCCACCTTCAACCTTTTCCACAAGGGTAAGTTATCCAGAAGGAAACTCAAATGTTTTAGATTTTGGAAGGCATATAGATCATATAGGTTTCCACATAAGTTTCCCTATCATTGAAAAACTACTAGATTACAAAGAAAAAGGTTGTCCACCATAGATTTGTTAACTAATCTAGAACATACAATTCTAAAACAAGAACTTAAAGTTGAGCCATCCAAATGATCCACTAGCCAATTATCTAAAAATTACTCTTTGTCAAGACCAATTCCTAGTACAATAAAAAAACCATACAATTTGGTCACAACCCTGAAGAATTTATAGGATCTTCTGGCCCCTATCCTTCCAACAAAAAAAATCAATTAATCCTTTTGTTTCTAGGTCTTCAATGGCTACATTATCTGGTTTAAGTAGTAGTTTAGAACTTATGGATGCACTAGCCAGGCAGGTCAATTTGAAATCAACCTTAACACCTAAAGAAGAAGAAGAAAAGGATAGGAAAAGGAAAGGCATAAAGATCACTAAGATTCTTGAAAAAGGTTGCATGATAAGAGAATCACTTCTTTGAGAAAATAGTGAAAGAAAAACTAAATTTTAGATGGAACTAGAAGGAAAAATCAAGAGATAACTAGCTATGAAGCTGGTAGATGGTAGACTCCTAAATCTTTTATAGTCATTAATGAGGAAAGTAAGTTATGGGGAAGATACGAATCCAGGTTACACACTGGAATTGGGAAGAAATAAAAAAAAAGTGTGTTTTAGTGAAAAAGGGCATAACAAATCAAACATGTAAAAATAGGAAATAAATTGCAAAAGCACACTCCTTGTCACTAAATGTTCAAGTCATGTGAAAATTAGAAGCCAAAAGTTCCCATGCTAGTGTATAAGTGCACTTTTTATCCATTTGAAGATTCTTTTGTTCACTTTTAGTAAGGTTTTTAGAAGAGTTATAGGCATATTTTTATCACTTGTCTTCATCTATGATAGTTTTTAGTGCATTTTAGTCATAAAAAGGCAAGGTTTAGGAGTTGGATAAAAAAAATTGGGATTTTTATCATTTCCTTCACGCCTTGAATTCGTCATTAAGCGAAGGATGAATTGTTACGGTTTCAAGTGCCTCCTAAGAATTTTTCATGGTCATTCAAAAGTGTTGCATTAGAATCATTAGGAGGAGCAGACCGAAACCATACTATGTTTTTTTTTTTTGGATGTGTAATAGGTTTATATATTGATATCAAAAAGATTAACAATTTGTCTGCTAAGCAGGAAGTTTGCAAAATGCAAAGAACTGCTACATCCGATTCCCCAAACCTGACCACCAAAATATGCACAGACCAGTGAACCATATACTACCACTATACCTGTTGATTACTTGGCATACCACATTACTTTTATCGATACCCTATATGACTATAATTACAAAATAATTAAAGCAAGGAACTTTAATCACCCAAAAAAATTGTTCATGTTTGCAAAGCCTTTGAAGTCTGGGGGAGCTTCATTATTTTCAATAGGTACCTCACACCAACAGGAGCCATTTGCTTATGCTCTATTAGTGCCATCCTTTTGAGGTTGAGAATGAAGGGATAATACTTGACCACTTCTCTAGGAACATGAATCAAGTGTAGGTCCTGTGGGTGGGGTACCCCCATCCTTGGCGATGCTGCATACAGGGTCTTGTCAAGCCCGACCAAGAAATTCGCACTAAATTTTTTCTGCACTAGAGCCTCCACCACCCACTTCTCCATCCTGATATCTAGAACCACTACTAAGAATCTCAAAATGATATTGGTACCCACACGAAAGGACTTTGTTTCCTTCAAATATTCTTTACCCAAAATCATCTTTATAGCGACCAAAATGAGGGCATTATACTTCTTGAGCAACCGCTTTAGCCTATGGTCTGTTATGGGTCCTCAGAGTGCCATCTGCCTTACATTGTTGTTGAGCTGGAAGGGAGTATTTGCCCCAATACTCATTAGGGTTTCAGCTAACATTCACACCATAAACTTAGACCGCTCCCTATACTTTCCTATTAAAATAATATGACTTAAACAAAGAAACTTGCCTTAGTAACCGATGCAAAATGTAGATACAAATTGGTAATGACTTGTCCTGCCCAAAATTTATCTACCTCCACAAAATCAATCATTGTGAGAGCCAGCTTGTGAAGAATGAACGTTCTCCACTTCGCATGTGAGTCACTACTATCTCCCACATTTCAATGATGATAATACAAGCAAGGTGACAAAAACAAGCTTCATATAACCTTTGCTGATATAGTCCTTCACTTGTAGGATTCAGAATAAATGCGATGTGTGGTAATCAATGCAAGTTGCCGCCAAACATGCTCCACCACCTTGCCATAATGGCCGCAATCATTACCCCAACCTCTTTAACCATGTTGGACAAACTCGACCTATGTGTCAACCACTGCCCACTAGGGATGCTTACGATTCTTGACACTCATGATCTCCCTATGTTTCCCACAGCCAACGCTGTGGGAAAGTGACCCACCCATCCACCCACAGAGAGACTTTGGATTGTTTAACTTGTAATTTATTTAATGGTTATGTCGTCCACCCCTTTATTTGATAGGTTGTATGCACTCATGTTACCTTCCCACCAGATATGGTTTATCATAATCAATTCAAGATTGTCAATTATATTGAGAGCCACCTCAAGCTTAACACCTAGCTTCCAATCAAGCACTTTCCTAGATCACAAGGAGTTTATTACCAGAGACAAATCTCCTTCAATCACCACCTTCCTTAGGTCTAGTTCCTTGCAAATTCGTAGACCTAGAATCAGAGCTTGATATTCTACCTCATTATTGGTTCCTATTGGGAGAGGAGCTACCAGCTTGCCCAAGATTTTACTATTCTAGTCCCTTATTATACATCTAATGCCTGAGATACCTGGGTTACCTCTAGAGGCCCCATCAAAATTTAGTTTGGCCCAACTGAATTTTGGAGAGGACCAACATACCATGCTTCTATCCAGTTTTTTCATTGCTCCTCATTCCCCTACAAAGGGTGGAACCTTTAGAGATAGCCATGATCTCCGCATGTCAGCATCCCATACCGTGAAGTTTAAATTCTTTGGATTCAAGTCTGCAACTCTTGAGTTAATTAGTTCTACAATACAGGTTTCAATCTTATTTAGCAAGGATTGAAGTGGGATTTATTTTTCCTGGAAGATATGCCTATTTCACTCTTTCCATAATTCCTAAATGAGAATTGATGGAAAAACAATCCAAAGATGGCCAAACATTGCTTGCTAGTGTGTTATTGACTAGCTATTCAATAGATCAAGTAGTGTGTTTGGTAATGTTGTTTTCCAATGAAGCTTGGTTAGCAGCCAATGCCAACAATTTTGGGTAGAGCAATTCAAAAACAAATGATCCTCATCTTCTTCCTCCCTTTTGCAAAGAGGGCATCTCGAGGGGCCATTATAACCCATTTTATTGAATTGATCAAAAGTTAGCACTCTTCCTTGAATTGTCACCCACGTGAAGATTCCAGCCTTTGGGAGGCAAGCCTTATCCCAACATAAATTATTGGGTAGAACCGAGGCCTCCACATTTCCCTTTGTCAAGAATACATAACCATCTCTCGAGTTATACTCCCCTTTTTTTGAGGCATTCCACCTTAAGTGTGTCATCCCTTGCTCTGAAGTTGATACTTCTACTTCTCATCATGTCTTCAAAACCCATCACTAATCTCTCCTCTAGCCCCGAATCCTGAATTCTACGCCATTGATAGTTTTGACAACCGTATTGGTTATCGACAACTAGATAGTCTCTTACCTTATCCCCCATACCTGCTTAGTATACCTTTTGACTCCTTCTAGATCATCTCTTTCCATTAGCTTTTTCCCACCTTCCCAAGAGTCCTTCCAAAAGAATGTAGACCTGCCATCTTTAATTTCCCAAGTTAGGTGATTTGTTATTAATTCCCTACAACCTTTAATGAAATTCCATATTCTCGAGCCACCTGGAAGCAATCTGGAGGTGAAAATACTATTCTCCCCTCCATCTAAATATATTGCTATTATTATTTTGACCCACTTTAATTCACACTTAGTATGTATCGCCCAAACTAGTTTCCCCCTAGAGCTTTATTTTGCATGATGAGATTCTTCAATTGAGCTCCATCCTCTTCTTTCTTTTCACACACCTTCTTCCATTTTATGAAAGGGAATTTTCTTTGATCTGAATTACCTTTCCGAAAAAAGTACTTCATTTTTTGATTTAAGGCCTTATTTGCTCTTGCTGATAGGGGAAGGAAAAATATCATATAGGTTGGTAGGGCGGAGATCACTGACTTGAGCATTGAGCATTGTGAGCCTTCTAGCCCATGACAACCAATAATTTTTGTAGCTTTCCAACTTGATTTTCACCTTCTCTACTAGTGGCTCCCATAAATTCCCTTGTTGAAGTCCCTATGCCAATGGAAGACCCAGGTATTTACATGGTAGACTTCCTTTCCTGAATTTCAATATGCTTAAAATCTGTTATTCCTTCCATGCATTGATGTTGAAGAAAAAAACCTCAGATTTGGTTTCACTGACCTCTTTCCCCGAAGCCAAGGCATAACTATCCAACATGTTTTTAAAATTTCTTGCTTCTCTTTCCTGAGCAGCCACAAACAACATTGTATAATCTACAAACTGTTGGTGGGTTACTTCAGGGATCACGCTGGTTATTTGCAAGCCCAAAATCAACCCACTGGTTTTTGCATTGCCAATAGTTCTCCCTAAAGCTTCCGCCATGATTGTGAAGAGAAATGAAGAGAGGGGATCACCTTGCCTTAAACCTCAAGAGGCATTGAGTAATACTTTTGGGGTACCATTCAAGAGAAATGAGTATCTGGGACAAGCAACCCAATTGAAGATACAATTTAGCCACTCCTTGGAGAATCCAAAGGTCTCCATAACTTTAAATAGGAATTGCCAATTCACCTTATCATAGGCTTTCCTGATATCAAGTTTGATCAGCATAGCTGGATTTTTATGCTCCTGAGTGGAATGAATAACTTCCTGTGCTATTATTACTTCATCCAATATAGATCTGCCTGGTACAAAACTAGTTTTTTCTTCTAAAATGATGTAAGACAACACTTTTTTGATTCGATTAGCAGCTGCCTTTTCCAGGATCTTGTAGATCATGTTGCATAAAGCAATTT
Organism: Sequoia sempervirens; assembly: GCA_007258455.2. Taxonomy (NCBI): domain Eukaryota; kingdom Viridiplantae; phylum Streptophyta; class Pinopsida; order Cupressales; family Cupressaceae; genus Sequoia; species Sequoia sempervirens. Next base: position 588,239,484 of record VDFB02000015.1, on the reverse strand, counting down.
GCCTATATTCTTCCAGGTGTTTAGGTTTTTATTTCTTTGGAATCAAGGCAATGAAAGTGTTGTTTAATTCTTTTATAAATTTCTCGGTCCTCCTTGAGTCCTCTATAGCTTCAGTAATCTCCTTTCCCATAATGTCCCAACATTTATGGAAAAATGCAGCCAAAAACCTACTAGGTCTAGGTGCCTTATTTGGATGGAGTTGGAATAAAGCCTCCTTGATTTATTGTTTAGAGAATTTGTTGTTTAACATTTCATTTTGAGCCTCTATAACCAGATGAAGTATACTGTCCAAAAGTTTGTTCTAATCTACTAGGTTGGAACCCTTCTAGTCATTAAGTAAGCTATAAAAAAAATCAACTGTGGTCATTTTGATTTCATCAACATTGTCTATCACCCTATCATCAGCCGCTTTGAGACAAGAGATTTTGTTGATTTCCCTACACAATTTTGTTGAATTGTGGTTTTTTTTGTGTGTTTTTGTCCCTTGCCTACAACCATACCTCCTTGGATTTCTGACGCTAGAATATTTACTCTTTGACCAAAAGGTCATTGAGCTTGCTCAAGAGCTCTTTCTCCTCTAAAAAACTTTTATTGTCCATCCCCTCTTTGATTATTTTCTCTGAAAGATGTTGCAAAGCTTCCTCTGTTTTGAGCTTTTCTTCAAAGATGTTTTTGAAGTAGTTTCGATTCCATTCTTTGAGATTATGGTTTATTTCCTTCAACTTCACTACAATGTTGAAAATTTTGACACCCCCTGGATTGCACTTTGACCACCATTGCTTGATGAGATCCAAAAATTTGGGATCCTTGAACCAAAACCTTTCGAATTTGAAAGGGCATCTAGTGGGCCACTTTTCCCCCATAATCTCTAGGGACATAGGGAAATGATTTGATCCAGAACAAGGTAGAATTTTGCAATCTAGAGTGAAGGGAAATGAGCAAAGATCACCTTTAAATTTTTTTTTGTCAAGTTTCTCTCCAATGTTGTTGAAGCCTAGTCAATGATTCGTCTAGGTGTATTTACCATCACTCATTTGAATCTCCATTAACATATTTCTTTCCACAAATTGCTCAAAATTTAACTGGGATTGGGTTTTCCTACTGACCCCACCTCTTTTTTCCTCCGCTCTCAGAATTGCATTAAAATCTCCTCTAATGATACAAGTACCTAGCCCTAGATTGCTATAGAATAGATCTAATTCCCTCCACTTGCCTTTTTTGAATGCAATTTATAGGACCATAAACATTGATAAGTAGAAAGCATAAATTGGAGACAAGACTCCTTAACTTACACGCCACCCAACATTTGTGATCCTGCACTTCTTTAATGACCACCGACTGAGACTTCCAAAGAATCAAAAGACCACCATAGGCAACAACCACATTGTTGGGAATAGGATGCCATTTAATTGCAATCCTAAACATTATTTCATGTATCTCCCAAGTCCTTGGAAAGTGTTCCCCAACACTAGGATTAGAAAGAGATTAAATTCAAATGAAATGAACATGTAAATTGAAATTTGTAATTAATTCTAAATGATAGGAACATGCGGGGACACCCATGAAGAGCTCCTACAAAATAGGAGCACATGGGGCACCCACATGGAAGGTGGAACCCACCTTGAGTTAAGTTAACTGTTTGGAGAAAAGATAACACTTCAGTAATTCATGTAAAGATCCTAGAATTTAGGGATTGATGTTTACATGCATGAAGTCCAATTCAGTTCAGTTATGGTTCAATTATCTTCAGTTGCACGTAGTTAGTTTAAGTTGCATGTAGTTGACTTAAGTTGACTTACGTTGCATGACTAATGACTTCAGTTGCATGACAGATAATAGGTTGATACTTTCAGTTAATAGGGGATGATCAATCATGCATCATGTTTGCATGAATTGATGGAGAGATATGTTTCTATTAACAAAGATTGACTTGGACCCACCTTGGGCGCCCAAGTTGGCATCTTGGAGTTAACACCTTTTGCATGAGAAGATATTTACAAGGCTCAGTTAAGTGAGGCCCATTCTTGGGCGCCAACTTTGAGGAGAAGCTTACAAGATATCTTCGAAACCAACAATCAGTTAAGACTTTACTTTGGGACGCCCAAATTGATGAAGGACTTGGTTTGACATTATTTTTCACGGAAGAATTCTACTTGCACAAGAATGGTGTAGATATTTGTGAGGAGCTTTATCCTCTTGTAATTATCAACTCTTTGGAGTTTACAATGTTCACAATTGTCTATTTATTGCAGCAAGTTGAAGAGATTTCTAAGAGAGTACTTTTGTTGTGAAGCATGGCACAGGATGTGTGGATTCATGCTTGGACACATGAGAGTTTATTGCAGGTTGTGAAGAAGAATTATTGAAGGAAAAAGAAGCATCTCAAGCAAGGATTGATAAAGAATTATTGTAATAAAGTGTTCTAAGGTTAAATAATAAAAGCACTATTGATTCTGGTGGTGGAGTTTTTTCCCGAAAGGGTTTCTCCATGGTATATGTTGTGTCACTTCTATCTTCTGGTCTTATTCTTCTACAATCTTGTATCTACTTCTACAATTGGTAAAATGAATCTAAACAGATAATCATATACAAAGAAATTGTAACAAAAAGCACTTAATTATATCTACAATCTCATAGTTGTTACGAAGTATTAAGCTACATAATTACCTCTATTTTCAACATTTGGTGTCAGAACTAATGGTTGGGTAGATTTTGGGATGCCTTTCTCTTAAAAGTTTGAAGGTTTTTTGGTTGTACTGGGAGCTTTTACTATTGAGTTATTGCTGATTTGTAAAAGAAGTATGTTACAATGTATTTGGGATGATGGTTGTAAGACCTGGTATGGTTTGCTCAATCCCTGAAAGGAAAGGTCTGGTAAGAGAGGAGTTCTCCCAGGTGGTAAGGGGGGTGACAGTTGGGTCAAACTAGTTCTTGGGTTAGAGTTAGTGGATTAACCTTTAGTGGTCTTTAGCACATGGTTTTGTGCTAGTTGTATTGGTCCATGGTTGATCTTCATTTAGGAGATGGTTATCACGATGTCATGGATAGCTTGGTTACATGTTTCAGTGGGAGATTTTGATAGTGATGGTTTGATTTTTATCTTGTTGCCATGTATAGCTCGGTATCACAATTTAGTGGGAGCTTTGGTAGGATATGGTTATCTTCATGTGATTTGAAGAGGTTTTAACATCTTGTTTCATGGAGGACACTTAGAGTCTTTGGTAAAGGTGTTATTGTTCTTCCTTTGGAGAGGATGTAGTTCTTTTTAGTTTTGAGTATTAATCATTTGCTTGGAAGATTCATGATTATGTAGGTTGCATTTGAAGTTGGAATGGATTGATTAGTGGGTGCTCATGGGCACTAGAGAGACTTGGGTTAGGCCAGATATTTCTTATGTTAAGAGATATATGCTGGAATGGTTACTTGTAAGAAAAGATTTTTCAACAATAAAGATTGAGAAGCCTACACCTGGAAATGGCTATGAGCCCATCATAGACCTAATGAGAAGGTTGTCTATTGTATGCACAAGACAATCTTGTATCCCACTCTTGGTCTACTCGTAGGTAAAATGATCTAAGAGGTGTTGCCCGCCTGATTATTAGATGCATTTTTAATATGTATCTTGTCTTCTCTTATGCATTAGTCTTGAGAAGTAGATGCATGATTTTATGTATTTTTCGTTGTTCTCCTTGCAATCTTGAACTTGAGTTAGTTCTAAGGATTTGGGTAGGAGAGGTACAAGAGATAGTTAGTGGCTTTGGGCATATTCCCTTATGTTTGTGGGAATGTTTGACTAAGTTTGATCTACTTTTTGTGAGAGGTTTACATCTAAGTTCTGCCATGTTTCATTATAAGTTGAATGGTTAGATGTTGACATCCTTTCAGTTTGGGAGTGTTGAAGGAAATCTTACTTTACACAGTTTGACACTATGATAGAGGAGTTAGCCACATCCTCTATGTGAAGTGCAATAAGAGGACTTGTTAATATTGTGATCTTGTTTTCAGATTTGACATTACCTATGTAGTGGGAGTTCCATCAAGTATATGTGTTCTTTATGAGAGGGGCACCTCTCTTGGACTGGTTACACTTTACTACAGTGAGTTACTTCAGAGTTTTTTTATTGCATGTCTATGTGTGTTGTTACCTTGGAGTCTTATTTTGTAGGATGGTGGATATACAGGGACTTGTTTGCAGATTTGGGTTGCTATGCTGATAGCATGAAGTTCTACCTATGACAGTTTTGGATGAGATAGCAACTTGCTATGGTTGCTATTCCAATTTGGTATGAATGTGGTAGTCACTCAAAGTCTTTTGTTATCATTTGAATTTGATGCTTGTGTTCATGTATAGATTGGTGCAGGTTTCAGTGATAGAAGAAATGGTTACAGAGACTTGGGAAAGGTATTGGTTCTTGGTACAGGAAGGCCATTGGACTTGAGTCCTATACTTGATTTATAAGAATGATTCCTTGTTTAGAATAATAGCAATGTATAATGTCAAGTGGGAGAATGTTGGGAATAGGAAGCCATTTAATTGCAATCCTAAACATGATTTCATGTATCTCCTAAGTCCTTGGAAACTGTTCCCCAACACTAGGATTAGAAAGAAATTAAATTCGAATGAAATGAACATGTAAATTGACATTTGTAATTAATTCTAAATGATAGGAACATGTGGGGATTCCATGAAGAGCTCCTACAAAATAGGAGCACATGGGGCTCACATGGAAGGTGAACCAACTTGAGTTAAGTTAACTATTTGGAGAAAATATAACACTCAGTAATGCATGTAAAAATCCTAGAAGTTAGGGATTGATGTTTACATGCATGGAGTTTAGTTTAGTTTAGTTTAGTATTAGTTCATTCATTCAGTTCAGTTTAGTTCAGTTATGGTTCAGTTATCTTTAGTTGCATGTAGTTAGTTTGAGTTGCATGTAGTTGACTTCAGTTGACTTGAGTCATGACTAATGACTTCAGTTGCATGACAGATAATAGGTTGATACTTTTAGTTAACAGGGGATGATCAATCATGCATCATGTTTGCATGAATTGATGGAGAGATATGTTTCTGTTAACAAAGATTGACTTGGACCCACCTTGGGCACCCAAGTTGGCATCTTGGAGTTAACACCTTTTGCATGAGAAGATATTTACAAGGCTCAGTTAAGTGGGGCCCATTCTTGGGTGCCAACTTTGAGGAGAAGCTTATAAGATATCTTTGAAACCAACAATCAGTTAAGACTTCAGTTTGGGATGCCCAAATTGATGAAGGACTTGGTTTGACATTGTTTTTCACAGAAGAACTCTACTTGCACAAGAATGGTGTAGATATTTGTGAGGAGCTTTATCCTCTTGTAATTGTCAACTCTTTGGAGTTTACAATGTTTACAATTGTCTATTTATTGCAGCAAGTTGAAGAGAGTTCTAAGAGAGTACTTTTGTGAAGCATGGCACAGGATGTGTGGATTCATGCTTGGACACATGAGAGTTTATTGCAGGTTATGAAGAAGAATTGTTGAAGGAAAAAGAAGCATCTCAAGCAAGGATTGATAAAGAATTATTGTAATCTTGTTCTCAGGTTAAATAATACAAACACTATTGATTCTGGTGGTGGATTTTTTTCCCGAAAAAGTTTCTCCACGGTATATGTTGTGTCAATTCTATCTTCTGGTCTTATTCTTCTACAATCTTCTGTCTACTTCTACAATTGGTAAAATGAATCTAAACAGATAATCATATACAAATAAATTGTAACAAAGAACACTTAATTAGATCTACAATCTCATAGTTGTTACAAAGTATTGAGTTACATAATAACCTCCATTTTCAACATGCATCCACCCCTATCATCTTCCAAAGCTTCATTTTCTTGCCGCAATTTTATTTTTCTTGCTCGTTCAACTATGTCTCCTGCAACATACATATGTCTACTTGGAATCTATTTATATGATGCCTAATTAGGCATCATTTTTTAGGGGTATTTAAGCCCCTAACATTCCATGTTAAGAGTTTCATTACTGTTCAAGAAGGGCATCCCCCTTCCCTACTTTCAACATTGCATTGATTTTTAGTTGACAAGCCGCTTCCCCATCCCATTTCAACTTTTCTTGATTGGGGATCATTCCTCTCTTCTTGCAGTCTCCACAGTCTGACAAAGTTTTTAGAGTATCTTTCTAATAAATGCCCAGCTTGTTGGGCTCAGGCTGGCTTGGTGGATCAATCCTTTATCTTTTGGCCAATTTGAGTGTGTCCTCCTATTCCATTTGATTTGGTTCCATTTCCTCCAGATTTGGGCAATTGATCTAGTCCTCAAACATGTCTCCCTCATCAATATTGATAGATCCACTCTTTTTCGCTTTCACCAATTCAACCAACTCATTGTCTACCTCCATAAGAGAGTTGAGATCTTCTTCCCTGATTTTATTTCCTAAGAATTCAACTACTACTGCCACCTTCTAATTAAGCTCCCTCTTTTGAGTTTCTAAAATTCGCAGTGAGCCTTCCAGGTCTTGCTGGGCTAGTTCGGCTTCCAATCCCCCATCCTCCATTTAGCTTGACAATTTCATTGACTCCACCATCTCTTGGTCATTACCATCCTCCAGATTGGAAGGGTGAGAAGAGCTTTCTTGACTTGCCTCCATGGACTATTTGCACCAGCCCGGTGTCTTAACCAACGATTCCCCAGGATGGAGGTCTAAAACCAGAGTCCGAGTCTAATTACCCCAATTAGTAAATATTTCTATGTCCCACCAGCAATGACTATTTGGGTTGTTTTATACACATACTCTTACATACGTGCTAATACCATCCGCTTCCAACCATTCCTCTGCATAAATAAAATTTCCCAAATTGTTGCCTATCTCCTCCAGGATGCTCGATGCTCAAAATTCTAGGGGCATATTTGGCATTTTATACCAATCTTGAATTTTCTCCATATTGTGTCAGGAAGGGTTGAAGCTCGTAATCCATCAGCGAATATAGAAACCATGGTCATCCATTAATTAGGTGCCATTTTCAATTTTGACTTTGACTGCCACTGAGGTGAAAATCACCACAAAGTATCTGTTTGATATAGCTTTGTGTGTCGCTAAAAAGTGTATGCTTTGCTTGACATGGTTGATGATAAATTGGACTTAATGAGGCCTTGAGTTGGTGTTGTGAGGTGTCTACACATCCACACTAGGTATTGGGCCCTTGCAAGTTGAATAAAATACATTTATTGATGTCTTGCAAGAGTGTCGTAAGGTGTTGTAACACATCTTCACGCTTTTCTAAGACCATAATTTTATAATTCACCTAAATAACCTTACCAAGACCTATTGTAAAGTGTTGTAAAGTCTTGTAACAAACTTTCACACTTTCCTAGGTTTGTCATCAATATAATTTACACCTTTCTTATGTTTTAAATGGCCCCTTTATGCACTTATAGGCCTTAATTAAGTGTCTTGTTGAAGAAGAACCCGATAAAAAACATTTAATACATCTTAATATCTGGCATCCACTCAAAATTTCCTAGATGGACCAAGTCACCCATAGGGGTGACTTAGTCCTATTTGGCACAAAAATCAAAATTAATTCAAATTTCTTTCAGGCTTTTATTCTTTAAGACCTTATGTCGGCCTGTGATGAGGTATCATCGGGTTACTAAGAAAAAAGAGTGTATAAATAAGCATTTTTCTCCTCATTTTACATCTCCCATCTCCTTCTAATCTCTTAACTCATCTTAATTCATAACTCATTATTATTCATCACTCATCATGTTCTCAAGTCAATCAAGCTAGAGTTTATCATTGCAAGTCATCAAGATAGCTTCCAAAGACATTTAAGGGAAAATTCTTCATGTTTTGCTGTAGAAATTCAAGATAAAAAATCATGGAAAGTATCTAAATCCATTTTTGCATGCTTCATTACATTCTTTCTTCATTTGGTTTAATTACCTAAAAAGGGGTTTGACCAAGGCAAACCCCCATGCCCTAACATTCAACATTTCTTCTTCTCTTCTTGTGTGTTTACAGATTAAGGTACTTTGAGGGTTTGAAGATCATTAAATATTAGGTTGAAGATGTGTTGAAGACATATCTTTATTGAACTAGACAAAAATATCAACTAAAAGTCACCTTTAGGCCTTGAAAATTAGAAGTTTCTGAAGCAGACACCTGTAGGAAACTGAAATGCAGACTTAGAGTATCTATTTTCACTTTCAAATTTTTAGAGATTCAGAAGTGGACTAAGTCGTCACTTTGGGCGACTTAGTCCTACTAAACCTGAATTTCAGTTATTTTTATAGATACATATACCCATTTGGCTGAAACGGGCTCTAGACCAGTTTCCTCAATCTGTGACTAAGTCACCCAAATTGGCCTAAGTGTCCCACCAGGCTTAAAAATTAGAATTTCCAAAATTTCAGAGTTGTTTCAAGTCTGCAACACACTTCCAGGTGCACACCTTTTGTCTTACAACTTTCTATTTGGTTTTATTTGCATTTCTAGGTCATTCAGTTCATGTTTGCATATCACAATGTGTTTTCCAACACTTTACATTTTCATAGTTTTGCATCATTAAATCACTTCAATTTCAGATTAGTGCATTTGTACATCTTAATTAGGCATAATCACATTTCATTAGCATAGTCTTGAGTGTAAACCCTTGCATTTTGGGAACCCTTTCCATCCCCTTTCTCCTTTTAGGTGAAAAACCCTAGGAGGAGCAAAGCATTGTGAGGGGTAAACCAAAATCATTGTTTACACTTTGAATTCCATTTCATTGCCCCATTTTCCTTGCCACCATTTGGTGAAACTGTCCCAATTGATATTTAAACCATACCATTTTACTAGGAGACCTAGCTACTTAAGGCGATCCCTTTCCACTTTCAGCTTGCTGAAATTTAGTATCATTATCTTCTTGAAACCATTTCATGCTCTACCTCCATTTCTTTGATTGTTATTGAGATCATCATTTATTGGAATTTCCAAATTCCTCCGGTTGTTATTTTAATTGGGGACCTTAACATAGTTGCTGCTCCTACTATGGTTCCAATTGCTATTCTTTCCATGCAAATTGTCACTTCCTCTGTTGTACCTTTCATTCCTACAACCTCGATGTCCAAATTCATGATTGCCTTTCCTTTTCCTACCATGCCAATTGTTCCAACCCCCCTACCTCGATCTCTAGGGGTCTCAACTTTGTGCTTGTGCCACAGTTTGTTGTTCACCCTTGCCCTGATCCAATCAAGGGAAGTTTCCCTTTCTGCCTCGTGCGCCTAGCCTCCATGCTAGAAGCCTTCACTCCATTCTTCTGCTCCCAAGTTCAAATCCCCCGCACGCTCGCCATGGAGGGAAGCATCACTGAACTGCTATGCAAAATTTTTCTCCTGTGCCATCACACCACTACATCTTCTTCACCCCTCTTATTAGTGATCTTATCCTTGACATATTTTTGGAATATGGTTATTTAGATGATCTTATAAAAGGTCTACTTGGAGGCATTCTATGTCAGACTTTTTATTTAATTTAGGAAATATATTTCAATGCAATTTGTATTTCAAGCTTGCTTGGATTGCAAATAAATTGAATCTGGATTGGAACAAAAGGTGGATTGACAAGGTTTGATTTTCTCCTGAGCTTAGTCTTGAGGTTGAAACTGAATCTAAATTGTATGTTGTGGATTTTCACAATTTGGCTTGGCCATGGCCCTATAAAACAATATCTAAATGTGAATGGGTTAAGGGTTTTAGAAAAAAAGAAAACAAGAAAAGTTTCATCCAATCTCAATGGATTGCTACAGATTTCAATAAGATTCAATGAATTAATACCATTATGTGCAACTAATCTAAATGAACTACTAACATATGGAAGGAAAAAGAAGCAAATAGACAGACAAAATAAGCATATGGTTTAATTTATTGATAAATTGGTGTGAAGAGCCTTTATGTAATCATCCTCATTTGACTTTGGTGGAAGAGCATCCGAGGAAACATCCTCGATATGCTCTTCAATCTCCTTCCACTTATCCTCTAGTGCAGGGGCACCTAGTTTTTCATGCCCAAGAGGGGTCAAAAAGTGAAATTTTGTTTTGATTGTGTAAATTATATGTAATAAGGTCTTTTAAGACCATTTCATAGGTGTTTGAGTCATTATGGGGTGAGTTAGTATGTAGTTGCAAAATATTGTCAAGTTGCCTAAATGTTGTCATAACAACTTTTGCATTTTTTGGTGTCACATGGAAGATGAACAGTTGTAACCTAAAAATTTATTTGTAACCAATTGGAATATGGTTGGAAATTCCTTAAAATTCCTTGTATGATTGACCATGAGGTTGGGTTTTTGAAGATTTGAAGTTTGAGTAATAAAAACCCTATTTTCTACAATTTTTTGAACGTGTTTTTTCCTGGTCTAGTGAATAGTACAATTTATACAGAATAGTAATGACTCTAAAACCTATTATAAATGGTTGGCATGTGAGTCCTTAAAATTTTTGTTTTTATTTCATCGATTTTCATTACGTTTGTAGAAGTTACAAGCGTTTTTCTAAAAATAGTCCAGAATCCTAGGTAGGGTCCCTAGTGGACTTGCAAAATGTATTTCTTATCATTCCCATGGTAGAAAATCCTAAAAATTGGTGTGATGGCTTATAATTGTATACATTTTCATTCCTAAAAATTTTAGGTTCTAGATTTTTGGTTGGCACGTGTTTTGGTGATGCCCTAGGTCTGATATTTTCATGTTTTAGGTCTAATTGGCAGAAGAACAATCAATTTTTGAAGGGTTCTGTACAAAGTGGTAACCCCTAAAATTTTGGTATGTTGTATAAAACCCAAATGGGTATCTAGAACTGTGTTGACATTTTTTATATCATGTCTACAATAAAATTTATGACCAAAAAACCCAATTTGTTGTCCCCATGTTTTAGGTTTTGAGGATTTAAGGCCTATGAGGAAAAACCCACCAAGTGATGTTTTAGGGTTTCAAGGTTGGTTGATTTAGATTGTTTTGAGTTGTTCATCCTTGCTCTACATCAAATTGGTATCAAAGCCCAAAGATCTAGGCAATAAAGTTTTTGGAGTTTATGTGTTATCTTTTTGTAGGTAGAAGGAAGAACTTGGATGCCAAAAGACTAGGCCAAGGGAAGAGAAAGAGGATTGAGGTGAGGTATCACAAAGAAAAGAAATAAAATTGAGAAGAATCAAGGTGAAAGAGACTTGTTTGCAAAAGGGGAATGGAAGTGTTGAGAATATTAGTCCATGGAGACTTGCAGAGTAAGGAGTTACCTAGCAAGAAACAAGTTATGAGAAAAAAAAGAAGAGAAATAAAGAAGAACAATGAGAATGAAGAACAAATAAATGTCCAAAAAGAGATAATAGAGTTGAGGCACGCCTTGGAAGAAATGTAAAAAAGAATTGAGATGCAACAGTGTCTTGAGAAGGAAAAATAAGAAAATGATTGGCATTTTCCAATAAGAAAGAGGCTTAAATGGCCTATCAAGAAGATTATTTTGAAGAGAATGAAGGAAGAGAAAAATCCATTTGAGAAAGAGGAAGGTCATGAATCACAAATGGGTTATAGTGCTATGTTGGTGAGTGAAAAGGAGTTTTTCCAAATCATAGAGAAGGAAGACAAAAATCCAAAAGTGGGAGCAAGTGTGATGATAATGAGTCAGAAAGAGTTCCTAAAGCCCATGAAGGAGGAAAAGGTGAATTTTGCAACCATGATCAGACCCTAGATTATCATGACAGCAGTTGACATATCTGATTTTCCATGGGAGATCCAAAGCATGTTGAAGGACACTATAAACATAGTTGTGGATGAGTTTTCACCTTCTTTATTACCAATTCAAGGGATCAATCATTTTAAGTTGTTTGAAGAAAGTGAATTTTAGTATGATATGAAGGCTGAGCAAGGTAAGTTGTGGGTAAACACAAAGCAAGATTCAAATTTTCAGTTGTTAGGCTATAAGGACAGAGTTTTCCATTTAGTTCACCACGTGAGCCATATGCCATTTGGGTTTGAAGATGCAAAGAAATTTTTGTATGCTACTAGGAAAGTAGAGAGGGTTGTATATGGGGAAGATAAGGTTACCATTGTAGATTTGTAGACCAATATCCTTCAATCAGATGTTGCCATGTTGACAAGGTCACTAAAAGAGTGTGAATAGCAGAGAAAAGAAGACATAGCCAGTGATGGTTCTAACCAAGTAGTTATAGACGATAATGTTGACATTGTTATAATCCAAGTGGAGGAGGAAGAGTATCATCCATCTGGTGGCAAGACTGATCAATTTCATTTTTCATTGCACAAGGTATCTCTAGAAGGTGAGTTGCAACATAGTTTATATAGCTACCTTTGCAAAGTGTTCAAGAAACCTACAGTCAAGATGAAGCAAGCATGGGCCTATTTCAAATAAGGTAATATGTAGGGATCTAAGGACATTAGACCAAAGATTTCAAGCGTGGTTCTCATGATGCTACTACCTTTTATTCAAGAGTAGCTTGAATCTTTTCTTCCTCGAGAGTATGGTGCAGGGTCACCCAGGTTTTCATGCTCAAGAAGGGTCAAAGAGTGAAATTTTGTTTTGATTGAGTCAATTGTATGTAATAAGGCCTTTTAAGACCATTTCATAGGTGTTTGAGTCATTTTGAGTCATTAGGGGGTGAGTTAGTATGTAGTTGCAAAATATTGTCAAGTTGCCTAAATGTTTTCATAACAACTTTTGCATTTTTTGGTGTCACATGAAAGATGAATAGTTGTAACCTAAATTTTTTTTTGTAACCAATTGGAATATGGTTGGAAATTCCTTAAAATTCCTTGTATCATTGACCATGAGGTTGGGTTTTTGGAGATTTGAAGTTTGAGTAATAAAAACCATGTTTTCTACAATTTTTTGAACATGTTCTTTCCTGATCTGGTGAGTAGTATAGTCTGTATAGACTAGTAATGACTCTAAAACCTATTGGAAAGGGTTGGCACATGAATCCTCTAAATTTTTGTTTTTGTTTCATCATTTTTCATTAAGTTTTGTAGAAGTTACAAGCTTTTTCTAAAAACAGTCTGGAATCCTAGGTAGGGTCCCTAGTGGATTTGTAAAATGTATTTCTTGCCATTACCATGGTATAAAATCCTAAAAATTGGTGTGATGGCTTATCATTGTATAAATTTTCATTCCTAAAAATTGTAGGTTCCAAGGTTTTGGTTGGCATGTATTTTGGTGATGCCCTAGGTCCGATCTTTTCATGTTTTAGGTCTAATTGGCAGAAGAACAGTCAATTTTTGAAGGGTTCCGTACAAAGTGACCACCCCTGAAATTTTGGTATGTTGTATAAAACAAAAATGGGTATCTACAACTGTGTTTACATTTTTGATATTATGTTTTCAATGAAATTTATGACCAAAAAACCCAATTTGTTGCCCCCATGTTTTAGGCTTTAAGGATTGAAGGCTTGTAAGGAAAAACCAACCAAATGATGATTTAGGATTTCAAGATTGTTTGATTTAGGTTGTTTTGAGCTTTCCACCCCTGCTCTACATCATCCTCCCCATTTTTTAACAAAATTCTCTTCCACTGCATCATCATGCACAAGCAGGTCCTTCGATTCATCTTCCCCCTCAAGGATGTCCTCACCATGCCTCCTCGGCCATGGCCTCAACCTCTACCTTTTCCTCTATCTCTTCCCACCTCCATAGCCCCTTGCCCCTCGCATCCTCAGGGCCCTCCATAATACATGTATCCTTGGCCCGCTTCTTCAAAATATCCAAAGCTTGCTTCACGACGTCATAGCTAGTGAGTCTCTAAACTATTGACACAAGTGATACAGGTCATCTAGGAGCCTGACGCCCCATACCTAGAATCACACCTCTTGTAGGCCGAGTGTGGCAGTTTTCTTCACCTATGGGAAGATGCATACCACTTAAGTTTTGTTGTGTAGGAACCCCCACCCATAGGATTCCCAAGGCTTCGAAGGCTCTACTGCCCTTTTCATAAAGACTGGCTTAATGGTTTGTGTTGGAAAATTATAAATCTCATATGTCTACTCTACATGTTACATGGATGAAGGATTTATGGATGATTCAATAAACCATTCATAAATTCCATCCTTGTCCTCTCCTCAGCTGCCCGTGAAGGCTTTATGGTCGATTATGTTGGTTATTGTTGTGGTTCTTCTGATGCGAGCGGTAGCTTAAAAGTTCCTCCTCAACCTCTGTCTGTAGCTAGGTCGATTGTGGGCTCCTCTTGCCATGATTTAAACATTGTTTATGGTGATGCTTCATTTAAATCCTCATTTTCTCCTTGGCCTCTACCATGGCCACTAGCAGGGGTGGCCCTTTAGGCTTGCGAAAGCAAGGCTACTTTGTTGCCTCTTCCACCAGGTAGTGGGGATTGTAAGAATTCATCTTTTTTTTCTCATCTAGTGGTTTGCCAATGATTCTATGTAAGGGGAAGGGGTCTTCTCAGCCTCTACTAGCCAGAAATGAAAATGGGGCACTTCAAATTACACATGGAGGGGGAAAATTATTTAATTTTAGTACTACTCTGCCAATGCCTTTCATTATGGTGGAAAGAACCTAAAACAAAATCTTGGTTTAGGAATTTATTTGCCACTTAAGTATGAATATGTAACATTTTCATTACAACAACATGGATGGAACTTTCTGTCTCCAATAGAAAACATTGAGTGTCCTAGAATTATCATACATTCATCTTGTCCATTTATTCCATGGATACCAAGAGCATGCATGATATGTAATGGATGTTGTGTAAATAAATAATCTGTCTGAGATTTTACATAAAAAAAAAACTATGGCCATTCTTGGAGTTCCTGAAATGAAATTGCTTGATTTTCTTTTAGGGAAAAAAATTATATACTTTAACCCTTACCTAAATTATTATTAGTTCTTTTCGGGAACTAGTATCCTATATAAAGTACTTGCCTTTATAGTAATGAAGAAATAATAGTAATAATATGTATTTATATTATATATTATATTATATAAATATTAATAAATTTTTTTTATCATAAATACAAATATATGTAAATAGAATTAAAATAATATATTTTAAAGTAATAAAATTAATAATAATATATAAATAATAATATTTTTTATTATATAATATAATATATATATTTTTATTAACAAATAAAATAAGTTTTTGTTAAAGAAAATGAACAGCCAAACAATAGCTTACCAAAAGAGAAAAAAAAAAAAGAAAAAAAAAGGCTATTACTTCATCTTCTTCAGACTGTTAGCTACTTCCAATTCCTATTTGTAGAAGTTATAGTGAAGATTAACAAAGCCCAACAACTTTGTCTTTTCTTCCTCAAATTATTTCTTTTTGCTTCCTCTAGTCCTAAAGCTTGGCCCCTTTTGTATTGCTCTACATCATCTACTTGTCTTTATCCTTGTTACTCTATTCCTCCTTCCTTATCCCCATAGATGTCATCTTAGCAACTTGCTCTTCTTTTAGCTTGTTAAGTTTTTTAGTTAAAATTCAAATTCCCTTCACGTTGTTTTTAATGGAACAATGGTTGATTTTTAGAACATTTTCCAAATTTTGATTTATATCCTGGATTTTCCCCTCCATGTCACCCATTCTTTTCTCAAACTCATTTTTCAAATCATTAATATCTTTTTCCATTTCATCCATCTTGTCCTTCACCTCATTATCCCCTGACTTATTCCTATCCCTTTCCTCATTCAAACTTTTTTCCTGCAAAGCTCTAAGTTTGATATTGATTTTATTTATTTTGAGGAAGAACCATTTAGACAATTTAAATTGATATGTTACCCCTTCTCTTTCCAGGCCCAGGAAATTATATATCTCATCCCTATTAGCATGAAGGTATGTAAATTCCTCAAGAAAATTAGGGATATCATCAATTCCTTGACCATCCATGTTGCTTCCCACACTTGGCAAAGGGTTCATTCCAATATTCTTATCCACAACCTTCTCCTTCTCTTTATCTCTTCTATCACATTTAGTCTTCCAATTTTACATCCCTGTAATTCTTATACTTTCCCCCTTGTTCATATCCCTGGTTTGGAAACCCTCCAACCAAGAAATTTCCATTATGGCTTTTTTCTTTGGGGTTTTATTCTATCTAGTGCTCTTTCATTTCTTTGGGTTGTCCTCCCCCTCCAATGGTGGCATAGAGTACATTTAGATAGAGGCATCTCCCTCATCCTCTTCTTCTCCACTACTGTCAGAGCTCATGTCCAAATAATGCACCACCATGGGTTTTTGTTTCCTTTTCACATTAAGCTTTCCTTTAGAAGCATTTGGGGTTTGAGCTTTCCTAAATTCAATTATTAATAAGATTAACCCTTCGTGATCTGCATAGGGAGCTTAGGGTTTTTGTAATATTCTATAATTGCATTGTTCATAAAGTCCAGAAGAAAGTAGGGAAAGGAAACAAACAATTTATGGTGAAAATAATTTAGAAAAATAAAGTGCACACCACAAACAACAATAAATCTACCATCCAAATTAATGTACCTCATGATGACATCTGCAACCTCCACCCAAATTGGTTTAATTGACAAACAAGAT
Organism: Sequoia sempervirens; assembly: GCA_007258455.2. Taxonomy (NCBI): domain Eukaryota; kingdom Viridiplantae; phylum Streptophyta; class Pinopsida; order Cupressales; family Cupressaceae; genus Sequoia; species Sequoia sempervirens. Next base: position 588,222,945 of record VDFB02000015.1, on the reverse strand, counting down.
TGTCATAAACCCAAGGTGAAAGCTTAACCAATTTGCTATGTTCATTCCCCTTGAAGAACTGGTTTAAGGCCTCATCATTAGCCTTTCTATCTTTGAAGAATTTTCTCCCATGTGCTGAGAGGCATATGATTTGGGCTCACATCCTTATTAATAACCATTTTCCTCCCAAACACATCCAACGTTCTATTATTCTAGCCTTTTATGAACATTTTTTTTGCCTCATGGTCACATTGGTCATGAAGCTTCTCCATGTAGGGAACTAGGCCCCCCTCCTTGACAATCTTCCAAACATTTTGGTTTCTATGGACACCATCCCAAGAAAAGGGCTCCACCCCACTCCTTTCACCACCCATATCAACCGCTTTGATATTGATAATATTGAAGCTTCCATAAAACAAGCCAAAATAGTAATAACTCAAGCAGCACCACTCAAAACAAGGGAGGAAGACACTCAAAGCACCTCAAAAATATTTGAGGTGTCCTATAATCATCATATCCACGTCCAATGTTTTAATGATTGGTAGTTCACACCCACATTAGCAAACACATCAACAACCTTATTCCCCTCACAATATATACAGGATATAATTATCTCATCAAAGGGTTTGATCATGCTAAGGGATTCTCTAATGAAAGTTTCAATCGATCAACTAGGACTTTGTTCTTGTTTAAGACATTGGATTATGTTGAGCGAATCCCCTTCAAGCCAGACTTTTTATAGCCCTTAGAATGAGCTAATTTAAGGCCGTTGTAGACTGCCACAACTTCAACATATTATTGTATTTCTATTGATATTATATTATATTATATTATATTATACATAAAAGCCTACTCTAAGGTTAGGTGTCAAAGGTGGGATCAGTTTCAAGAATGTTTGGAACCTTTCGATGGTGTGTTTTAAATTTGAAACAATAAGGATGCAATTTTAGAACCATATAATGTCTTGGTTGTTGTTCGAGTTTCACTTAGCTTGTGTTGATTGTGTTATTTTTTTCTTCTAGATTAATTTTTGTCCAAGTTTAAAGGGATCAATGTGGAGAAGATGTGCATTTTTGTGGCTGCATAGATGTTTCCCTAATCTTGTGCCTATCCCAAGTTCCCGATCACTACTAAGATCATCTATGGGAAAATTGATGCCCAGTGAAACAAATGAAAAAGTGTAAGTTCAAAATTTGTGGTAATAAACAGAAAGTCTAAAGTGTCTTATAGGAAATATTATGCCCACTAAAACCTAATAAGTCTAATGGGAAAATACAAGTATCTTGCAGAGAATCTTGTCTCAACTGGACAAAGGAAAACATAAGTGCATTATGGAGGATTTTATTCCAACTGAACCAAACATAAAGATTAACACACTGAGTATTAAAAGGCCGATATAAGTGTTTTGTGGGAGATCTTTCTCCATCTAAATTTGACTAATCCAAACCACATACATATTAAATCCCACAAACCCGATGCGTATTAAATTCTTGCAAATCATGCATGAAGGTAGAAATCTATGAGACCCCACCTTATGTGATCCCTGTTGATTCTATGTTTCCTTGATGATATTATGACTCTTTATAGATGTTTTCGATGTGTTATATGATTGGAAATTATACATAAGTTTTTTTTTATGATAGTTTGTTTCATATACATAGTTGATGTTCTTATGTTCATATGCTTTGTCTTGGTTATAATGGGATATTGATTATATGATGGATTTCAATTGATTATTGCTAGTGGTAGTTATACTATTATTATCAAATGATTAACTTATGTGAATTTGGAAGTAGGTGTTATTGAGATTAAATGTTCACTTGTGATGGTTTATTGATTATATAGTTTCTATGTAATCTTTTTTTTTTTTAGAATGTAGGAATCGGGTAGCACGACCCCATATAAACTGCAGTGCGCTTGGTAAACTTTTTAACGTGATCGGCAGGGCTAGCGCGACACGCCCTCCGGTACCACGGGGGTGGGGGAGACTAGACCTCGTGACCAACCTCTTGCAACAGGAAAGATTTAGCCAACCGAGCTAGGGCCCCAACCCATTTTCTATGTAATCTCATAGATGATAATTGTACATAATAATTTTTGGAAAATGACAATTGTTTCAAAATGTTAATTTTTTTGATATATGTTAGATGCTTTGACTATTATTATTTTTTGTGATATACTAACACCTATAGCTGAGTGAGTAGGTTAAATTTGTTAATGGTATTTAGGGGTCACATATATCTATTTCCTTTTGTATTATTCCCCATGACTACCGATCTTAACTCATGTGGAGGTATCAAGATCATATGTGGTAATGTGGTAAATATGTTGTTTGTATGATTTAATGTGTTGTGATGCCATTTTATTGTGTGGAAGTTTTATTTTATTACCCTTGTGAGTTGTATCATAGTATTTTTTATTTTTTTGTGTGATTTATGTGGTTCTTATGTGAATTAAATTAAGTTTTTATAATCTTAAATTGACCTTAGGTGCTAGATATAGGGGTAAATATTTTATTAAACCTTAAAAATACCTTTTAATATATTGTTAGCCACCTTAAAATCCTCATTTTTTAAAGGGTGGTGAAAATGGGAGTTAGTGGTTGGGATAGTTAAGAGAGGTAGCTTCTCCTCCTTTTTTCTATTTATGCTTTCTTCTTGAGTGGAGAGGGGATTTTTCCCATCTTGTTGTCTTCTTAGTTTTCTTTTGAAAATTGAATTGTAGAGAATTTCCAAGAGAAGAGAAGAAGAGAAGAGAGGAAGAGAAGGGAGTAGAGAAAGGAGAAGAGAAAGGAAGGGATTGAAAGGAGGAGGCTTGTAGAGTCTTCACCAACTTCTACCATTTTGAATAACATTTTCAAGGTAGGGTCTAATCCCTTTTGCAAGATTTTTGTGAATGAATGTTTTGAATATTTGCAATTTGTGTGAGATCTTTGTGGGAAAGAAATGTTAAATCTTTTGTGTCACTTTTTTGTGTGGGGATAGAATTGTGCATTGGTTGTATTGTTCTTGTTAGTATGTTTGTGTGGAGTAGACCTCCTCTTGAGTGAGTTAGGTTCTCCTTGTACTTGGGGTTTAAGGGGGTTTATATTTTTGGGTGTGAGTACCTGCATGGTCCAACTTGGATATGAATATCCATTTATGTGCATATTATGAAGTAATTAAGGATATGTAAATGGGAGGTTGTGTATTGATATTGTTGGATAAGTGGAGATGCTTTGTTTTGTAATAATGTGAAAGTATCTAAATGTTAAATTTTGATTTAGAACTGTGATGTGTGTGCACCTTGGAAAACTATGTGACTCCTAGTTGGAGGGTGGGTTGTGTTTCAACCCTATGATTCGGTGGAGATCCCATTGGTCCATGGATGTTATGTAGTTATGGTTTAAATTTATAAAAATAATAATAATAATAATTTTCTAGTTGTGTAAATTCAAGAGCAAGAAATATTTCTTAATTTATTATTGTACCAAGGTGTGCTTAGGAAGGGAAATAAATGAATTAATCTCTCCAAATAAGCAAAGCATCATTTAGAATTTGTTATTAAAGAGTGAAATAGGTTCATTTTAAATTGTATATTAGAAGATACTTTTATTTTGGGAGTCTTGGTAAAGATCTAAGCAACAAAGATATTATACATTCATTAGTTTCTATTATGTGTATGGTAAGAAAATAAATGAATTAGCATTCCTAAAATGAACAAAAATAATTACCCTTTTGTTGTTGAACTAATTTTGATGTAAAGATAGAATTGCGTAATTTGGGATTAAATTTAATTACTTTATTTAGATTTATTTAAAATTTAATGCGAATATCTATTCTTGAGAAAATATAAGGATTTGTTTAATAAAAAAGTTACTCCTTGGTGTATTTTTACTATCCAAAAAAATAAATTAAATGATATATATACATATATACATACACACATATATACATATATATAGATATATATTTTTATATATATCTATATATATGTATATATGTATATGTATATACATATATACATAAATACACATATGTATATAGATATATCTATACATATCTTATACATATATGTATTTATGTATATATATATGTATACACATATATACATATATAGACATATATAGACATATATATGTATATGTATATACATATATACATATATGTATATATGTATACATATATATGTATATATGTATACATATATATGTATATGTACATACACATGTATATGTACATACACATGTATATGTATATGTACATACACATGTATATGTATATATATGTATACATGTATATGTGCATACACATGTATATGTATATATATGTATACATGTATAACATATATAGGTATACATATATATGTCTATATGTATATGTATACATATATGTATATACATATATACGTATATGTATACATATATAACATATATATGTATATATATATATATGTATATGTATACATGTATAACATATATGTATATGTATACATATACATAACATATATGTATATGTATGCATATACATATACATGTGTATACATATACATATATATGTATAGATATATATGTATTCAATAAAAATGTTAAATAAATGTAAAATGTGACTTCAAGATGTTTATTATTTAAATGAAATATGTGAATATGCAATAAGATGTTATTGATATAAATATTATGATCATGTTCTACATATATATGTATGCATATAGATGTATACATATATATATGTATACATATATATATGTATACATATATATATATACATATATATGTATACATATATATACATATATATATACATATATATATATATATATACATATATATACATATACATGTGTATACATATACATAAATATGTATACATATATACATATACATATACATATATATGTATAGATATATATGTATACGAGTAAAAATGTTGATAAATATAAATTGTGACTTCAATATGTTTGTTAGGTAAATGAAATATGTGAATACGCAATAAGATGTTATTAATTTCAAAAGAATGAATATGTTTTGAATTAGTGGAATGATTTGTTGATATAAATGTGTTATGATGCAAATGGATTTACTATGAACATCTAAGGTGTTGTACTAAGCTGGTTGTAGGGACAGGTTCAATCCTCCAGAAGGGAGGGGAAGTATCACTTGGGAGAAGTGATTGGTTGGGTAACCCTAAATGAAACCTTAGCGAGCTTACACACACTCAGAACCTACACTTGGTTTAGAAGAGTCGAGTCGGATGAGATTCAATAAGTGAACCCTTCGTCTTAGTCTTGGCTTATTGGAATTGGTTGGTTTGGATGAGTTGAGTCGGTTGGAACCAAGTAAGTAACCTTTGAGGATAGGTTGAAAATTTTGAGTAATGTCTGTAATACTTTGATTTTTTGATCAAGTTGTTGTGATTGAATCTTTGAGTCTTGGGATTTGTGAATAACTCATCTTTACATTGATTTATATGTAAGTTAAATATATATATATATATATATATAGATAGATAGATAGAACCATGCATGAGAGCATAATCATGTGCATATGTATGTAAGTAGAAATACTTATGAATATACATATACGGGGAATCAATTATATATATATATATACGTGTGTATATATATACACTTAATGTATATGCACGTCGACGAGGATATGTATGTATTTATGTTGATATGAAATAGTAACATGATATGTGTATGAATAAACATATATGCATATTTGTGTATATAAATATGCATATACAAACAATATTGTTTATGAAATATTAACTTGACATCATTCAATTCGAATATCTAGTGGATTATTTAGACAAACTTATTGTCAATATATATATATATATATATATATATATATATATATATATATAGCATTCAATGCTATTAACAATTACTATATATATATGTACATATATATATCCCATGGCTGATTTATATGATATGTGATACGACCGATTTATGGAATATATGCCATGGTCGATATAATGTGAATATAACGTTGCATGTAAAGTGTAATGCTAAGTATTAAACCACATAAATCATCATTGATAAAAGACAATGGAAATACATAAGTTCTAATCTACTATGCATAAATTCAAATGTTAATAAATGCAAATTATGGGCCGTTGGAATAGTGCACAACCCATGAAGGAGTTAAAGTGTAAACAAAAGCTCCCAAAATATAGTGCAATATACACATAGGCAAGGCATAGTTTGTATTTAATGAGTAGAGAATAGTGTAATGTGTTGCACCCTATGTGAAAGAGGTAAGATAATATAACATGCCATCGATGCAAATGAGTATAACCATTTCCATGAATGAATAGAAACCAAAGTAAATGTTGTGCATGAAACCATAGTGAAATTAGTACTTAAATATGCAATAAAATAGTGAATGAATTTAGTGATGAAAGGAGGCACTTATGTATGGCGCAATCTTTGGAAATAAAAGTTGTCAGCACATAAGGGAAGTCGACTCAAATGATTTGTGTGGAATGATCTAGCTAAGACCAAGTCAACAAAGTGAAACATAGCCAAGTAGAGTTTGACTTATTCCTCTATTTCAACAACAAGCTAGTAAATAGGAAATGTGATGAATAATTGGCACCATAATATGAATTTTATGTTTCCTTTAGAAGTCTTATAAGCCTGAAAGTCGATTTCCTCAATGAAGCATGTGCTTTATGAAATAGTCAAGCTATTATTGGAAAGCATTGGGTTGATCTACTATATAGTTTTGATGAGTATTATGATAGAAATCCACCACCTTTTCTTTATTAAGCCGAGTTGATGGTATATTGCTAAGAAGTGTCATAGCATAAGCCTTGTTTGAGCCTGTAGATGCTGGTTTTTGGGTATAAATATAAGGCATTCTCACCTCATTTGGATACAATTCTTCTTTGCATCATTATGCTACTCCATTCTACTATATTTTCCATTAAGAGAATTCTTATTTTGCTGAGAGTTATTGTGAGGAATTTAGTGAGAGAAGTTGAGAGGGTTTGTTGCTAAGTTAATTCTAAGAGAAGGCAAAGCTTGAGATCTAGTGGGTCAATTGGAATAAGTGTTTATCAAGCATGGGATTCTATTCTCTTCATGTTTTATCTTTTTATTTGAAAGATTGATTTCCTTGTGTGTTTTTAATTGGAAACACATTAGATTACCTAAAATAGAGTAAAGATCTACTCGCTTCTAGAAAGGGAAAGAATCATGAATGTTATTATTTCCTTGTGGGTGTTTTTACACACTCCATATTAAGGAGTGGATGTCATCAATAGTATTATATACTAGATTTGATGAAAGCATGAATAGCTTAAGGGAGTGATTTAATACTCTTATATACCCTATATGGGAATTCAGATAATGTTTCTATACATAGATAGTCTACACTACATGTATATGATGAAATTATCAATGTCATGAAGTGACTTGACATTATTAGCTTATAATGCTAGGAAACCTTAGGAATGATAAGGTTTAGCAATACATCAACAGTGATAGTATGAAAACTACGATAGGATGAGAAGTCATATTGCTAATCTATAATTGAATAATCACTTAATCATTATTTTACTATTGAATGAAACCCTAGGTTGAGAGTAACCTATTTGGGTTGAGAAGTATATTTGATTCCCCATTGAAATCCTAAGTTAAGAATTACCTACTAGGTTGGAATATATACTTGATTACCCATTAGAACCAATAGGTTGAGAATAACCTACTTGGATGGGTTATGTAGTTGAGCTTTGTTTGAAGCACATAGGTTGAGATTAACCTACATAATTAGACTAATTGTTGATTAATGATTTTATTCTAAGATTAGGATATACCAAGGTTGAGACTCACCCATGTGATTAAGTTGATCACTTGAGTTTATGAATTACTATTTGATTGAATCCATAGGTGGGATTACCTATTGAGTTTGAGTTGCTACTTGATTGGTTGCTTTATACTCTTGATGTGAAGTCATATTGAGTTGATAAGATTCTACTCTTTGTTTAACCCTTTTTACTAAGGAGATTAAACTCTCGAATAGAATCATTTACTGATATGATTACTCTTCGATTGAGGTTATTTATTAATGAGATTATACTCTTGATGAGAAACACTTATTGTCTTGATATATTACTAAATGGAGTTGGTTATTTATGAATATTTATTCTATCATAAGATGGAGCTTATGTAGCTATACTTTAGATTATAAAGTTATTCCTAGGACTAGGCTTTCCATTGAAGAGAATAGCTTGTTTATGCAAAGTTAATTTGTAGACTAGAAAAGTTCATATGTTATACTTGGGATTAGAATATCCATTGAAGGGGTAACTTATGCTTATGCTTTATTGGTAGAGATACCATTGTGTTTAGGGAAAAGGGAAATAGGTTATTTTTGAGGTTAATGATTACCTATGGAAGGAAATTACCTATACATAGTATATGAATGGTCATAATCCAAACCGAGCTATGGTAGTGTATGTGAATAGGATGAATATCACTCAAAGTACTGGGTGAGAATACTTTGGCCAAAATAGTGTAATTAGCCACTGGTTGCACTATCAATTCACTGTGTTCCTTTTATGTATGCTAGTTCAGAATTGTAATGTCTACAAGTTTTAGTTATGTAGGACATAACACTAAGCTCAGATAGGCTATTGTAATGGGGTTTTACCTACTATTCACTTAGTTGAAGGGTAGGACCATCATGCCATATGTCGCAAATGTGTGGGGGACCATATTTGAGTCTATGGTTAGCGGAAAAGCGCTTGAGTGATGCTTCTCATCATCAATTGGCGGTCAAGATTTGCAGATGTTTTGTAATAACCCATTCAAAATTATTACTTAATTAATATTATTGTAAATGACACATGAATATACTCCAAATTAAAAAGACATAACTGGTGGCTAAAGTCAATCATATCTAAACATGTCCATTTAAAATGAGTTAAAGATTTTTAAATTCACTTCAAAAGTCAAATTACAATATCAGGTTTGAATTGGCTCTCAAGGCCACAAAGTCAATACAATGTACACTTTACATCAAATATGTGAATTTATTACATCAAGAGACATCTTAGACTAAAATAGTCTTGTGAACAACGAAGGTTCTTCTTTGATGCTCGCCTCCACTGGTGGACGAGAACATGGTTTAAGTGCTTTACCGCCCAACCACGAAGCTTACGCTTCCCCAAAATTATTTGGACTTGAAGAATGCCTGACCCTGCACATAAAGTTTAGCAAGAGAAAAATCTGCAAGGTAGAATGTGGTGCATGCCCATACATCAACATACAATTCTATCTACAAGTTAGAAAATAAAATGCATGATCTATGCTAGGAATGAGAATGAATGAAATCACAAAGTTCATACATACATAATGAACTAGATTACTTGGAAAAGCATAATAAATGTGCTGCAACAACAACAAACAATAGGTTATGGTAAAGCAAACCTATACTCTCTGAACTCCATTTCAGCACCCGTCTTAGAAGGTAACTTTCTACTATACATCTCATAACAACAATCTACCCTATAGTAGCATCTACCTGTAGGTGCTCTAGTCAACTAAGGTATCACTATTCTATTCAAGTATTTAAAATATTCTTTCAAAAATGTCTTCAAAAGAAGAAACAAAATTCCAATTTATACTTTAAACAAAAATCAGATTTATGATTCATAGAGTAATTCAACAATCATTCATATCATTCTTATGACTATTTTCTACTTATTATTTTAAGCATTTTCCTTTTAAAAAATGTACTAAAAATAAAAGAAGGTATGTCACAAGTATGTGTATGTACATAGACGAAGTCTATGTGCATACACATATATGTGCCTACTTATGTTTAAAATTTGTGCATGCATTCTAAAATAATTATAAAATTCAGATTTGAAAACTTAAAATAGTATTCCCTTGACATTTCTTGTCAAAAATAAATAGTCTGAACAAGTCTATGCTAACAGTTTCACACATACTATTATTGCATTCTCACAACTGTGATACTCTAACATTGCTATTTTCTTAAGAGCATTCATTGTTTAAGAAAAACAAGTATTGTTTCCTACTAAACGGTTGTAAATCTAACTATTTACATATGTATATTCATTGTTTGAATAGAACAAGTACTGTTTCCTACTAAACAGTTACAGAACAAGTTGTTCACACATGTACATTCATTGTTTTAAGCAAAACAAGTACTGTTTCCTACCAAATAGTCATAAAACTAGTTGCTTTCAACTAAATAATTTATTGAGCAAGGCTGTTTCCAGCTATAATGATCTTTTTAATAAAACAAAGTTGTTTGCAAAAGATTAACCACTGTTTACATCAACACATTACCGTTTCAAACTAAATAGTTACATTTAAAGACAAATAATGTCGTTTGCTCTGTTTGTTGATCTCAAGCTATTTACATGCTAAATGATCACTTTACAAGTATTCGTTCACTGTTTTAAACAAAATGGGTTATTCCACAATGTACTAAAATTAATCAAATCAAATTTCCTTATTTCATACATAAGGAAAAAATGTCTATTGTTCAGATTTTGAACACTTGCATCACTAAAAAATTCGATGAGCATCTTAATATTATAAAGAACTATGTTCGACATGTTTTATCGAATAAATATTTGAGTAAATGTTTATTTTAGACAAAGGAAGCATAAAAACTTCAAGTTTAGTCAATACTCATGCCTTTTAGGTTGCAACAATAGACTACGGTTGCTTTGGGTCAACCAATCCCAATGGTCAAGTTTCTCCTTTCTAAACATCAATGATATATTTGAAATTTTCCTATGCGGGCTTACTATTTTATACCATGCATGCAAAAATATTCTACATGCAGACTTTTTTTGTATCCCAAACATGGATTCATGCCTTCGTTCTTATCGAATGAGGTCAGTTTCTCACTAAATGACAACTTATATACATTTGCAAAGCTTAAGAAACATTCGACAAAGCCCCTCTCTGTTATTGTCCCATTCTATGACAAGATTTAGATAAAATATAAATGAATTACAATATACAAAGGGGTCTTTTACCCTCCCCCAGATCATAGTCAATCCTTTACAAAAGAATAATATCAACTAACACATAGTCATCAGAATAAATTTTGATAGCCATCATAGGCTGAACATTTAAATGTAGATAGTGATAATGGCCAAGCCTTTGAAGCTCTTCAAGCCTCGACCAACCGATATGGTGGATACAAAACCTTTTTAAAATAAAAATACAGGGTTGAAAACCCTCTTTCATGGGATCATTGATCGATCCACAACATGTTTTTTCATCATAAAATATAGTGAAATAGAATAGATATTTTGATTGCCATTGAATGGCTTGCACAAGAGTGCGACCTTAAGAACAGTCTTAATTTAATACTCTAAGGCTCGACTTAGCTCAGAGAGCTAGCCGCAAGGCTTCTACATAAAGCTCATACAATACAACCGAAGGTCAAGCGACCCAATAGTGGTCGATGCCATGTCATTTGGCTCATGGCCATGGTATTTATCAAGAATGCAACTTACTGTTTTGAATGATGAAATCAACATATAAAAATGGAAGAATACCATTCGAAAATGAGGAAAAAAAATGATAGAAGAGAATCGAGTTTTCTTTTTTAAGTGATTGGATTACCTTAGAAATTGAGCTTGAATGAGTTTATCCTTTGATTTTTCCTCACCCACGAGCTCTCTCTGCTTTTTCCTTCCCAACAAACAACTTCTTCCTATGCTTTTTCACCCATCACATATGTTCAAAATGGAAACAATATCTTCCTTTTTGCATGCCTCTAGCAGAGGCATTATTGCCTTACCGCTGACCACTACACATTCGAATATTTCCATTATTATCGTGGTAGACCACATCCTACATAATCTTCTTTGATTTCTCAACAGTCTGATATTAAAACATTATATATATATATATTTATATTTATTTCTATATATGTATTTAAATGGTTTCATTCTTAATCAAAATCAAACCTTCAAAATCCAGAAAATATTTTTCCAAGATTTTACACAAAAAAAATGTTATAGGCAAGAGAAAACGCAGGTTTTAAAAGCTAGATTTTAAAAACAACAAATATTAAAATGACCATAACTTTCTCAAATCTTAACGAAATTTTAAATCGTTTGAAGTTCTGGAAAGCTAAGAATGAAGCCTACAAAACCCAGATAATTGTTTTTAAATATTTCATAAGGCCATTTTTCTATGCTCAAAAGAAGATGATGAGATTTTGTATGAATTCTTGGCCGTAACCTATAAAACAACAAAAACAAACAAATTTCTCTACAAAATTGTCAGATTCACGTCGGGTTCACCAATGTGAGATGGGGTTAAAAATAAAATAGTATAGATAAAGTGACAACCAACACTTCTAAGCTATTAAACCACATCGAACAAGAGAAAACAAATAAAGGAGAGCAATAAGTTAAAAACAATTAAATGAAACACTCCCCATTATAGTTGATCACTTCTCTTGCCTCTCCTATTTATCCTTTTGCAATCTTTGCCCTCAGATTTTGAAGTAGACTTGTGCAAATATTTGCAAATTGTAAGTAGAAAGTTGGAGACAAAATGGCTGTTAAGGTGAAAATGAAGGAGGAATGTTGCTTTTATAGACAACCTTTCAAATGTACGGCTGAGATTAATTTTCTAGAAAGATTCCAAGATCAATAGATGGGAATGCATGAGAGGGAGGTTACGAAATGGATGGTTGAGGTTAAGTCTCAAAAAAGATGCTAAGATCAACAGTCCATAATTGATGCACCAAAAATATACCATGCATGGAAAAGCTATGACGCCGACGGCTATGACAGACATGCAAGATATACAGGCTATGACATAAATGAATATTATGACAGGGGGTTATGACAGAGCATATTTGACCAGGTGGTGCATAAATAATTTATTTAAAAAAAAAATGGAGGAAAAAAGACAAGTGGCAAATAAATAATTTATTCAAATTATTTATTTGGAGAAAATGAAAGATGAAGATTTAATTAAATTAATCAATTTAATTAAATGGAGAGATGAAAATGCTGGTATTGGCATGGTGTACTGGTTTAATGGTGGCATTGTTGTTCTTGCCACCAAGGTTCAAACCTCGTTGGGGTGGTATTGTTGAATGGTTGTATTCCGGTTCATAGCTTTGGTCAAAAGCGTTTACCCCTTGAAAAAAAATGGAGAGATGGAAATTAGACATGGATAATTAATTTGAATTATTTATCCAAAAGAGAGGAATGACATATAATTAAATAATCTCAAATTTTTTGTAATTATAGAAGAATAAAAGGGTCAAATAATAGTTATTATTATTTGACTATGGACATATGATGAAAGATAAATAATTAAATAAATAATGATTTATTTAATTATTGAAGAGAGGGTATTAGTGACAATTAAATAATTTTAATTGATCATGATAGAAAATAGATTAGGAAGTGAATTAATTAAATAATTAAAAATTATTTAATTAATAGAGGAATATGATTATTAGAGGATGATGATCAAGGAAAAATGTTGCTCGCAAACTTAGGACATTTTTTAGTCTCTACATTTTGCCCCTCTTTGACATAATGCAGTTCATCGCGTTGTGTCAAAGAAGTTTAATTTTGAAATATGCCCCAATGAAAGTAGGGTACGGGTATGCCCCCTCGAGAGGACAAGCGGGTTCAAAGAACGTGAATGTGCTCTCGAAATGGATGATAAGACTAGAGGATGAAGAATAGAAGAAATGTTAGCATGGAAGGGGATGGATGTTAGCGTGAAAGAGAAAGGAGGGTGATGGTGGAAAGTTAGACAAGAAATGATAAGGGAACCAACTTTCATGCATACATTTTTATATTTATCATCATTGGGCGTCAAAATGTCGCAAATGGACCGCAAACACCAGGGTATGACATAAACCAAGGTGTGCAAGGTGACCATTTGGGAGATACAAGCAGTCAAAAGACAAAGTCAACAGACAAGAAATGCCCCAGCTCATACTAAGGACCCAATTGTCCCAGTCTTTTTGCCAAGACAAGCCACAGACAACAAACAAAGAAAAGAGGCCATGATCCATCATTGTCCCTCTAAATCCATTGATAGGACATCCTTGAGGAGACTAGTAACATGACCCAAAATCAATCAAGATAATAAGACACGTCCAACCCAACAAAGTGTTTTCCATGATAGTGCTTGCCAGTGATAATGATGAGATTGTTTGTTTGACCAAGATGACCAAAGATTGATTGATAAGTTGACCAAGATTGATTAATAATTGACATAGGTTGACAAATTGATTTGATCAATAGGTTGATAAAAATTGTTTGAAAAGTTGACAAAGGTGGACAAGTTGTTTGATTGATGATGATTGTGCCTGACCTCAGGAAGGACACATCCCGACTAAGGCAAGATTGATTGACAAGATTGGTTGATTTGATAAAGTTGACAAGGTTTGATTGATAATGATTGTGCCTGACCTCAAGAAGGACACATCCTGACTAAGACAAGATTGATTGACAAGGTTGATAAGATTGATTGATTGTTTGACAAAGATTGATTGATATGACCAAGTGATGTGACGATACCCAACTATAGGAAGAATACATCTTGTTTAAGGAAAAGGACACATCTGATAAAGTTGACCAATTGATAAATGTTCACAAGGCAACTGATTGCAAGAAAGACACATCTTGCTTAAGGTAAATGATCAAGTTGACAAAGTCTAATCTTAGGAAGGAAACATCCTGATAAAAGACAAAAGATAAGACCGAATGAGACAAATGACAAGATGCCCCATTCTAATTGAATGACAAGATCGATTGATGAGAGATTTTGTTGGTTGTGTGTTTTTTGATTAATGGTTTTGTTTTGAAGGATGATTATTTTTAGACCAAGGACATGACCAGACCCGAAAAACCCTTAGGGACTTGACCTAGGGGGCCTCGGGGGCTCATCGACAGATGGCCTTGCCTACGTAGCAATGCGCAGAGACCTCGTAGTTCGACATGACTTGACTTTTCCTTATTTGGAAAAAGATGAAGTCTTGATTTTATTTAGACAACCTAGAAGGATTGACCTAATGCCTCGAGGGCTCATTTAAGATGAGCCTTGCCTACGTAGCAAACGTGCAAAGGCAACGTAGTTCGACCCTACTAACACAAACTAACTTAGACTCAGACTCTGTTTTTGGAATTTTTGATATTTTTTGCGGTTTTTGGATTTTGAAGCTTTAGGAATTTTTTTTTTGGATTTTGATGATTTTATGATTTTTTTGGATTTTTTTTTAGGACATTTTATGTTTTTTATGGATTTTTTTAGGACATTTTATGATTTTTATGTACTTTTTCAGGACATTTTATGATTTTTATAGATTTTTTCAGGACATTTATGATTTTTATGTATTTTTTCAGGACATGTTATGATTTTTATGGATTTTTCAGGATATTTTATGATTTTTATGTATTTTTTCAAGACATTTTATGATTTTTATGGATTTTTTCAAGACATTTTATGATTTTTATGTATTTTTTCGGACATGTTATGATTTTTATGGATTTTTTAGGACATTTTAGGATTTTTTATGTATTTTGATGCTTTCTATTTTTTTTGGATTTTTGATGTTTTTTTATTTTTTGGATTTTGATGTTTTCTGATTTTTTTGATTTTGATATTTTTTATTTTTTATTTTGATGTTTTCTATTTTTTTTTGGGATTTTTGATGTTTTTTGATGCTGATATTATTTCCGATAAAGACGCAAATCAAGGAATTGTCCCTAGTCAGGTGCGAGACCAATTTATTAGGTGCAAAGGGGTAGCGGTGAATGCAAAGGATGATCGGGATACCCAAATGTTGGTAGTTCCTAGGCCATGGAAGGATGACAAATTATTATGACAGAGTGACATGTGTGTCTAGATGAGTAGAAGGTTGGAAGACCAGATGGAGTGATAGTAGACAAAGGAGTAGGAACTGCCTACACATGGCGCTTGTTTTCCAGGTTTTCACCATGGTACTTATCCAAAATGCCACCAAAGTGGTTTTCACTTTTGGATGAATTATTTTCTCTTTACTATTTTTTTTTTCATTTTTTTGATTTTTTTAGTGTCACCAAGACCCCTGTTTGCTAGGTTTTCATCAAGGTGACTATTTTTTTTTTGTATTTTTGAATTTCTAAGGGGATACTTTGAGAATCAAGTGTAATATTTGCAGAGGTGCATGCTGTTGATAGGTTCAGACAATGGCTATCCTTTAAAAGTAGAAAGTTGATAAGCACCTGATCCATATGATGCTGTAATGATATAAGGGCCCAACCAATTAGGTTCAAACTTTCTTGGTTTTTCTCGTTCTGCTTGATTCTTTGGATTTTATCTTAGGACTAAATCTCCAATGTCAAAGCTTCTGTGTCAGACCTTTTTGTTATAGCTACGTCGAAGACAATTTGGTATGCTTGTAGATGTGTTAAGGCATTCTGTCTCTTTTCATCCAGCAACTCTAGCTCATGTAGACGGGAGACACGATATTCTTCTTGATCAATCAAGTCTTGCATGGAGACTCACAAAGAGGGTAAATCGACCTCTATAGGAAGTATTGCTTCAGAACCATAGACAAGGGAATATGGAGTGGCTCCAGTCAGAGTGCGAACAATAGTACGGTAGGCCCACAAAGCAGGATTGAGTTGTAGGTGCCAGTTGTGGCCAGCATCATTAACGGTCTTCTTTAAATTTTT
The DNA here is from genome assembly GCA_007258455.2 of Sequoia sempervirens. Taxonomy (NCBI): domain Eukaryota; kingdom Viridiplantae; phylum Streptophyta; class Pinopsida; order Cupressales; family Cupressaceae; genus Sequoia; species Sequoia sempervirens. The sequence continues at coordinate 588,206,284 of VDFB02000015.1, read as the reverse complement.
TAGGATAGTCTTATTAGACACCTCAACTTGGCTGTTGCCTTGGGGGTAATATGGAGTGGAAAAATGATGTTGGATATGAAATTTGTCACAAAGCTCGTAGACATCCTAGTTTTTGAAAGGGCGACCATTATCAGTGACGATGGACTATGGAATACTATAGCGAAAAATGATATAATTTAGGATGAACTTGGCTATCTGTTTTCCAGTAATGTAAGTTAATGGGATGAATTCAATCCATTTCGTGAAATAATCAGTAGCGACAAGGATAAACTTATGTCCATTAGAAGAGGTGGGATGGATCTTTCCTATGAGGTCGAGTCCCCATTGAGAAAAAGGCCAAGGCAAAGTGAGTGGCTGAAGTTCCTGAGCTGGTGCACGTATAAGATCTCCATGAATCTGACATTGGCGACATCTCTTCACAAAATGATAAGCATCACATTCCATTGTAGGCCAATAATAACCAGTTATCATGAGCTTTTTAGCTAAGGTTGGACCAACAGAGTGAGCTCCACATATACCTTGGTGTACCTCTTGTAGGGTGGTTTGTGCTTCTTTTGAGTCGAGACACCGAAGAAGGGTACTATCTAGGCTATGACAATAAAGGGTATTTCGATGATGGCATACTTAGACGCTTGTTGGATAAAAGTTTTGCGTTGATTAAGGGATAAGTCAGGAGGGATAATTTGGTCATGCAAGTAGGCATAAATATCTTTATACCAAGGAGATTCAAGACCAACTAGTTCACACACAAGTCTAGTTTCAGGGACATCGAATGCAGGGATCGAAAGCTGTTCCACCAAGAACTCATACTGAGTCGCATTATTAGGGATGTCCAAGAGAGATCCAATGGTAGCCATTGCATCAGCCACTTTGTTCTGGATTCTTGGAATTTGCTCGAAGGAGATGCTATCAAAGTATAGTCTAAAGCTGTTGACCATGCGCTTATAGGGCATCAATTTCTCATCCTTGGTGTCATATTCATCATTAAATTGTTTAATCACTAGTTAGGAGTCACTGTAGACTTGCAGATCTTTGATTTTCCAATTTATAGCCATTTGAAGTCTAGTCAGTAATGCTTCATATTCAACCATATTGTTTGTGCATGGAAATTCTATCCTGAATGACTTAGGAATGGAGTCTCCTTGAGGTGTGATGAATAAGATACCAGCTCCTGATCCATGATTTGTATAAGATTCATCAAAGTATAACTTCCATGTTGTAGGTGTGTCTATAATAAGGATTGATTCATCTGGGAATTCAGATACCAAAGGATAGTATGCTTTTAATTTTTCATCTGCGAGTTGGTTAGCTATTATTTGTCCCTTTATTGCCTTGCGGTCGACATACTCAATGCCATATTCACTCAGGATCATAACCCATTTAGCTAGCCTAATTGTCAATGCTGCTTTGTGGAGTAGGTACTTCAAAGGATCAATTTTGGCAATTAACCTGGTTTTGTGATTTAGCATGTAGTGCCTCAATTTTTGTGTTGCAAATACCACTGCTAGACATGCTCCCTCAATAGGACTATAGTTTAGCTCATACCCGACTAAAGTTTGACTGATATAATATATTGCCTTTTCCTTGCCATCATCATCATTTTGTGCTAACAGTGCCCCCAGTGTTGATGTAGTGGCTGTCACATATAGTATTAGATATCTTCCATCGATTGGTGGCATAAGGACTGGTGGAGTTAATAAGTAATTCTTGATCTGGTCAAATGCTTCTTGACATTTTTCATTCCAATTGAAGGGCATACCTTTCCTTAACAAATGTTGGAATGGATGGGTCTTGTCCGCTAGCTAGGCAATGAATCTACGAATTGATTGTAGTATTCCTTGTAATGTCCTTAATTGACTAATATTGGTTGGCGGTGGCATGTCTAAGATAGCTTTTACTTTGGTAGGATCAACTTCTATTCCTCTGCGAGAGACTATATACCCCAAGAGTTTGCCTGATTAGACCCTGAAAACACACTTCTTTGGATTTAGCCTGAGTTGATATTTTTCAAGTTGGGTAAAGATCTTATCCAATACAACTAAGTTTCCATTTCATTCTAAGGATTTGGAAAGAAGGTCATCAACATAATCTTCCATAAGGACATGCATATAGTCATGAAAAATTGTGGTCATGGCTCTCTGATAGGTGGCTCATGCATTTTTCAGTCCAAATGACATGACATTCCAACAGAAAGTTCCCCGAGCACATGTGAAAGCTGTCTTGGGTTGATCTTAAGTGGCGATCCTAATTTGATTGTAACCTGAGAATCCATCCATTAGCGATAACATTTCATGCCTAGTGGTTAGATCTACTATGATTTCGATGTTCGTCAGGGGAAAGTCATCTTTGGGACAAGCTTTATTGAGGTCTCAGAAATCCATGCAAATTTTGATCTGACCATTCAGTTTTGTGACAAGAACTAGATTTGATATCCATTCAGCATAATCAATTGGGCGAATAAATCCGACATCCAAGAGCTTCTTGAGTTCTACCTTGACAAGTAGCATGATCTGGGGATGCATTTTTCTTAACTTTTGTTTGAACTACTTTGAATTCGGTAACAATGGTAAGTGATGTAGAACCAATTCAGGATCCAATCCAGGAATATTAGCATATGACCATGTGAAATTGACTTGTCTTTCTAAGAATAATGCTATGAACTCAGGCTTTTCTTCAGTGGTTAAGGATGCAGCTAACTGTATTACTTTGAAGTTTCCAATGTTGACTTCCTCTGTTTCTTCTATAAGAAACGACGATCTCTCTCGGTCTATTGGGAGATAGTCTTGTCCTCCATCCTCAGACACCTCTGAGAGGTTTTCACCTTCGGATACGTCCTTTATTTTTACTTTTTCATGGTCAGCAGGCACCTTTCAGTTTTCACCTGAAGACCTATTGCTTTTATTTTTACTTTTTTCATTTTCATTTTTGCAACTAGAGGACAAGACAACCTCACCAAAGTATGTTGCATAGTTAAGTTCTATGGAAAAGCCAGCTTTGTGATCCCCACTGGGTATACCCTCACAAAGTCCCATAAACTCAGCGATTGCTTCATCATTTTTGAAAGTATCTAAACTTGGTGCCCTTGTTGGTCCCAATCTATAAGTTGTGGATAAACGAGGGGTAGGTCATCATCGACATCATTAAGGGTCATTGTGTAGGAAGACAGGGTAAAGACAGAACTAGAGTCATTAGGCTCCCAGGAAGATAGATCAATGGATTTCCAAAAATAGTGTTGGAGCCATTCTTCTTTAGTCAAGGACATTCTCAGATGGGTATTTGATGGATTTCGTGAAGAATCAAGGGTAAGCATTTGGTCAAATTCCCAAAATAGTTTGTCTAGGTCCATGAAGGTGGTGGAGGATAAGGAGTCCCATTCATACTCGTTGGAATCAACATCATAATCCCAAGGGTTTTCATGTGTCTCGCTCTCATCTGAAGCACTACCAACCTCACTTGAGGGTGACCCGATACCTTAGATAGTCACTTTTACTGGAACAAACCCTAGTCCTTGATGACTTATTAGCTTAGGAGGCTGTAGAGGTTCCAACATTCCTTGTTTGTTCAGACCAAGGCCACTGCACCCATCATATCCATGTCGTTTCATTATTTGGAACCCTTTTGGATATTGTTCAAGTGGCAACTTCTTAGTTTCAATATCCTCGTCTTTGTACAACCATGTAAGAATGTGGTCATCTAGAGATTCTTTAGCAAGTTCCCACCATTTAGTAAAGGTGGTAGGAGGATTATGAATGACAACTTTGGGCTGCATAGGATGTGGTTTTCCATATGACTTTGGTGACTTGGGTAACTTTCCAATGAAAAAGAGTCTCTTCATATCATACTCTCTGCAACCTTTGTCTTGGATCTGGATTTTAGGCATGGAAGGTGTAATGAATGAATTGGATGATTTGATAAGAGCAGATGGATCAATGTAATGGGATGGAGTGGTGGATGAAGTGGAAGATGAGGCCTCTCGATTGATGGGAACTTGGCATTCAACAGTTCCTTTGAGGTTGGAACAATATTGGAAAGGATCAAGGTCACCTGGAATAGTAACTTCAGTTCCATTGTGTGGGAATTTGAGGCTTTGATGATAGGTGGATGGAATAGCTCTCATGGCATGAATCCATGGGCGGCCAAGGAGGAGATTGTAATGTAAGTCCAGATCTAAGATGTGAAACACTATGTCTTGTATGGTCGGGCCAACTCTTATTGGGAGTGAAATTACACCTTTAGAAGATCGTTCAACATCATCATAAGCTTTGATCACAATTTTCTTGGTTGGGTCAATGCAATACTCAGAGTATCCCAATTCCTTAACCAATTTTAGTGAGCAAATATTCAGGCCTGCTCCACCATCTACTAGGACTCATTTGATCTTGTGGGTATTAACGCATACTTCTAGGTGTAGGGGACTGTTATGGTTAGATTTTGGTGCTAAAAAGTCTTGTTCGGAGAAGGTGCGTGGTGTGGCATAGCAAGGTATCCGACCATGGCCTGAAATTCATTGACATCTAGGTTTGCGGGAATAGAGACTTCTCGCGGAGCTTTATTGAGGATTGCTATATTTTGTGGTGAGATGCGAATGAGTTCCAAGATAGAGATTTGCGCGGGAGTTTTCCCTAGCTGCTCTATGAGGTTATATTGGCCTTTTGGTTGAGGATTTGCAGATGGACCTGGAATAGTTATCTTAGTTCTACAGGTAGCGACAACACCATTGAATTTTGGCTTGTTTATGGTGATGGTAGCAATGTGATCATCAAGAGGTGTCACATTTAGAATGATGGTGCTGTAATCATGCTTGACAACTGCATAGTTGGAATTGTTGTTATTCCTTGAACTGGAGGCTTTTCCTTTATCATGGTCTTGCAAAGGGGTCTTGAATATTATATGATCAACATTCATTTTGCCTTGTGAATTGTTGATTGAAATGGTTTGATCCTCGATAAGGTCCTGAATGATGTTTTTCAGTGTCCAACATCTAGATTTCTTGTGTCCTTTTGTGTGGTGATATTCACAATATTTGTCATCTTTCCACCAATCTGGTTTGATCAAGGAAGGTTCATAATTCTTGGTGTCTGGTAGTGTAATGACATTAGATTGCAAAAGTCGTTTAAGGATTGATTCGATGGGTTCACCCTGTATAACTGAAAATATGTTATACTTCTGTGAATCCTTGCATGCAAGGATACTCAATAATGAGTCCTTGCAAATCAATTCATAGCTCTCTATCTGAGAAGAGCAGGGATTGATATTGTGGCCCTCAGATTAACCCTGTTACCCCTGCAAATACAATCTCGGAACGAGAGATTCAAAGAGGAGAAGCAAGAATGCCAATCTCCATGAATCCTGTTCTTGCAATGCAACAATGAAAACTAATCTAAATGACTGTAAAATGTAATAAACCAAACTAATTTATTGAAATGAAACTTAATCTACATGCAATGCCATAAATGAATTATTTTGCAAATTAATCTACTATGAAGATTAAGCTAAAATGTAATATTAAACTATATGCTCTAAAATAAGATGCTTATATAATCAAACTAATGTAATCTCAAATGATAAAATTCAAATTTGTAGCATAAGTCCGATGTAAAATTCATTGATTCTCATTTTTGAAATGAGAATGAGAGGGCTCATTTTATAGGCAAAGTAGAATTGAAGGCAAATTCATAAGCAATGTGGGATAAATAGAAAAATAGAAACAAATCTTGATTGGAATTCTTTTTTTTTTTTAACTGTTTCCTTTTCAATATTCTTGAGAGGATATTTCATTTATTTTATTTAATTTAAGATGATAATATCTCTTTTAATAAAATAAAATAAGATTATGTAATTTAGAAATGAATATTAATAAAATAAAATAAAATTATTTAATTAAAAATAGATTTAATTAAATAGCATCATTTTATTTAAGTAATATTAACTTCAATTAAATAACATTATTTTATTTATTAAAAGGGATTTATTTCTTTTGATTAAATAAAATTAATGAAGCATTCAAACCTTAGGGAAAATTGAAACATTTGAAATAGCTATGAATTGACTAAGAAATTTGATTTGAAAATGTGACAATCATTGATTCAGAAAGTTGATGTTGACAAATTAAATAAATGGGGCCCAAAGTCTAGGTGACCATTTTAGGTTGCATACACACCCAAGGGGGTGTATGTTCTCTTAGTACGGGGGGGACCTCTTCTTTGTTGGGTGCTTTGGATAGCATGCAGTGTTTGGTTTTGTCCTTGTGTTGGGGTACTTGGTGTACTGGATGTGTTTGATGAAGAAGGACCTTTAAGTTGAATGATTGGTCCTTTGGTTATCAATTTGGCATCAACAACTCCGTTGTTTGTGGCATTTTTGTTTCGGGACCAGTATTTTCCTTTGTCATTGTTGGGTTTCTGATTGTCTTTGTTTATCTTGACTAGTCCTCTAGTGATAAGGCCTTTCTCAATAAGAACACCCTTTTCAAGAATCTCTTCAAAGGTTGTGCAACATTGGATTTGAATTCGACTCATTAGCTCTCCGTTAAGGTTTTTTACAAACATGGTGACAAGTTGTTTTTCAGGAATATGACAAGGGAATTTGCTAACCAAGCCTCACCATCTTTGGTAGAATGAGGTAAGTGACTCCCCATCTTCTTGTTTGGTTGTGCTCAATGTTGCAAGGGTGACATCATTTTTAATGTTAAAGGAAAAATGATTGATAAATTTGTCAGCTAGCTCACGCCATGTTTTGATGCCTTTTGGGAGATGTGAGAACCAATCTAAGGCTGCCCTTGTAAGACTTCGTGGGAATAATCTCATCAAATAGGTAGGGTCATATGCAACTTCCATGCATGCTATGTTGAATTCATGGATGTGTTCCACCAGATCTCCTGTCCCCTTATATTTGGGCAATGGTGGTGTTGTGAAATGTGGGGGAAAGGGTGGCATGTATAAGTTTGGATCAAATGGAAAAGGGTACAATTCCTCCACAAAATATGTCTTCTTGTTAGTTCCCAATTGCATGTTGGCCATTCATTGTTCAAGAGTTTGCATGTGTTGGATCAAATAGTCTGCAAGGGATGATGTTGCGTTGTTTTGATGTGAAACAATAATGTTGGCATTGAGGTCATGTGTTGGGTTTGGATTTTGATTGATGCTCTGTGATATGAGACCTTGATTGTTATATGGATGTGAGTTATTTTTATTGGGAATGAGATTGGTGTTTAAGTTGGTTCCAAAGATCATGTTCGTATTTGGTATGGCATTTTGGAGTTGGGGTATAGACCCTTGATTCATGTTTTTATTTTGAAAGTTGACTCCTTGGTTTGTAAATGGAGGTGTGGAACCTTGATTGATGTTTTGGTATGAAGGTATAGACCCTTGATGTGAAGGGATGTTTCCTTGATTGAAATTTTGAAGTGAAGGCATGGGTTCTTGATTGATATTTTGAAATGAAGGTGTAGGTCCTTGAATAAGGTTTTGAAATGATGGAATAAACCCTTGATTTTTATTTTGAAGTGATGGAATAGACCATTGGTTTGTATTTTGAAGTGATGGAATAGACCCTTGGTTGGTAGTGGACCCTTGATTGTGGTTTTGACTTGAGGTCTTGCATGAGATAATGCACACCTTTCTAGGGTTATTTGGTGGAGGTTGATTCAATGAGGGTGCACTTTGAAATTGGATGAGGGCCCTTGGTTTGTGTTTTGGGATGTGGGTATGGAACTTTTGTTTTCATTTTGGTTCAAGGGTGTGTGACCTTGGCTTAGATTTTGAATCAAAGGTGTAGGACCTTGTAATGTGGACCCCTGATTTGTGTTTTGAAAGAGCAAATTCGTGAAAGTTTTACCCATGGTGTTTGAGGAACTACCAAATGTGAAATTTTGACTTTGTGTAGTGGCATGAGTTGGGATGCTTGTTGTAGTGGTAGTAGTCATGTACATGGTTGTCCCAAGGGGTATGTTCGTCATTTGTTGTGATGAAGGCATGCTAAATGGATTTTCAGTTTCTTGTTCTATGATGGTTGACACGTCATAACCTTGAGGTAATTTGGCACCCTCTTTGGATAGTGCATAGAAAAATTTGTTTGGGTTGGCACTAACAAGTTGGTCAACTATGCTCAAAAGACTTGGATCTTGATAGGCTCTTTCAATCTCTTGGGGGGTCAATTTTTTGTTGGCTACTTCAAAGTTTAGGTCTTCCCAAGGGTCACTTTGGTCTTTTTTGTGATGTGTTGTGGCGGGGTGTAGATTGATTTGAATTTGAGACATTATCATGAAAAGGGTCACTTAGGAAATCCATGTCCTTTCGTTTGGATTTTGACCTTGTTTCAACCATGTGAGACCTTTGCAAGTTGGGAGGGATAATGCAAGATGAACTAAACTATGTTTTTTGGATTTTCTTGGATTTTAGGATATGAAAATAAAAGGATAAAAATGCAAGGATGATGATGCAAGGATGGTAATGTCTAAAAGATGAGGGATAAAGAATGCTAAAGGATACTAAAAGATTAATTGATGGCCAAGATGACTAAATGATACTAATGCAAAGATAATGATGGGCTATATATTTTTTTTTTGTATTTTGGAGGATAAAGAGTATAATCTAGATGCAAAGGGATCTTAAACAAAGGATGGCAATAGGCTAATGTAAACTTAAGGCAGCAATCCTAAGTATCATTGACCATTCAAGGAGATGATTTTGACAAGATTTGAGCTAAGACCATGATAAAGGTTCAAGACTCAAATGTGATAAAAGTGACAATGACAAAGGTTTGAAAATGTAAAGGATAATGGTCAATGACAAAGAGGGTATGTGACCAAAAATTCTCAAAGACTCAAAGGTTTCCTATGCTCAAAATCTAAAAACCTAGATGCAACCTAAGGATGAGAATTTAATTTTTTGCAAAGGATTTAGGAATGCAACCTATAATGAAATGTTTTCCTAATGAGAATGCCTAAAAATCTTGCAAGTCTCTAGTTTGGAAGTCAAAATCACTATTATGATGAATTGGTTTAGTTTTGGATAAGGATTTTGTGAAATTGTGGTAATTAGATAGTTGTGGCTCTGTGTTTTCCAAAATGTTGTTTTGACAGTTTTGATGTTTTTCAATGGTTTTGATTCAAGTTTTTGACTATTTCTAGTAAGATGTGACTGGAAAACACAACAAATAGTATCAAACAATTTTTTTTGAGCTGGTTTGAAGTTTGAAAATGTTGTAAAAGACAAGCACAATCCTAGGTTAGGCTAGGACAATATTTGCTAGATTCCACATGGGTTTCCCCAACTGCATATTCTTCTCATGTGAATCCAAAAGCTTGGCCGCACGATCTCCCCTTTACAGTGAACTCACTTCCTAGGCCAACCAAGCTTCTAGCCCCCATAAAACTCCCATGGCAAGCTGATCACCTCTACTAAAAACTGCGAAGATGTGGATGCCTTCACAACGACTGTTGCTACGCTAGTAAATAGATGGGATTTTGACTACTACACAATTTTTTTTTAGTTTGGGACCCCCGTTCGAGTGGCCATACATGGGGCAAAAATTAAGCTTCGTTAAGGAGGAATTCCAGCCTGAAGAGGTTACGCTCAACAGGGTTTTGGGGAATTCTACTTTGTCCGTATGACACATCCACACTCGTAATCCTAGGCTTTCCGTTAGGATTCACATTTATATATTGGTCGGGGGTAGCTCGGCCAAAGAGCTCCGTTGCCGGTCTAAGTCATCTTGGGGTGAATTATTTTTCCCACCAAGGAAGACCCAAGTCCTAGAGTCAATAATTGTTTCTCTTGCACCCAGGATCGCACAAGTGCACAAGGGGAGAGAATATTTCGATTATTGAATCAGGGTTACAAAAGTTGCAAGCACTCATTCATTTTAATTATCCAAATTGTAATGTGAGACAAACACATCAAACACTCTGTTCATTTTAAACTTCACTTAATGTGAGACAAACAATGTTCATTTTAAGCCCATGTCATGAAAATGCATGTAAATTTTAGCCTTAATGAGTTTCAATGCAAGATTGTGTTCATTTTAAACCCATGAAATGTGAGTGCAAGTTGTAGTTGTGAATTTTAGGCCCAATGAGTGATTTATGTAGATTTGTTGTTCATTTTAAGCCCCATGAATGAAATATGCAATTTGTTGTTCATTTTAAGACCAAATGAGTGACATGCAAATTGTGGTTCATTTTATCCTCATGAGTGTAAATGAAATTTGTTGTTGTTGTTGAAAGCAAACAAAATTGATTATGCCTAAAGAAATGAAAAAACTCGATTTTTGTTTCTATAGAAACAGTTTTTAGACTCCCTCCAAGTTGTGCCACATACTGAAAACAAGAGATTAGTAACTCAAAAGAAAAATTTAATGACAATAGGAAATTAAAACAGCGATAACTTTCTCAAAACTTAACAACATTTTAAATCTTTTGAATCCATGGAAAGCTAAAAATCAAACCTTCAAAACCCAGAAAGTATTTTTCCAAGATTTTGCACAAAAAAAATGTTATAGATAAGAGAAAACGCGGGTTTTAAAAGCTAGATTTTAAAAACAACAAATACTAAAATGGCCATAACTTTCTCAAATTTTAACGAAATTTTAAACCGTTTGAAGTTCTGAAAAGTTAAGAACGAGGCCTACAAAACCTAGATAATCATTTTTAAATATTTCATGTGCCCATGTTTCTGTGCTCAAAAGAAGATGACGGGATTTCGTATGAATTCTTGGCTGTAATATGCAAAACAACGAAAACAAATAAGAAAACAAACAAATTTCTCTACAAAATTGTAAGATTCATGTTGGGTTCACCAATGTGAAATGGGGTTAAAAATAAAATAGCATAGATAAAGTGACAGCCAACACTTCTAAACTATTAAACCACATCAAACAAGAGAAAACAAATAAAGGAGAACAATAAGTTAAAAACAAATAAATGAAACACTTCCCATTATAGTTGATTACTTCTCTTGCCTCTCTTATTTCTCCTTTTGCAATCTTTGCCCTCAGATTTTGAAGTAGACTTGTGCAAATACCTGCAATTTGTAACTAGAAAGTTGGAGACAAAATGGCTATTAAGGTGAAAATGAGGGAGGAAGGTTTATTTTATAGACAACCTTTCAAATGGACGGCTGAGATTAATTTTCTAGAAAGATTCCAAGATCAATGGATGGGAATGCATGAGAGGGAGGTTACAAAATGGATGGTTGAGGTTAAGTCTCACAAAAGATGCTAAGATCAATGGTCCAAAATTGATGCACCAGAAATATGCCATGCATGGAAAAGCTATGACGCCGACAGCTATGACATAAATGAATGTTATGATAGGGGGTTATGACAGAGCATCTTTGACCAGGTGGTGCATAAATAATTTATTTTAAATAATTTATTCAAAAAAGAAAAATGGAGGAAAAAGGACAAGTGGCAAATAAATAATTTATTCAAATTATTTATTTGGAGAAAATGAAAGATGGAGATTTAATTCAATTAATCAATTTAATTAAATGAAGAGATGGAAATTAGACATGGATAATTAATTTGAATTATTTATCCAAAAGAGAGGAATGACATATAATTAAATAATCTCAAAAATTATGTAATTATAAAACAATAAAAGGGTTATTATTATTTGACTATGGATAGATGATGAAAGATAAATAATTAAATAAATAATGATTTATTTAATTATTGAAGAGAGAGGGTATTAGTGACACAATTAAATAATTTTAATTGATCAAGATAGAAAAGAGATTAGGAAGTGAAATTAATATAGAAATATGATCAAGATTTAATTATTAGAGGATGATGATCAAGGAAAAATGTTGCTCACAGACTTAGGACATTTTTCAGTGTCTACAATATATATATGCGTTCATGTATAAGTTTGTTTGTAATGGCTTACAAGTTCCATACACTATTACTTACACTAAGGAACTTAAATTCAAATTTGAGCATCTATATAATATATATTTATATATATATTAAAAGGGAAGTTTACTTTCTACACACTTAATTTCCACATAATGAAATCTCTTGTCCTTTTTAATCATTTTTTTAAATACTTTCTTTCATTTCTTCAAACACAAAGTTTGAGTAGACAAATTTTAATCTAGAAGCCATTATTTTCAATAATATAGACAATTTGAGTCAGGAAATTTCATTCTCTTATATATGCAATTTAATTCAAATGAAAGTCATCATGCCATTTGCGGTGTGTGCACCCAAATTCCAACTGGCTTACTGTTCGATCCGACTAAACAATCCTACTTCAACCGTGTTCTCATCCTTCAACTTGTCACCCTACAACTGCACACACTTGCACTTGCAAATTGATCAATAATGTTCAGTTCTTGGTAACACATAAAAAAATAATTTTTAAAAGTTCCCAAGGTCAACATTAGTCAACTTCTTATATTCAATTTTTGAATATTCTGGGATCTCCATTTAATATTTAATTGAATTTATTCAATAATTCAATTTAGCATATTACGATAAATATGCAATAAAATTGGGTTATGACATCCTTCCCCTCTTGGAAGAGACATCGTCTCGATGTCTAGTAAGAAGAATAAAAGAAAATAATATCAAATTTTGGACATTCATGTCTATTTCAACATCTCATCACAAATATGTCTTTTTCAACATCTCATCAAAAATATGTCTTTTTCAACGTCACATCAAGAATACATGTCTATTTCAACATCACATCAAAAATATATGTCAATTTCAAATTTGAGCCGTTGGAATGGCTGAATGCCGATACAGGCAGAATTTTCGAAGGCACCAGGGTTTATAGTATGATGGATGACCTCAATCTCGTTGGCCTTTTAATAGGACAAAGGGAAGAAACGTTTAGAACACCAGAAGGAACGATTCTTTTCAGGCATGGCAGGCTCCGACTAACCAGGTTTTTAGAATTGGGGGCTTTGGAAATGAAGGTCAAAAGGCTAGTCAAATGATGCAGAATGATGGGAAATTCATATCAATGTTCTCAAATGGAAAAGTGGATTTCAGACAGCTGGAAGGAAAATTTTGGTGCCCAAAAAACTAGAGTGAGAAAGTGGAGACAAGCAAGGTAATGCTCAACTTTTCCCGCACCACTATGGTCTCTTTGTTATTGGAAAACAAAGAATGGAGTGATTCTGTTAGTTTTATTAAGGCTTGTGCTTTCTTTATGAGATGGAGTGGGAAATGGTCGACTTTCACTAAGATTAGGGCTTGGTGTGATAAAAAATGGGGAAAATATTGTGGTCTTAAAACCCTGGAAAATGGTTTCTATTTGGTGATTTGTCAAACGACCCAAGACAAGGAATGGATCATAAATAGTAGTCCATTCATGATGGAAGGGAGGGATTTTTTCATTTTATACTAGACTCCAAATTTTGACCCTAACACAAAAAATTCTGAGGAAGTGCCAATGTGGATTAGGTTGAAGAATCTTCCTCAGGAATATTGGGATCCAGAAACACTCAAAAGACAAATCACGTCTAGGATGGGAGTCAGAAAGAGGAAATAGATTTTCTCTTTGAAAATGGATTTGAGGCGGTGTCTCAAGTGTGGACTCACCATGATTCGAACCACATGGTGGATTCTCTTTCTATAAAAAGTTCAGAGAAAACAAAGGTGGTGTTGGTCTTAGAAGGACTACTAGTGGATTTGAATGTTGAAAGAGATGGAAATGATGTTTTTGATGGGCATAATGAATCTCCCCAAATGGATGAAGCTTTGGCTTCAAGCCAAAATATATACACAAGGGATGATGGACCTGACCTTGAACCATTTTCGCAATGTAATTCCCACTCTCCAAGTAAAAAGGAGAGTATTAATAGACACCTACATGGTCGAGACAAAAAACCTGGGGATGACTTGGTTCACAGTTCTCCATGCAATAATAGGAAGGCTATTGAGGATGAAGCCAAGCAACTTGAAGATGACATCTTATTGGAAAATGAGGACATTGTGTTTAAGGATATCCCCATCTCCCCTATTAGGAATCTTGAGAATTCCTTTGAAGGAGTCAGAGACAGTGGAGGCACCCTAGAAGATTTAGATTCAGAGATGGCATCAAATGAGGAGCATGGTGGTGAAGATTTGCTTGGTTCGCAGGATAACATAGGAATTGTTGAAAAGAGAACTATAGAGCAATCTTCCGCTTTAATTAATAAGGTTAAGATTGGAAAGAAGAAAAAGTGTGGTCCTAAAACTAATAGGATGCATCTTGAAATGGCTGGAAATGCGGCTGGTCAGAGAAAATTGAGATCGGGAAAAGGCTATGCCTTTTCTTGGCAGCCATGAAAATCCTTTTGTGGAATGTCAGGGGCTGCAATGCCCCTGACAAAATCCGTTTGATCAAAAGATGTTTTGATCAAGCGAGGCCGACTTTGGCTTTTCTATAGGAAAATAAAATTAAGGAGCCTGACTTTGATTCCTTTTATAAGTGCTTTAGTAGATGGAAGTGTTTTCTCACTGGGGATGTTGGTTCTTCACGGGGCCTTGGTGTCCTTTGGAATGAATCTCTAGTTGATGTTCAAATTGTTCGTTAGGATAGATTTTGGCAATGGTTGAGCGTTGATTCAAAACAACTTAGGGTAAGCTTTTTTATAATCAACATTTATGGTCCCACTAGCTCAACCTAGAAAAAGGTGTTTTGGCAAGAACTTTCAACTTTTTTAGGTCTTAAGGATGGGAGGATGTTTCTCGTGGGTGGTGATTTCAATGCTATTATGAAGCTTTCAGAAAAATTGGGGGGTGTGTGTTGGTCTAGTCAAAGTCAACATGACTTCAGTGATTTTGTTGTGAATAATGGCCTTGTTGAATTTCCTTTCAAAAATGGTGATTTCACTTGGACGAACCAGAGAGGGGGTTTTCTTAATATAGCTGAGAAGCTGGATTTTTTTTTCTAGCAGGTGATTGGGCTGCTCATCAATGGACATGTGAGGCTGAGATCATTCCCATTATTGGATTAGACCATTATCTCGTCGGTTTGAGAATTCAAGAAGAAGCCACACTGGATCGCTGCCCCTTCAAGTTTGAAGCAATGTGGTTTCAAGCTGAAGGGTTTAAGGATTTGGTGGCTGATTGGTGGAGAAGTGCCCTAGAAAGATCTAGAAATAAAGCTTTCATTTCTTCAAAAATACCCAATATCTTAAAGAGTAGCTTAAGAAATGGAATAGGGAATCCTTCAAGAATGTTTTTGCTAAGAAGCTAAGGTTGGAGGGGGAGCTGAAGGTTTTACATACTAAAGTAATTGAGAAGGGAATGATGGAAGAGGATTTTTCTTTGGAGAAGAGCTTGAACAAAGAATACTCAGAAATTTTAGCTCGGGAGGAAATTTTTTGGAGGCAGAAATCACATGAAAGTTGGCTTAAAGAGGGGGACAAGAACACCAAATTTTTCATAATTCTGTGAAGGTGCGTAGATCAAATAATAAGATTTTTTCAATCAAGGACTTGAATGGAAATATTTTGACTGATGTTGATCAGATTAATAAGGAAGCGATAAGATTTTTCTCTGATATGTTTATGTATAACTTTGATACACTGTTGTCTGATTTAAGCATTCTAGATGTAATCCCTTGTTTTGTGTCAGAGGCTCAGAATGCCATGTTTATGGAGGAAGTTTCTTTAAAAGAAGTTAAAAAGGACTTGTTTAGTTTGGGTGGAGACAAAGCTCTTGGACCAAATGGGTTTTTGGCTTGTTTCTTTAAAAAATTATGGGATATTTTTGCTCAAGATTTATGGGAGGTGGTTGAAGAATCTAGGAAAGGTGGTTTTATTCTTAAAGATTTAAACAACACCTTCATTGATTTAATTCTGAAAAGGTTGGTGGTCAAATATTTTGAGGATTATAGACCAATCTCTTTGTGCAATACAGTCTATAAAATAATATCTAAAGTAATAGCTAATAGGCTGAAAAGGGTTCTGGATTCAATGATCTCCTTCGAGTAGAGTGGCTTTTCCTCGAATAGATCTATTTTTGAAGGGTTTATTGTTGCTCATGAGGCCATCCATTCTATTCGAATGGAAAAAGTAGAGAAAATGATGGTAAAGTTAGACATCAAAAGGGCTTATGATGAGGTCAATAGGGGATTTATATTGAAAGTATTAGAGAAATTTGGTTTTTGCAATGAATGGGTGGTGTGGGTTCAGAGTTGCATATGCACACCTCATTTTTCTATATTGGTGAATGGAAGTCCTTAAAGATTTTTTGAATCCACTAAAGGGATTAGGAAAGGTGATTCTATATCACCATTTCTCTTCATTATTTTGGCTGAGACTTTGGGAAGATTGGTGTCCAAGAAACATAGGAATGACCTTTGGAAAGGCATAAAAATTGCTGAAGGTTTAGACCCTATATCTCATCTTCAATTTGTTGATGATACCTTTTTGATGGCGGAAGCATCCTTTTGTGAAGCCCGTATAATGAAAGAGACTTTAGATGAGTATGGTAGAGCATCCGGGCAATGTATCAATTAGAGGAAGTCAAAAAATTTATTTTTCAATACTCCCATCCATAAACAGTTGGAAATTTGTAGAATTTTGGGGATGAGACAAGAGCCCTCCCAAGCAAATATTTGGATATCCCTCTTTTTGGGGTTTCCAATAAAGCGGGTGTTTGGAAAGATTTTGTTGATAGTTGTCTAAGACGAATGGATGGTTGGAAGAGCAAATGGCTTACTACTGTAGGTAGAATCCTAATGTTAAAATCTATAATCTCGGCGATACCGATTTTTTCTATGATGTTTTTAAAGATCCCTAAGAAGGTGATCAAAGCTATTGGGAAATGAATGAGAATTTTTTTTTGGAATGGTGCAAGTGAACAAGACAAAATCCCTTTTTTAACATGGGATAAAATCTGTCGTTCCAAAGAAAAAGGTGGGGCTGGTTTGAGAGATTGGCAACTCATGAATGAAGCTTCGGGTGCAAAGCTAGTTTGGAGTATATATTCAAACCCTGATTTATTATGGGTTAAAGTTCTGAAGGCTAAATATCTGGATTCAACAGGGGATCATAGGATTTTTACTATTCGCAACCTGCCTAAAGGTTCAACTATTTGGAACTTTATTATTTCATGTAGACCGGTTATTCTCAATCATATATCATGGAAAATTGGAAATGGTCTTAAATCAAAATTTTGGGACGACTCATGGGATGGCTTACCAATTTTATGTGATGAGGATGGCTTGTAAGAGCTCAGGATTATCTTTCAACAAAGATGGGGTGACAAGGTTCGAGATTATCTTGAACCAAAGCAGGGCCCTTTTGGTCAGGAATGGGGTTGGAAGGAGTTAGCAAATGAGGGGTTACTAGATCAACAATTGGAAAGGATGAAAGAAATTTTTCAGAACAGGCAAGTGCTGCTTACAAAAAGTGAGAATAGAGTGGTTTCGTGTGGATCAGTTAATGGGACTTACTCAATTAAAATTGGTTATCAATTATTGGATTGTTTAGAAGGTGAGATGTTTTGGGCCAAGAAGCTCTGTTGGAATAAAGATTGTTTACCTAAAGCAGGCGCCTTTGCTTGGCTAGCTATGAAGGGCAGAATTTTTTCAGGTGAGCGGAGGAAGAGGCTTGGTTTTGTAGGACCAACAAAGTGTGTGATGTGTGATGTTGCGGAGGAATCAATAGACCACCTGCTTCTTCAATGTGATGTTGCAACAGGATGTTGGGAGAACTTAAGGTTGAAGTTGGGGTGGCAAGGTTCATTGCAAAAGACATTGAAAGAGGTATTTGAGGGTTGGCCCAACCCTCAAAGAAAATCCCTTCTTTCAAGCATTTGGATCATTTGGATAGTGAGTCCCTCTATTGTAATTTGGGAAATTTGAAAAGAGAGGAATAAAAAGGATTTTTTTGGATAAGAGAGAACCTCTGAAAAGGATTTTGAGTAGAATAGATCATTCGATAGAAGAAGTAGTGGGATCAACTGCTTCTCAACATCAATTCTTGTAGATTCCCTTTTCTTTGGATGATAGTAGATTTCAAAAAGCTTGGCCAGGGATTAAGATCAGGCCCACTAAGGAATTGGAGGATTTTTCTGCTAAGAGGGTAGGACCTATTGAAGTGTGCCGAGAAAAACCTTTAGAAGGTTGGCATAAGGCTAATTTTGATGGGGTTGCAAAAGGAAACCCTGGCCCTTTTGGTGCAGGTGCAATTGTGAGAGATAGTCTTGGGAATACGATTGCCTTAGGAACAAAAAAGCTTGAAGATGGCACAAACAAGGTTGCTGAAGCGAAGGCGGCTTTAATGGCTATTGGATTAGATCAAGCAATGGGAGTCAAAAAAATTCATTTAGAAGGGGATTTGATGATTATCACTCAAGCTATTGTAAATGGGGAGGCAAAGGCGTGACATTTGTAGGTTTTCATCAAGTCAATTCTTAAGGAGCTCAAATTTTTTGATGATTTCAAGGTGAGTCATATTCGTCAATCTGGAAATAGTGAGGCTGATAGCTTATCCAAATGGGCAGTTACTTTCAATAACATTGGGGAATCCAAGGTGGAAGAATTTCAACACGTGCTTTTTGAGGGTGATGGATAGAAAGGTGGTAGTTTTCTTTGGTTCATTGTGATGGGATATTTTTATTAGTTCTTGTTTTGTTGGGTGTTATTGGTATTTATGGTGTCAGAGGGTTGTTGAAAATAGGCGGGCTAATAGTTAAATTTTCTTTGAATATTTAACCAAAATTTGAAGGAGATCTTTTGGCGAAGGTAGGCAAGGTGCTGTCAGAGCAGGGGTACTTTTTAAAGGATGAGGGGGATTACGATTGTCCTAATGAGCTCATGAAAAAAACCCATATGCATTCAAATTTAATGAGCTTGGTTTGTTTTGGCGGTGGAGGTAGTAAATGCTTTGATGTTTTTGGGACAGATAGTGGCAGGATGACACCGGTGGCACGAATGGACAGTTTATTAAAGGCTACAATGGGATGTAGTGTGTTCAAAATCAAGCAAAGAATTTCGTCTTAAACTGAGGAAATTCTATCTGCTCAAGGATGGAGGCCATGTATGGATTCTCAACGTAGAGGCAACAAAAAGGTTTTTTCGGCCCAGTGACTGCTTTTAGACTGAAATTTTTGTAATAGTGCTCGCATGATGATGTTGTAGAGGTGGTGTTGGAGACACTAGGAGTGCATTTATGGAAGCTAAACACAGGGGCAGGTTGAATGTAGATATAGCATCTATGATTTTTTCTTGGGGTCTTGAGTTGAACGAAGAAGTTGAAGTGATTAAATGGGTTATGCACTCACTTTTTGATGATGACTTGCTGTTGGGAATGAAATCCTTTCTTGAATGGGCAATGTTGGGAGTTGGTTTTGATGTCTCAGAAGGGATTGAATATATGGATGAAGCAACTAAAGAGGGTTTGATCCCTTTCGTGAGGTGGCGAAGGAGAACAAACATGGACGCCTACAAGTTGGAGATATTGGCGGTGTGGGAAAATTTGAAGCTGGTGCTTCAGCAACAAGAAATTGCAATAATTCAAGGGGAACCAAATATCCCACAACATATTCCTAGGAAGAAGCATTCGACAAGGAGAGGCGGATTTTGGTGAGCAAGGGCAAGCAGGTGTGGAGTTTAGGGGACGAGATGGTTGGTTGGTTTTTTGGGTGGGCTTTGAATTTTTTTGCAACTTCATCATAATTGTGCCTTTTTGGGAAAGATATCAATGGAAGGTTTGGGGATAAAGACTGGAACAATGTTGTGAGTCGAGGAATCGAGTAGGAAAGTAACGACGTTCAAGATTTTTATGGCAGGGGTGAATTAAATATGTGTAATTTTGTATGTTTTTTGTATATGTGTAGCCTATGTAGAGCCCTTTTTGTAAAAAGATAGTTGAATGCAGATTGCTGTATGAAAAATTGTAAAGGGGTGTCTTGATTATGTTCTGAAGGGTCTAGAAGTTGTGGCATTGGCCTTTTTGTAAAACTATAGATGAGTGGTGGCTGGGATTTTTTTTTGTCAGGCTTGGTGAATAGGTGTTGGGGTTCGATGGTGTCTGTTTACACGGATGTAATGACTTTTTAAATATATTAATAAAATAAACTTATTACTGATAAAAAAAAAGTCTATTTCAACATCACATCAAGAATATATGTCTATCTCAACATCACATGAAAAATATATGTCCATTTCAACATCAAAATTTTAAAGCATGAAATATCATAGTATCTCAATCCAAAATTTTCAAACAAAATTATTGAGTTTATTTTTCAAGAAATCAAATGGGGAAAGGAGCATTCTATTTCTTCTGCATCCTCTCAAGTAGCACTGTTCTCTAAGTACTGGTCCCATTGGACCTTAAACTGCACAATATCTCTACTCCATAACTTAACATTGTGTCCATCTAGGATTCTAATGGGCTCCACTAGCACCACTCCTGGATCTTGTACCTACAAGGATTTCCAATCAAGTACATAAGTCACATCAAGATGATATGGCTTAATCAAAGAAACATGAAACACATTATGAAGTCGAGTCAGAGTAGGTGGTAGAGCTAGTTTATAAGAAATTGGGTTAATCACTTCCAAGACTTCAAACAATCCCACATATCTTGGGGCCAACTTGGAATACTTTCCAAAAGCAAGAGAGATTTTATAAGGTTTAACTCTCAAGAAAACTTTGTCCCCTGTTGTGAACTGTCTAAGAGTTCAGTTCTTATTGGCATAAGTCTTCTGTCGGTCTTCTGTCTCTTTCAATATGCTCATAATGACCTTCATTTGTTCTTCCATTTCCTTAAGCATTTTAGGTCCTACTATGATTTTTTCCTCCAATTTATCCAAACTGATGAGGGTATGACACTTTTTCCCATACAAGGCTTCAAATGGTGCCATGCCTATGGATGTATGATAGGAGTTATTGTAAGCAAACTCTACCAAAGGAAAATATTCTTCCCATCCATACTGTTGGTCCATAAAATACATTCAAAGGAGGTCTTCGACTACCTAATTCACCCTCTCTGTCTACCCGTTAGTATGAGGATGATAAGAAGAGATAAAATTCAATTTGGTCCCCAATGCAACATTCAAGGTTGTCCAAAACCTTAAGGTCATCCACATGTCCCTATCAGAAGTAATAGTCTCTAGCATTCCATGTAAGCGGAAGATCTCCTAGACAAATTTCTTAGCCAGGGTCAATGATCCATCCTTAAGGTTTCCTAGGATGAAGTGCGTAGCCTTAGTCAGCTTATCAATCATGACCAAGATAACATCATGCTTATTCTTGCTCAATGGAAACCCCTGTATAAAATCCATACTAATCACCTGCCATTTATACTTAGGTATGTCATGAGGATACAATAACCCAGCTCGATATGCACGCTCAGCCTTGAATCACTGGAACTCCAAGCATCTAGCTACATACTCTACTACATCCTTCTTGAGTTGAGGCCAAAAATATAGAGTCTTCAACTTTGCGATCATCTTGGATACTCTAGGGTGTCTTGAATAAGGTGCATTGTGAACTTCTTCTAAAACCAACTTTCTAAGCTCTCCAGGGTTAGGAATATACATTCTTCTCTGGTATCTCAAAATACCATTCGGTTCAATCTCATACCCATCAAACCAATGATCTGAAGTATTTTCTGCTAGGGTGCTCTTCACTCTCTCATAGTGCTCATCCCCTGGTAGATTCTGAATTACCTACTGTCTCAAGTTAGACCTTGTTGAGATCATGGATGTCATATTTCTTTGTCTACTAAGAGCATCAACCACTATGTTCTCTTTCCCTTTTATGTATTCAATTCCAAAGTCATACTCGCTAAGGAATTCTAACCACCTTCTTTGCTACGCATTAAGGTTTGGCTGGGTAAATGTGTATCACAACCCCAAATGGTCTGTTTTGAGTTCAAATGGATTTCCCAAAAGATAATGCCTCCAAATTTGTAAGGCATGAACTATGACCACCAATTCCAAATCATGAGGTGCATAGTTCACTTCGTGCTTCTTGAGCTTCCTTGATTCATACGCTACCACTTGTCCATCTTGCATTAATACCACTCCCAATCCCTCTCCTGAAGCATATGTGATTACTGTGAATATCCCATTAGGATCAGGGATAGTTAGCACTAGTGTTATTATGAGCCTCTCCTTCAGGAGTTGGAATGCCTGCTTGCATTTATCGGTCCATTCAAACCGCATTCCCTTCCTTTAGAGTGAGGTAATAGTAGACGCAATATGGGAGAACCCTTGCACAAACTTCCTATAGTATCCTGTGTAGCCCATGAAGCTATGGAATTCTAACACATTCTGAGGAACTAGACATTCCATAATCGCTTTGATCTTCTAGGGGTCTATGAAGACTCCTTTAGCTGAAATGATATGGCCCAAATAGTGCACTCTTTCTTGATAGAATGAACACTTGGACAACTTCCCAAAGAGTTTCCTTTCTCTCATTCACTGAAAAACTATCCTCAAATGTCTATCATGATCTTCGATAGTCCTTGAGTAGACTATGATTTCGTCAATAAAGATTAGAACAAAGTCATCCAAGTAGTCTCTAAAAACACTATTCATAAGGTTCATAAAGGTTGTTGGTGCATTAGTTAATCCGAAAGGTACCACTATGAACTCATAATGTCCATACCAAGTTCTAAATGCAATCTTCATAATATCTTCTTCCTTAATCCTCAATTGATGGTACCCTGACCTGAGATCAATCTTGGAGAGCATCGTCACTCCCTTCATCTGATCAAACAGTTCATCAATCCTCAAGAGTAGATATCGGTTCTTGATGGTAACCTTATTCAACATTCGATAATCTATACATAGACACAAAGTTCCATCCTTCTTTTTCACAAAAATAATTGGCACTCCCCAAGGAGACACATTGGGTCTTATTATTTATTTATCCAAGAATTCCATTAGCTAGGATTTCAACTCATAAAGTTTTGTAGTAGTCATCCAATAAGGTGCCTTGGATTGAGGCTTAGCTCCTAGAACTAAATCGATAGAAAAATTGAATTCCCGCTTTAGAGGCAACTCCATAAGTTTATTAGGGAATACGTCTTGGAACTCCTTGAGAATAGGATAGTCATCTAAATATGGCTCCTTGATGTCAGGATTACTGACATGGACCGCATAAATTACACACCCCTTTCGACGAGCCTTCTTGAGCTACATCGTAGAAATCTATCTAAGCTCTAATGGTCTCTACATTCCACATACCTCAACTGGGTTCCCATAATCATCTAGATAGTTGACCACCTTGTACTCAGTTATCCAATTTACTCCCAAAATTACATCATATGAGCCTAAAGGTGCCACATAAAATTTGACCTAAGTTTGAAAGGTTGGAAGCTCTAACTCATTGCAAAAGAGACATGTGCCTACCCTCTGCTATGCTCACTTACCATATTGGACTGTCCATGAATTTTCCATGTATCCAGGTATAATAGGTAACTTGGATATTATTCTAAGATCTATAAAACATTCAATAGCTCCAATATCAATTAAGATAGAGACAAATTAGCCATATAGCTTACCTATCATATGAATTGGCGAAGCCTGATATTATGCCTACTTGTTGTCCACTACAACGTGGATCTAGTGATGTTGATTTTGCTGATATCTTCCTTCCTTCAGTGAATTTGACTGCTGAGGAAAATTTGAGGCATAATGATCGCCTCCACAAGTATAACATCCATCACATGGCCCTTTACGACCTCCTAGCTTATCCTCTCTAAAGCCCTTCTGCTTATGGTCATCCTTACCCTTGCCTTTGTTTGCTTTCTTGTTATTTCCACCATTACCATCTTCACCCTTCTCCTATGATTCACTTCCCCCCTTGAGATTATGGATTTGATGGCTCTTGTCTCCCTTATGAAATTTCTTCTTCCCATACAGTGACTTAGAATTTGAATCGCTGTGAAGATTGGACAGTTGCTGCAACTTCTGTGCCTATTTGGTGGATTTTTGAAAAACTTCATTCATGGTTTGAGGTTTGTGCATATCCACTTCAACTCCTATGAGAGGTCTGAGTCCTATTATAACTTTTTGGATACAAAACCGTTCATCTCCCTAATACTGGGGAACATACTTCAACAGGTTGGTGAACTTTTCCCAATACTGAATTATAGTCATATTCCCCTGGGTTAAGTTCTAAAATTCTGTCACTTTCTTGTCAAAGAAAATTTGTGGTAACCATCTCTTTTTGAAAGCTTGGAGGAAGAGTTCCCAAGTGATCTTGGCAGGCTGAATATTTTGTTCTAACTTCTCATTATCCCACCAAGTCGCTGCTTCACCTAAGAGATGATATGTAGCCCATGCCGCCTTGGTCTGTTCAGAAAGGTTACAGAGCCCAAAGTGTTTTTCCATTTCTATAATCCAAGCCTCAGCTCCTGCTTCGATATCCTTACCATCAAACTTGGGCGGTGCTACTCTTTTGTGGTCTTTCCCAAGCTCTTCCTCAATTCATCCTCGTGGACCTTCCCTTGGACCATAGTCTCCTTGATTTCCTTTTGCATTCCTACAGTCCTAGTCCTCATGTGCCACTCAAAATTCTTGCTCAATATGATCCATGCGAGACTCTTTCCTATTCAGAAGCTCTAGAATTTGCTCTAGTCTCTTGTTTGGGCCGTTATCAAAACCACTACCACCCTCGTCTTTCTTGGTGGTCACCATGGCATCCCACACTTATCCTCCAACAAAATCATGTTTATCACATCTCAACACAAGGTTCTACGAATAAAAGTTATTATGCTACATCACAAAATTTTCATATGCATGCATCCATCCATATAGAAGACATACACATTCATGGATAATACACACATTTTAGAGTTTCTCTTTGAACACACCAAAAATATATTATCTTATTTTATTTATATTTAAGGTGAGTCAATAGACCCTTATTTACAATAGGCTTATTTTTATATAATTGCAATTTCTCAATATCAGAAAGAGGACATTCCTTTGGGTCATCATCTGAGTTTACTTCAAACTTAACAGAAGAGGATGGTTGAGCACGTAGGCTCTCCTTTTCCTCTTTAGTCAACAAGGGTGCATTGGGTCCACACCCTAGAGGCAGTCCTAGATTGTGGAAGGATTTTTGATCTTAGGTGTTCACCTCTCCTCAATCTTCAAGCCTCTCTCTATCTTGAGTTGTGTTAGGGCTTGAGGTAGAGTTTCATCATCAAGAATTTCTGATTGAACCTCTGTCTTGGCATTTCCTTCCTTAACATCATTCTTACGCAAGGTTCTAATAGTTTTCCCTTTCCTTCATCTTGCCTTTGACCTTCCTATTCTTGCATTCAATTCAAGTTCGGTCAATACTCAGGACATCCAAATTTTGGGTCAAGGATCAACTACCCCTAGTCAACTATGGTAGACTCAAAAGGCCTAGAGTTGAACCCTAAGCTCTAATACCAAATGTAATAACCCATTTAAAATTATTACTTAATTAATATTATTGTAAATGACACATGGATATACTCCAAATTAAAAAGACATAACTAGTGGCTAAAGTCAATCATAGCTACACATGTCCATTTAAAATGAGTCAAAGATTCTTATATTCACTTCAAAAGTCAAAATACAATATCAGGTTTGACTTGGCTCTCAAGGCCACAAAGTCAATACAATGTACACTTTACATCAAATACATGAATGCATTACATCAAGAGACATCTTAGACTAAAATAGTCTTGTGAAAAACTAAGGTTCTTCTTTGATGCTCGCCTCCATTGGTGGACAAGAAGATGGTTGAAGTGCTTTACTGCCCAACCACGAAGCTTACGCTTCCCCAAAATTCTTTGGACTTGAAGAATGCCTGACCCTGCACATAAAGTTTAGCAAGAGAATAATCTGTAAGGTGGAATTTTGTGTGTGCCCATACATCAACATGCAATTATATCTACAAGTTAGAAAATAAAATGCATGATCTATGCTAGGAATGGTAGAGAGTGGAATCATAGAGTTCATACATACATAATGAACAAGATTTCTTGGCCAAGCATAATAAATGTGTTGCAACAACAAAAAACAATAGGTTTTGGTAAAGCAAACCTATACTCTCCGATCTCCATTTTGGAACCTATCTTGGAAGGTAACTTTCTACTATACATCTCATAATAACTATCTACCATCTAGCAGCATCTACCCATAGGTGCTCTAGTCAACGAAGGTATCACTGTTTTATTCAAGTATTTATAATATTCTTTCACAAATGTATTCAAAAGAAGAAACAAAATTCCAATTTATACTCTAAATAGAAATCAGATTTATGATTCATAGAGTAATTCAACAATCAGTCATATCATTCTTATGACTATTTTCTACTTATCATCTTAAGCATTTTCCTTTAAAAAAAATATACTAAAAACAAAAGAAGGTATGTCACAAGTATGTGTATGTACATAGACGAAGTCTATGTGCATACACATATATGTGCCTACATATGTTTAAAATTTGTGCATACATTCTAAAATAATTATAAAATTTAGATTTTCAAACATAAAATAGTATTCCCTTGAAATTTCTTGTCAAAAATAAATAGTCTGAACAAGTCTATGCTAACAGTTTCACACATACTGTTATTGCATTCTCACAACTGTGATACTCTAACATTGTTGTTTTCTTAAGAACATTCATTGTTTAGGAAAAACAAGTACTATTTCCTACTAAACAGTTGTAAATCTAGTTGTTTACATATGTACATTCATTGTTTGAACAAAACAAGTACTATTTCCTACTAAACAGTTATAGAACAAGCTGTTCACACATGTACATTCATTGTTTTAAGAAGAACAAGTACTGTTTCCTACCAAATAGTCATAAAACTAGTTGTTTTCAACTAAATAGTTTATTGAGCAAGGTCGGTTCCAGCTATAATGATAACTTTTTAACAAAACAGAGTTGTTTACAAAAGATTAACCACTATTTACATCAACACATTAATGTTTCAAACTAAACAATTGCATTTAAAGACAAATAGTGTCATTTGTTCGGTTTGCTAATCTCAAGCTGTTTACATGCTAAATGATCACTTTACAAGTATTATTTCACTGCTTTAAATAGAACGGTTCTTCCACAATGTACTAAAATTAATCAAATCAAATTGCCTTGTTTCATACATAAGGACAAAATGTTTATTGTTTAGATTCTAAATACTTGCATCATTGAAAAATTTGATGAGCATCTTAATATTATAAAGAACTATGTTCAATATGTTTTGTTGAATAAATATTTGAGTAAATGTCTATTTTAGACAAAGGAAGCATATAAACTTCAAGTTCAATCAATACTCATGCCTTTTAGGCTGCAATAATAGACTACGGTTGCTCTAGGTCAACCAATCCCAATGGTCGTGTTTCTCCTTTCTAAACATCAATGATATATTTGAAATTTGCCCATGCGGGCTTACTGTTTTATGCCATGCATGCAGAAATATTCTACATGTAGACTTTGTCTATATCCCAAACATGGATTCATGCCTTCATTATTATCAAACGATGTCAGTTTCTCACTAAATGACAACTTACATACATTTGCAAGGCTTAAGAAACATTTGACAAAGCCCCACTTTGTTATCGTCCCATTTGATAACAAGATTTAGATAAAATACAAAGGAAATACAATATATAGAGGGGACTCTTACCCTCCCTCAGATCGTATTCGATCCTTCACAAAAGAATAATATCAACTAACACATAGTCATCAGAATAAATTTTGATAGCCATCATAGGCTAAACATTTAAATGTAGATAGCAATAATGGCTAAGCCTTTGAAGCTCTTCGAGCCTCGACCAACCAATATGGTGGATACAAAACCTTTTTAAAATAAAAAAATAGGGTTGAAAACCCTCTTTCAAGGGATCATTGATCGATCCACAATATGTTTGTTGATCATAAAATACAGTGAAACAAAATAGAGATTCTGATTTCCATCAAATGGCTTGCACAAGAATGCAACCTTAAGAACAGTCTTAACTTAATACTCTAAGGCTCGACTTAGCTCAGAGAGCTAGCCACAAGGCTTCTACATAAATCTCATACAATATAACCGCGGGTTGAGCTACCCAACAGTGGTTGACGCCATGCCATTTGGCTCAAGGCCATGGTATTTATCAAGAATGCAACTTACCGTTTGAATGATGAAATTGACATATAAAAATGGAAGAATACCATTCGAAAATGAGGAAAAAAAATGATAAAAGAGAATCGAGTTTTCTTTCTTAATTGATCAGATTATCTCAAAAATTGAGCTTGAATGAGTTTATCCCTTGATTTTTCCTCACCCATGAGCTCTCTCTCCGATTTTTCCTTCCCAACAAACAACTTCTTCTTGTGCTTTTTTCCCACCGCCAATGTTCAAAATGGAAACACCATCTTCCTTTTTGCATGCCTCTGGTGGAGGCATTATTTCCTTACCATCGACCACTACACATTCAAATATTTCCATTATTATCATGGCATACCACGTCCTACATAATCTTCTTTGATTTCTCCACAGTATGATATTAGAACATTATCGATTATCAAATTGAATTCGATATTAAATTTGAATATGCATTCGTGTATATGTATATGCATGTATATATATACATGTAATATATATATATATATATATATACATACACACACACATATATATACATATATATACATACATATATATATATACATACATATATATACATACATATATATATATACATATATATACATACATACATATATATTTATATATATATATATATATTTCTATATGTATTTAAATGGTTTCATTCTTATTCACCATGTTTTCGAATAATGTGCATATATATATATGCGTTCATGTATAAGTTTGTTTGTAATGGCTTACAAGTTCCATACACTATTACTTACAATAAGGAACTTAAATTCAAATTCGAGCATCTATATATATATATATAAAGGGAAGTTTCTTTCTTTACACTTAATTTCCACATAATGAAATCTCTTGTCCTTTTTAATCATTCTTTTAAATACTTTCTTTCGTTTTTTTCAAAAACAAGGTTTAAGTAGACAAATTTTAATCTACAAGCCATTATTTTCAATAACATAGACAATTTGAGTTAGGAAATTTTGTTCTCTTATATATGCAATTTAATTCAAATGCAAGTCATCATGCCATTTGTGGTGTGTGCACCCAGATTCCAACTGGCTTACTGTTCAACCTGGCTAAACAATCCTACTTCAATCGTGTTATCATCCTTCAACTTGTCACCCTGCAACTACACACACTTGCACTTGCAAATTGATCAGTAACATTCAATTCTTGGTAACACATAAAAAAATAATTTTCAAAAGTTCGCAAGGTCAACATCATTCAACTTATATTCATTTTTTGAATATTTCAGGATCTCCATTTAATATTTAGTTGAATTTCTTCAATAATTCAATTTACCATATTATGATAAATATGCAATAAAATTGGGTTATGACATGTTTGTGCTAGTATTGGGGACAACTAGAGTGTGTGAGCTAGGGAATGGAGACTTCTACAATGTATGCACCAATGCAGGGACATTGAGACTAGTTTGTATATCTATTGCCAAATGAAGCTCAAAGGAGCTATGTATATATCATGTACCCATTTATATAGAAGAATGTAATCGTGAATGATAAACTTGAGTTTATTCAATATGAAATCTATGTTATGGAAAGATTTGTGAAATTACAATGAAATGCAATGGAAGTTTGGAAATAGTGTTTATTTCAAATGTGCATGTAATTTACATTATGGAAAGAATTTTTTTTATTGCTATGTTATGGCATCATGAATCATTCACTTGAGGTGAAATTTTTTAAATTTTATTGAGTAGAACACTGGGGTTGTTGCATGTGGTATCAGAGCTACCAGGTTCAGCTCTGGAACTTATGGGCTCATTACATAAGTATTACGTAAACCTTATCGAAAGATAATAGTCAAAAAGTTCTTATGCCAAGATGGAAAGAGGAAATAAATAAGGGAAATGAGAAGGAAGATAAGATTCCTAGAAACTTGTTTAAGTTTGGGACTAGAGAAGAATCTTCCCTGGAGTTGAAAAATCCTAAACCAACAACCCATTATGATACCCCCTTGGATTGCGGAAGATTATGCAATCAGGTTATGTAGGAAGGTTATGAAGGATAACCAATATTTATCTTCACCTTGCAAAATATCTAAATGACTCTAAGGGGATAGGAAGAATTGAAAAAACCCCCTTATTGGTAGCAATCTATAGTTGCAAAGAGTCAAGGATTTTTGGATTTAGTAAGAATACTATGAATCCAAGAGTATGCATTATTGGCATAAATTGGAAACTTCAATCAAAGTAGAAAGTCAACAAAGGAAGTATCCAAGAGGTTGGATAACTATTGAATTTTTTTTATTTTGAACAAGATCAAGATCTTACATATAATTGAGAAGAGTTAGTACCTTAGAATAAGGATAGAAACTAGAATCGTCAGAAAGGAAGCAATCATTGAAGTGGACATGGTTCCACCAACCGAAATTGGCAAGATCAATTTGGAATTTTGATTAAGATGAGGAAAATAAACCAAGCAACTTTAGAAGTGCTTGTGGTTATGAGAAAATAAAGTTACCGATATTTGGGATAAAGTCATTTAGAAAGGTGATTGTGAGGAAAAAAACCTAAAAAGGTAAAACAGATTGGCCCGAGAAAGGTTCAGGTAGTACATAGTTTGAATGAAGTGTAAATAGAACTCACCAACTTGTCAACATAAGTAAACTTTTGTTTGGATCTTCCAAAAGGAATTGGAATATTAGAATGCCTCTTAGCTGGTAAAGTTGTTGATTATTTATTAGATCTTTTTATTGATGATCCAATTGTTGAATCTATGCGATTATAAATCAATGATGAATTCAAATTCAGGAATAAGTATATTTAAGGAATGTCATGGAGGGTAAGAAAGGAAAGAAAAAGGCAATAGAAAGCCAACGACAAGGGATGATAAATCAATTTAGGAAAACAAATGTTTGCTAAGAATTTAACTCTGAGTTGATCGAATATCGTGGAAACACTAAGGGGGGAAGAAAGAGAGTGCATTGACTCAGATAAAGTACCCCACACAATGAATATCATCAATGTATTTTCAATTTGGATGAAGTTTTGAGTTCTTCGTAAGTCATGTTGTCAATTAAGTCATATATTTCATGACCACAAGGATAAGGTATTGGAATTATTGGAGAAAGATAGTGAAAGGTCAAGGATTATGACTAATGAGGAAGGAATATTTATCACACAATATCTTATATATATTTGATTGGAAGATCATTTGCTATTATAATTGATGCCTTAGAAAAGGATAGGAAGTTTACTTGATCATGAAAGGCAAGATTATTGCCTATGGAATAGGTAAGGAATGATCTAATTACTCATGATTTGGAGTCATTGAGAAACATTCATGTTTGGTAGATAGGTATATAATTAAATTTGATATCTTTTGAAAACCAACATATTTGAATGAGAATTGTTACTCAAATTAGTAAAAATACTCATTGGGAAAGTTAGATTGAGCTGAAAATTGGATTACAACTTGGAAAACGATCAAAGGAAAAAATAAATCCAAGGTATGGATGTCCTAAGAAGAAGGGGATTTATCTCCACAAAATATCTAACCATTTTACTTGAGAATCAAATGTGTCATGAGTCCATGAAATAGGTTTTCATTTAGTCAAAATAGACTAATATGGGATGGAAAAGAACCTAAGTACCCAAAATTATGGGAGATTAAGGAATGAAATGAGGAAATTGATGTCATAGTTAGGACATTGGAATGAAAAAATTATTTTTTGGATGAGGAACCACTATAATCTAGAAAAGATAGAGTAAGATGTTGCAAGGTATGTAGAAAGTTATTGTCTAGTATTTCAGGAAATGAAGATAGGTTGTCATCATCGACAGGAAATGTATACTCTCTTGAGATTCCAGTGTGGAAGTGGTAGACCATTGGAATATTTTAATCTTTCTATGTCGACGAAACTAACATAATGTTATGGTGGACAGACTCATCAAGGTAACCAACGTTGGTTGGAAATTTTGATTAATAGGATTTCAGTCCTAAATAATATATTGTGTGAAGCAGTTGCTTAATGTTCTTGAGAAGGGTACCTCAGATGAGAACAAGAAAATAATGATAAGGTTGTGGGTAAACCATGATCATATCATGAGGAATTCAATTGAATGAATGCTCAATATATTATTTTAAGGTAGTCGGATAGGAAAAAGTGATAAACCAAATCTTGAAGGATTTTTAGAATACTTATAAACTTCTATCATTGAGGTTTGGTCCATTACATGGAAGAAAGGTTGAATCTCTATTAAGCTAGAATAGGATAAGAAATAGGGTTAACCTTAGACCAAAAAGATTGTCAAATGGAATAGAAGATCAAAAGATCAAGGAAAAAAATTGATTGATACAAATTTTGAATTGGAAAGCAATTTTATGATTAAGGAAAATGGTTGAGTCAGTGATGGACGATCTCAGCTTCTGAGTTGTCCAATGGTGTAAATACCAAAGAAAAGGATGGGATCCATGGTGTAGTGTACAATACACTAACATTCCTTATCTATTTTGGTTATACTAAGGATAAATTCATTAGCCAATGTGAACATGTTTTCCAGTCACTGCGACATAGGTGTCATGTGGTATACAGTTAATATTGTACTTGTGATGTACATATGAGGTATTATGCTTACAATGAATAAGCTCTTTAAGAGAGAAAGTATGCGTGAAGCACACAAGTTATAACTATGTGTAAACAAGAGTCACTCAATGCAAGGTCTAGGAAGGATGAGATTGCAAGGAGTGGTGTTACGAGGGAAGGCTATTTTTATAATTCTTACATGTTTGGGAAAAGGTAAGTAAAATTTTTATTTGGATTTATCTATATGTTAAAGTGCTTTAAATCATCTAGGATGATGATTCACAAGAGGAGAAGTATGTCACATCCTGTTTCATAATTACCAAGTTACTTTTACCATTATAAGTAAAAATGTTGATAAATGTAAATTGTGACTTCAATATATTTGTTAGGTAAATGAAATTTGTGAATATGCAATAAGATGTTATTGATTTCAAAAGAATGAATATGTTTTGAATTAGAGGAATGCTTTGTTGATACAAATGTGTTATGATGCAAATGGATTTACTATGAATGTCTAACTACCTTGGTGTTGTACTAAGCTGGTTGTAGGGACAGGTTCAATCCTTCAGAAGGGAGGGGAAGTATCACTCAGGAGAAGTGATTGGTTGAGTAACCCTAAATGAAACCTTACTAAGCTTACACACACTCATGGCCTAGACTTGGTTTAGAAGAGTCGAGTCAGATGGGATTCGGTAAGTGAACCCTTTGTCTTAGTCTTGGATTATTGGAATTGGTTGGTCTAGATGAGTTGGGTCGGTTGGAACCAAGTAAGTAACCTTTGAGGATAGGTTGAAATGTTTGAGCAATGTCCATAATACTTTGATTGTTTGATCAAGTTGTCATGATTGAATATTTGAGTCTTGGGCTTTGTGAATAAGTTGTCTTTACGTGAATTTATATGTATGTTAAATGTATACACGTATATGGGTATATATATATATATAATAAACCATGTATGAGAGCATAATCATGCGCATATGTATGTAAGTAGAAATACTTACGAATATACATATATGAGGAATCAATTATATATATACGTGTATATATATACACTTAATGTATATGCATGTCGATGAGGATATGTATGTATTTATGTTGATATGGAATAGTAACATGATATGTGTATGAATAAACGTATATGCATATATGTGTATATAGATATGAATATACAAACAATATTGTTTATGAAATATTAACTTGATCTCATTCATTCAAATATCTAGTGGATCATTTAGACAAACTTATTGTCTTGATATATATATATAGCATTTAATGCTATTAACAATGATTATATATATGTATATATATATATATATATCCCATGGTTGATTTATATGATATGTGATATGGCTGATTTATGGAATATATGCCATGGTCGATATAATGTGAATATAGCGCTGCATGTAAAGCGCAATACTAAGTATTAAACTGCATAAATCATCATTGATAAAAGGCGATGGAAATACATGTTTTAATCTATTACGCATAAAATAAAATGTTAATAAATGAAAATGATGGGTGGATTGGAATAGTGCGTAACCCATGGAGGAGTTAAAGTATAAACAAAAGCTTCCAAACTATAGCACAATATACACATAGGTAGCACATAGTTTGTACTTAATGAGTAGAGCATAGTGTAATGTGTTGCACCCTATTGAAAGAGGTAAGATAATATAACATGCCATCGATGAAAATGAGTATAAGAATTTACATGAATGGATAGAAACCAAAGTAAACGCTGCGCATGAAATCATAGTGAAACCAATGCTTAAATCTGCAATAAAACATTGAATGAATTTAGTGATGAAAGGAGGCACTTATGTATGACAATCTTTGGAAACAAAAGTTGCCAGCACATAAGGGAAGTTGACTCAAATGATTTGTGTGGAACGATTTGGCTAAGACCAAGTCAGCAAAGTGAAACACAACCAAGTAGAGTCTGACTTATTCCTCTATTTCAACAACAAACTAGTAAATAAGAAATGTGATGAATACTTGGCGCCATAATATAAATTTTGTGTTTCCTTTAGAAGTATTATAAGCCTAAAAGTCAATTTATTGAATGAAGCATGTGTGATATGAAATAGTCAAATTGCTATTGGTAAGCATTGGGTTGATCTGCTATATAGTTTTGAAGAGTATTATGATAGAAATCCTTCACCTTTTCTTTATTAAGCTGAGTTGATGGTATGTTGCTAAGAAGTGTCATAGCATAAGCCTTGTTTGTAGATTGTAGATGTTGGTTTTTGGGTATAAATATGATGCATTCTCACCTCATTTGGATACAACTCTTCTTTGCATCATTACACTACTCCATTTTGTTGTATTTTCCATTGAGAGAATTCTTATTGTGCTAAGAGTTATTGTGAGGGATTTAGTGAGAGAAATTGAGAGGATTTTTTGCTAAGTTAATTCTAACAGAAGGCTAAGCTTGAGATCTAGTGGGTCAATTGGAATAAGTGTTTATCAGGAATGAGATTCTATTCTCTTCATGTTTTATCTTTTATTTGAAAGATTGATTTCCTTGTGTGTTTTTAATTGGAAATGCATTAGATTGCTTGAAATAGCTCGTAAAGATCTACTCGATTATAGAATGGGAAATAATTAGGAATGTTATGATTTCCTTGTGGGTGTTTTTACATACTCCATATTAAGGAGTGGATGTCGTCAATAGTACTATATACTAGATTTGATGAAAGCATGAATAGCTTAAGGGAGTGATTTGGTACTCTTATATAACCTATATGGGAATTCAAATAATGTTTTTATACATAGATAGTCTACACTACATGTATATGATGAAATGTATCAATGTCACGAAGTGACTTGACACCGTTAGCTTATAATGCTAGGAAACCTTAGGAATGATAAGGTTTAGCAATACATCAACAATGATAGTATGAAAACTATGATAGGATGATATGTCATATTGATAATCTATACTTGAATGATCACTTGATTATTACTTGATTATTGAATGAAACCCTATGTTGAGGGTAACCTATTTGGGTTGGGAAGTATATTTGATTTACCATTGAAATCCTAGGTTAAGATTTACCTACTAGGTTGGAATATATACTTGATTACCCATTAGAACCAATAGGTTGAGAATAACCTACTTGGATGGGTTATGTAGTTGAGCTTTGTTTGAAGCACATAGGTTGAGATTAACCTACATAATTAGACTAATTGTTGACTAATGATTTTATCCTAAGATTAGGATATACCAAGGTTGAGACTCACCCATGTGATTAAGTTGATCACTTGAGTTTATGAATTACTATTTGACTGAAGCCATAGGTGGGATTACCTATTGAGTTTGAGTTGCTACTTGATTGGTTGCTTTATACTCTTGATGTGAAGTCATATTGAATTGACAAGATTCTACTATTTGTTTAACCCTTTTTACTAAGGATATTACACTCTCGAATAGAATAATTTAATGATATGATTGCTCTTTGATTGAGGTTATTTATTAATGAGATTATAATCTTGATGAGAATCACTTATTGTCATGATATATTACTAAATGAAGTTGGTTATTTATGAATTTTTTTTCTATGAAAAGACAGAGCTTATGTAGCTATACTTTAGATTATAAAGTTATTCCTAGGACTAGGCTATCCATTGAAGAGAATAACTTGTTTATGCAAAGTTAATTTGTAGACTAGAAAAGCTCATATGTTATACTTAGGATTAGAATATCCATTGAAGGGGGTAACTTATGCTTATGCTTTATTGGTAGAGATACCATTAAGTTTTGGGAACAGGGAAATAGGTTATTTCTGAGGTTAATGATTGCCTACGGAAGGAAATTACCTATGCATAGTATATGAATGGTTATAATCTAAACCGAGCTATGGTAGTGTATGTGAATAGGATGACTATCACTCGAAGTACTAGGTGAGAATACTTTGGCCAAAGTAGTGTAATTAGCCACTAGTTGCACTGTCAATTCACTGTGTTCCTTTTATGCATGCTAGTTCAGGATTGTAGTTTCTACAAGTTCTAGTTATGTAGGACACAACGCTAAGCTCAAATAAGCTATTGTTATGGGGTTTTACCAACCAATCATTTCGTCGAAGGGTAGGGCCATCATGTCATATGTGGTAAATGTGCAGGGGACCGCATTTGAGTCCATGGTTGGCAGAAAAGCGCTTGAGTGATGCTTCTCCTCATCAGTTGGTGATCAAGGTTTGTAGATGTTTGTGCTAGTATTGGGGACGACTAGAGTGTGTGCACTAGGGAATGGAGACATCTAGAATGTATGCACCAATGCGATGACATCAAGACCAATTTGTATATCTATTACCAAATGAAGCTCAGAGGAGCTATGTATGTATCATGTACCCATTTATATGGAAGAATGTAATCTTGAATGATAAAATTGAGTTTATTCAATATGAAATCTATGTTATGGAAATATTTGTGAAATTACAATGACATGCAATGGAAGTTTAGAAATAGTGTTTATTTGAAATGTGCATGTAATTTACATTATGGAAAGAAAAAAATTTATTGCTATGTTATGTCATCATGGATCATTCACTTGAGGTGAAAAATTTAAAATTTTACTGAGTAAAACATCGAGGTTGTTACACAATCAAAGCCCATACAAAATAAAATAGATATATGTATTTAAATTTGCAATCTCTTATGTTAGTCGACATCTCTATAGTTTATTTCAGAACTAGATATACATTTATTTTATAATTTAAATATGTTATTCTATATTTTATAAATATACACACACATATAAAAAAAAACAATTCTGAGAACAAATCCACATGATTCTGCAATGCATATATCTAATTAGTAAGATTGAATAATACCCTTTGAATCTGCAACATAAACATCAAATTGAAGAAACATTTATGAAATTTAAATGGAGAAATTAAAATATATATATAAATAATAACTTAGAGACAACTAATTTTTTCCTTATATTCTTTACTGAAACAAAACTTCAAGAACAAAGATCCTTTGCAATCAGCAATGGCCTGCAATAAAAAGGGAAAACTTGAATTAACCAACTCAACTCCTTGAAACTTTTAAATCCCATGAAATGGAAGTGAATATAAAGAAAATTTATGTTGGTGTAATTATTATTTAATTACAATAGCATAAGTTTACTTAGGAATAATATTTATTTAATTAATTCCTAGGTTACATTTACTAGGCAATTAGTTAATAATGGGGCCATCCCCCTTCACATGTATCCAGGATAAAAGATTCCTTCTAGAAGATGAGTTGTCTTTTCTAGAAGCCTTATCCTATCATTACATCATTCTAGGTAATTAGTTAGGGTTCACATGTTGTTAGATCAAGACACATGTCATCATCCTATCTCATACTATATTTCACTCTTGCCTATATATATAGGGCATTTGTACATTTGTAAATCATTGTAAATCAATAAGAGAATCTCAATTTGCATGCCTAAGTTGCAACACTTTCTTTGTGGGTGAATTTCTTCTTGGTTAAGGTCCTCTTGAAGGCTGCAGCTTCATAGGGACATTGTGCATCCATAATTTCTACATGGTAGTAGAGATTTTCCATTGAAGGTTCATCTCAAGATCAAGGAATTTGGGCTAGAGAGATTCATTATAGGCTTGAAGGTTTTCATTGCAAGCTAGTTGGCTCCACCCGGGGACCAAGCTGATTTCTGGAGTAGATTGAGTCCAATCCAAGCTCGCCATTATCTTTAGAAGGCCTCAAAACCCTAGGATCGCCTGTTCATTCTTCAAAATCAAAGAAATGAATTGGAAGCCATTAGAGGTATTTTTAGGGTTTGCAAATGCAAATAGTACAATCCATACAATCTGCAAGAAAAAAAAATCATCTCCCTATTATTGTACCCTGTGGCAATTTTTTTATATCAACAGGCTTTTTTTTTCAAATATTCGAGCAATTGCTATAGTTTTTTGGCAAAAAAAAAATATATTAGAGCGATTGTAATTTAATTATTAGTCAGCATGGGGTTTGTTTTTTAAATCCACAACTATAATATTTATTGTCAGCATATCAAATTTTTTTGTTAGGGCATATTTATATTTTTGCAGACTATTTAAAAAATTGTCATTTAATTAAATTTTGAATTGTCATTTAAGGCAATATTCAAAGTTGCATTTGGGTCATTTTATTACAAAATTTGTAGATATTCGTACTTGGTCGGCGCATTTAGTACTCTATAGGAAGGGGTACTTGTCGGTTGGCCCACTAGCCCAATACTGCTATTCCATCAAGTCATTGTTGCCAACTTTGTTCTTCCGTATCGATCGTCCTTTGTCCAACATTTTGTCAGCCGTTTGCATTATTTGTCCCTGTCTTATCGGTTGGGACCTCCACCTACCACCGACCGACTCTTTTTTCCACACCGACTAGAGTTTCGTCCACCAATTTGTTTCCACCACTAGCTCATTTCTCAGCTTTCGTCCAACACTTTTCCGACGATCAACCACTGACAACTTTGTCCGCCTAGGGCTTGATTACATTGGAGACCAGGGGGATCACTAAAGGAGGTGGTGTCGCCTAAAAACATAGCTGCGCCCAATTGTTCAGCCCCGTTGCCGCTCCTAGAAGGGGGGATTTTTTTTGCCACCTTTTTTCCTGCAGTCACATCACAGACTAGGGGCCAATTTTTTTTAGCTCGGGTGTTTTTTTTTTGCACCTGTTTAGCTTGCCAGGCCCTAATAGGGCAGTCATCTTCCGAGGGCCATATCTTTTCACCACAGTCTCAAAAATTGACAAACGAGATACCGTTGGAAAGGAATTTCAGTGTACATTCCATTGGTGCCATCCATTTTCCAAAATTTCATTTCCAAAAAAAGCTATAGTCAACTGAATACAAAACCCTAATTTGGACTCAAAAGCCAATATCTTCTAATCAGATTATTGACATTTGGTGATTCTAGCGACATTAGGAAGGTATTACAGAGCTTTTTTAATCAGTCCTTTCATTTCATTCAATTTCAACTCTAGGTGATTTGTATTGTTTTTTTTCCATTTTTGAGCATTTTCATCATTACTTGAATATCCTGAAGATTGGAGAAAGGTTTTTTGTATTGAGGGACATCCTTTTAGTTGCACATCCTATTTGGTAGTTTCTATTTACTATTGAAGGTCAATATCTTTATTATATTGGAGATTTGTCATAATTTGTTATGGGGTTTTCAAGTCATCCTTCACTGATAATGTTGGGAAAGGGAAACTATAGACAATGTAGAGATTGCATAATAAACCATCTTCAATCACTTTAATTGTTGCCACATTTGTATGGTTTGGTTCCCCCTCATGATAATTGTATCCAAAAATTTGTTTGGAATTGTCGAAGGTATGATGCTTTAAGGGTTATTGCAATGCATGTTGTTGATGATGTTTTGAAAGCTATTGATCATTGTGACTATCCTCACTTTCTTTGGACTAATATTTGGGAGCTATATGGAAATCCTGATACTCCACCATTCCTCGATGATCATGTTTCAGAATGTCATATGCCTCTTCATTCTTTAGATCCGGTACCCCATGATGATATTGTTGTGCAGGAGGTTGATTGTTTGGAAAACTTTGAATCTTTTGAAGAGGTTGACAAGGTTTCTTCTGATAATAATTATTCTCCATCAAAGACTATTGATATACCTTCACATTCAATGATTCCTTGTCCAGAGTCATTGATTGAGGCTTCCATCATTTCTATTCATCAGGACACATTCAATTTTCTAGATTTGGAATCACAGGATGGATTTGTTTTAGGTATTGTAGACTTGGCTACTTCTATAGGTTTGGAAGAAATTCTTGAGGGGATATCTCTCCTCTATGTAGATTCTACTTTGGAGGATTTTCTCGAGTCTTCACATTCCTTGATTTCGACCTTGATTGATCTTGGTGAGACTACCGTGGAGGAACTTGATTCCTCTTCAAAGATTTCATATATAAGGTTTCTTCCCTCCCATTTCATTATGGAGTTGGAGTTTCTTCAACATATACCATTGGATTGGCTTCAGTCTTCTTTCAGTGGTTTTGAGGACACTTCATTCTGGGGAGCAATCTAGTCTCCATCTATTCCTTCAATGGAAGGATCACTGTATTGCAATATTTGGATCTTGTTTCAAATTAGTTTCTGCATAATCCTGGTTTGTCACCTTTTTTGATTGGGCATGTACCTGATTGATTGTGACATATTCATCTTTAGTGACAAAGGAGAAACATGAGCAGTTTTCAGAGACTTCATCATCAACCATATTCATTCTTCCTTCCTTCAATTCTTATCCGGAATGGGAAGCGTCCCTACATTTCTATGTGGTTTTGTTTCTTCCGAAAGGGAGACAAGTTGTTTGTTGAAATTGGATCATGTTTTGTCTACAAGAACTTACCATTTTTGTAGGTGATCACATATTGTAGGGGGGCTACATAGTCTCCCTCTTTCCCTCCTATGGGGGGGCTATTGATTGTATTGTATCCATGTGACAAATGGTGTACTTGGGGGGAAACATGGAGTCCTCCATCCTTCCTCACTTATTTGCATTTCATCTCCTTTTTGGAGAGGGGTTTTCTTCCCATTGGGTTTTCCCCTTTTCTCTATTTGTGGGAGATTAGTTTCACTCATTATCATTTGTAAACGGGTACTTAAAATGGTCATCATG
This sequence comes from Sequoia sempervirens, assembly GCA_007258455.2. Lineage (NCBI taxonomy): Eukaryota > Viridiplantae > Streptophyta > Pinopsida > Cupressales > Cupressaceae > Sequoia > Sequoia sempervirens. The sequence goes on along the minus strand of VDFB02000015.1, from coordinate 588,165,052 downwards.
TAGCCGGGACCCATCATTCCATCATTGCATTATCATTTCCTCTCTAAGTTACACTTATGGGTGGTGTTGGTGTAATTATTATTTAATTACACTAGAATAAGTTTACTTAGGCATAATATTTATTTAATTAATTCCTAGGTTGCATTTACTAGGTAATTAGTTAATAATAGGGCCATCCCCCTTCACCTGTATCTAGGATAAAATATTCCTTCTAGAAGATGAGTTGTCTTTTCTAGAAGCCTTATCCTATCATCACATCATTCTAGGTAATTAGTTAAAGTTCACATGTTGTTAGATCAAGACACATGTCATCATCCTATCTCATACTACATTTCACTCTTGCCTATATATACAGGGCATTTATACATTTGTAAATCATTGTAGATCAATCAGATAATCTCAATTTTCATGCCTAAGTTGCAACACTTTCTTTGTGGGTGAATTTCTTCTTGGTTAAGGTCCTCTTGAAGGTTGCAACTTCATAGGGATATTGTGCATCCATAATTTCTACAATTTATGGGTATTTAGTTATGAGTCGGTTTATAAATTAATTGTGAAGATAACTAAAAATAAGATTTTAAAGTTAAACTAAAGATTGAGAAACATCTTTTCTTTTAGTTAAATTCAAGAATTAAAAGTGAAAGTAAATAAGTTAGATGCATCAAGAGCATTTTAATAGGTGGCTCAGAAAAAATAAGAGTCACAACTTAATTGTGACATGATAAAATTAATTAACAATTAAGTTAAAAGTATAATTCAAAAGGATAAGTGACATTTTAATGTTCTTAATTTAAACTAATATAACTTAGATTAATTGTTTTACACTTTGTGTGATTTAATGTTAAGAAATTTAAATTCCTTATTCCATTATAAAATTTATTGAACTAATTATTGCATGATAATCAACTATTAAAATTTCCAAAGTAGCAATGTGTGTTTTTGTTCTATTCAACTAATGTGTGGATTTATTAATCCATAGTTATGTTTAAATTTATTTAATGTTGTAACTATTTGTTTCATACTAAGTTTAATATCTTTTCAAATTAAAGTCAATTAGATAAAAAATGAATATTCTCATCTCTCCCTTAGGATTAGTCTCGATGACTAAGTGCACATTCACCATATAGTTAACCTTTGGGAAATTACACAAAGTAATGTTTTTGTGAGGCATAGCTAGTATTATTCTAGAGATTTTGATTTGACTTTATATTTATATAGTTTGGTGTTTTGGACATGGTTGATGATGAGGTTTGGTTTAAGAATATTATTATTTGGATTATGGACATAAATGTTTTACAGGCATGCTTAGATATTTATTTCCTTGTAAATGAAATAATATGTTTATTTAATTAAATAACTTGATTAAGAAGTATTATGGCTATATGTTTAATTTTCACAAAAATAATTATTTTTATGATAGATTTTATAATTATTTGATGTTGGAAATTTTAATGTTTAAATTATTGTTTCTACTATAATTTCTGAATTGTGCTAATGTTTCCTTTGAGATGTTTAGGTGGGCAGTCCAGGTTCCTTAAGAATTGGAGACAAAATCCAAATGCTAAATGTTTATTACTAGTTTTAATTTTTGTCAAGGGAGTTTAATGTTTGAGTGTATTTGATTTTCTTGATTGTTTATTATGGAGGGATGTTTTTATTGAATTACCTTTTTATTTGGGAGTATTTTAAGGGAAATTGAAGAGTTGGGAGTTATTTTATTTTAGTTTAAAGAGGGAATTAGAATGGTTGGGAGGTGAAGAGGAAATGTGGGTGTTGTGGATTGTATTCTTTCTTCATTTTATATTTATTAATTTCTTCATTAGAGGAAGGGGGGATGGTTGAAATGAATTGGTTGTAGAATGGTATTGGTTGAAAAAAGATTGTAAATTTGGATAGGTTGTTTGGGTTGATCCTAACTTGGATAGCCAAGGTATGCTTGAATTGTATTCGTAATTTTTGTGTTGTAACTAAATTCTTGATAGACGGTTGGAAAAATTATTGTTTGTTATTGTTTTGTGTGGTTTCATGTTGATTGATAGGGGTTTGGATGTGCATAAGGAGCGGATCTCGCCTAAGGGCTGAGAGCCTCCTTTGTTTGGGTTTGAGGAGGGTGTTGAGCCTCTCTTGGGGATTTGATCAAATATGAATGGTATGGAGTTGTGTATGATATCGAAGAGCTGTGAATAGCAGATTGGATTATTGTTTAAATGGGGGTGAGTTGGATATTGGAAGGTTGTGAATTGAGGAATTAGTTCTTGAATGGATGGTGGTGGTTGTGTGTTGAGAATGAAGTTGTATGTTAAAAGCTGAGAATAAATGTTTGTTCCCCAAGAGGGAAGAGAATCCACCTTCTCCCCCTTTACAAGAATTTTGTGACTAGATTATGTGTATGAGTTAGTATTCATATTTTATTATTTAAGTTGAGCATTTGGATTTTGTCTTCCGCTTAGGTGTGGACTTGATTTCATCAGTTCTATGGCTGGGAGGAGAGCAGGATTGGGCTGCTCTATTTAGTGTTTATAGGTTTATAAAGCATCATCCAGGGTTGCTGAAGAAGATTTAAATTATGTGTTCCTTATTGTATTATTGATACATTCAGTATTGTAGATTGAAAAGTGTCTTTGTTGAATCTCAGTAAATTATAGATTCTAACGAATATTGTTCATTATATTTCATGTATTAAATTGTGAAATGATTTCTAGATACTGCACTAATTTTATGTGATAATAATGGATTGTAAATTAATGTATTCAGCTTGCAATGTACCATTGAATTTAGCCATTAAAATTCCTATTTATAAAAGAAATAGTTTTAGCTAAATATGGAAGAATTCGTTATTGAATTACATTTTGACCTCTTAATATTCTTTGTTAACGTTATTATTTCTTTATTTGTTATTTGTAAATTTAACTATTGAACAGTATTGGAAGAATCTAACTTGGTAATAAAATACTTAGTTCAGTTGTTGCAGACAAGTCTTCAACATTATTCTTTTATATACATATCAATAAGGAATTTTATTCTTAATTAAGTGTGGTTGTTTATCTTTAATTATTCTATTAATTTCTTCTTAAATTTAGTTATATAGTTGTGATTTATTAGCTAGTTTTAGATTGGGTATTGCATTTTTCCCCTTCAAAGTGTTTTATTTATCCACCGAAACCTAATAAGAGTACCACCATCATTAGGTTTTGGAGAAGGGTTGAACCACCCAAATTTTGAAATTTCCTCTCTTTGATCCTTGTGCAACATGCTTAAGATGGTAATGTAACTTGATGCCATCAGTTGTACAAAGGAAACCCATTAAATGTTGTCTTGTTTGGTGTCATATGGTAAAAAATTGGTAGTTGTGTTAGTGTTCAGTAGAGTAAAAAGTGGGCATGACAAAATCTCGCAAAAGAAACATGTGTTAAACTATCCTCAAGATAAGAAGTAAGTGGATGAATCATGTTACAACTATCAATAGAAGGTAAAGAGTTTGACAAATCTCTATACCTATTAACTAATTAAATGTCAAAAAATTTCAATACCAAACAAATATTAATGTTTTCAAATTTTAACATGTAAATTTTTTAACAGAAAATATTTTAAACATTAATTATTTTCAATATAATTGGTTGAAAGAGTTTCACTCATTTTTGGAGCCTTCACATTGTTTGAAAATGAATAGTATATTTTAAAAAAATAAAAAAATAAAATGTATACAATGCACATTAAATTTGCTTAGTACGTTGTCGTCAATTTACACTATCACATGTCTAACATGACTTTATTAATGTGTAATAACGATATGTTCAATTTATTCTTGCTCTCTTCCTCACTCAAATATGCCAAAACTAGGCATATTAATGTTATCATTCTAGTTAAAAAAATCTTGCTTACTGACTTGAGATGATAAAACATGTAAAAATAGAAATAATAAAAGATTGAACACATCGTCCATCCAATCATCACATTTACCATTATTTTACTTATCTTGTGATAGACACCAACATCCTAGGATTTCATGGCTACTAGGCCACTTTCCAAGTCTCTCAAGTAGAGGAAGAGGGTAAGACTCTAGTGAAATGGCATTTCAAGGTTGACCTAGTCACCGACCTCACCAAAGAGGGCGTTTAGAACTTTTTGAGCTCCATTATTTCTAGCATGGCAAATAATTTGGAACAACTCGCTACTCCACCGTAATGCTTTTAAATCTTGTTTTATTTTCTTGGGTTGCTTGTAAATGAAGTGGGTTTCATATATGTTTATTTTTATAAGGTATTAACTTATGTAATATATGTTGCAGTTTAATTGATTAAGCTTAATTAGTGACGACACGATTAAACTAGATTCAACTCTGAGTATGTATGATTACCATAATCTTGTAATCCATGTATAAAAATAAAGATTCCAATTTCTTTACAATAGAAATTTTTATGTAATCATTTTGTTTCACTAAACACAAGATTTGTATTGGGCTACCTTTTGCAATGGTTGGTTACCAATATAGGTAAAATACTTGGGTATGTATAAATAAAATTTTATATTAGTTTCTAAATAAAATGTAAAAGCTGGCAATGACAACCATGCCATTTGCTAGGAGTAGAACTTGCAAGGCTGAATCATGATTAAGGGTGGGTTGGTGTGAAACTCTATCCTAAGGCGAGATTAGGCATGGGACATGTTAGTCTCTCATGTTGGTGTTACATTATTTTCCCTTTGCACCTCCTTTATGCGATTTATCCAAGTGAAATGGTGGGTAGCACCTTGTATCTAGTCGATGATGTTCTCACCTAGAAGGTTTCATTTTACACCTACAAAAATCCCCTTTCATCAAATCTATTTTGTGCATATCCTGCCATTATGGCTCTCATGAGACCAATTTTCTATGAGTTTTTCTATCAAACAATTCACTTGTGTTGATTATGCTTCTACACTTTTGCATTCATTCACCTTTGTTTGAAATGCCAAGGCTTGGGAAAGTATCGGGAACTATTTTAGTTCTTGGTACCACTTTAGTTCTTGATAGGCAATGGGTTCTCAATAGTCATAAAAGTGCTGACAACATGATGCCCATTCTTTGTTTTGGGGTTTCTATTTTAGCATGGGTCATAAGGATACTGACAAAGATTGTTACAACGTTGGATATTATATAATATATTATATTTTGTATGTTTTTGATTGATTAAGCAGGGAAAGGGCCATGAACCTTACAAAAAAGTACAACAATATAGAGAACAACAGTCAAAACAACAACAAAAGGAAGCCGATAAGACAAGCTTCCCCAACCCCCCAACAAAAAGCTTAACCAATTCCCCCACGATCAAAAATTTCAGCCCTATTAGAGATATCAAAAAAATACATACAATACGTATTTAGATCCAAACACTTAAACTTATAATACCATATAATACTTAAAGTAATGTCCATGGATCAACTAGAACTACTAATAGAAATATAACTAAAAGTTTGATAGTCCAGGCACCAGAGGAAAACACCAGTAATGGTATCGCCAGGAGAAGCACCAAAAAAAACCATAGAAGCAAAACAAAAAGAAAAGTAGTGACCAAGGATTAAGCATCCTCAATCAGACTCTAGGCTTTTAGCAGGTCATCGACAGTGTCTTCCATTTTCTCTTTCAGCTCCATCCTGCTCGATAAGTTATCCATCTCATCCATCGGCTTTGTCTTTTGCTGCTTCTTAATTAATTTTTCCTTGACCCGAGACCATAGCCATGATAGCCTTCTTCTTAACTGCATCCACCACCTTGCAAAGACTCTTTACAACTATTTCAAGAGTCTGGATTCTACTTTCCTTATCCTCCTCTTGCATCATATTTTCCAACCATTGTAATCTCTCCTCCATCCTCTTGATTTTATCATTATCAACTTCATCTATCTTCTCTTCCTCATGTCATTTTGTTTCCATTACTTCTTGTTCATTTATTGCATTAACATTTTCCTCCATCCCCTCATTGTCCTTTTCAATCTCTTGAATTTCCTCTTGCTACGACTCCCCTTCCACTTCCTCATTTTCAAAACCCTCCTCTTCCTTCAACTTAGATTTTTCCTCCTCAACAAACTCTCCCCCCCAAACTATCTGGGATTTCCTCCGTAGAGGAATCCTTGTCTTCCTTCGCCATTTTTTTTCCTTTACTTTCCTGCGAACCAAAAGAACATTTTTCCTCTGAATCCTTAGACTTTTTATTGCTGCCTGACCCTTTAGAAGCAGCCATAGCAAGCCTTGTAGACATTCTGCCAACTGGTGTTGAGCACTCAAGGTTCTCATTATCATCCAAAATTTTAATAGTGTTGGATTCCTCCCCCAATTCCTGGATAAGCAACTTCCTCTTTTTATTCTCAATAGAGTCAATGAAGGCAACACTCCTTTTTTCAGGAGTGACTTGTAGGAGATCAACCCATAAAGGGTCCTCAGGGTTAGGAAAATTTTTTAATGGGATTTTTAGTAAGGGTATGAGGGTGACTCTTTATGAGTTCTATTTTCATAGAGCTCTTAGGGGTAGGGTTTTCTATCAAATTGAGGGGAAGATTCTTTTGAGGAGATGTAGCCAACACATATTTGCAGATAGCTCTAATTAAGCCTTGGTGTAACGATGAATTTTCCCCATGGGTAAGGATTTGACTCATGGAAGAGAACAACAAAAAAAGGAAGATTTATATTTTCAAGATGACAAATATGTTTAAGGATAGGGATGTGGTAACTATGCATAGATTGGAAACGACCCTCCAGGGTAAAATACTTCATGACAAAGAAACACACATTGTGGTATGAGGGAGGGAGTAAAACCCTAAAATAACCATTCTGGAAATGCTCAGCCTTCTCCTTATCCTCAAATTTTTTTAGAATATAGTCTTGGTATTTCCCATTACTTACCTTTGCCACCTTCTTTCCTTCATAGGCCATACCCGTCACCTTTGCAATAAGCTTCACATCCACCTTGAAATGGAGACCACCCATTTCAACTTCATCGTCCTTCCAGGCATTGGAAAACTTGTAGCTCAGCTTCTCGTTATACCCTTCCATGGTTGTGAAATAAGGAGTGAAACCAACTCTCTTGAACATGACCCATAGCTCCGCATTTTTTCATAGCAAATCATACTTGCAGGGTTCGATCCACTTCCTTGGGCTGCCCATGTCGGTCGCTTACAAAAGTTATTTTTTGAAAGGAGGATAAACTTTTCACTGTTCCCTTCTTCATTCTCAACAATGGCAACTGACAATTCAAAAAACTCAGTATTAATGGTGACCTTTTGGTTTTTCATTTGAGAAGAAAGCGGAAATAAACTTTTAATTGAATGTTTGAAATTGAAACAACGTCGATTATCACCTTTTCAAATCCCATCATAATTAAATTTGACAGCTCTGCCACCCTTCCTAGTGATAATTAATTTTATTTTATTCCTAATCTTACCGTTGTCACTTGCACATGTCGATTTGTCTTTTCCAAAATCATCCTTTAGATTTTTATCATTGCGAAAAGCGTTCATTATTTCCCCATTTAAATCCTTCCTTTCAAGGCATAAGCCATTCCAAATAGACCATCATTTCCCTTTTATTCCTATTATTACTTTGGGATTTGGTGTACCTTTTTTCTCGTGCCACTCCATCCATCCTGTCAACAAGCCTGAGTGACACCAAGGATCCCCTATTATAGCTGGACCTTTTTTCACGTGCCATTCCATCCATCCTGTTAGCAAGCTTGAGTGCCACCAAGGATCCCCTATTATAGCTGGACCCCCGAGGATGCCACCCATCTTAATTATAACTACTCCCACCATCATTAATCCAAGTATCGAATTTATCCTTCATTTTTAATTATTCTTGGGCCAAAAATTCTTTTATTTTATTGGATAGGTTGGAAAAGTCCCATAATTTTAAAGCATCATGTCTCAGACCAATGTTAGCCAAAGCATTCGCAACTCTATTTCCCTCCTTAAGAGTATGAAGAATTTTATATTGTTGGAAAAACTGTAACACGTTTTTACAGTCATCCAAGAGATCCTTTATTTCCTAGGGTGCTTCAACATTATTGTTAAGATGGTCAATAGTAATTTTGGAATCCCCTTCAACAATCAGCTTTATGTACCCATTATCTCTAAGGTAACCAATTCCAACCCAAAAAACATACGCTTCAACAAAATTGTTCATTGTTGTTCCACTATCTTTGTTGTATCCCACCACATAGATGTTGCTTTCATCCCTAACCACTCCTCCAACTCTAGCTTCTCTCAAATTCCCTTTTGAGCAGCCATCGAAGTTACATTTCACCCATCCAGGATTAGGGGGAATCCAAACAGTGCTTTTTTCGTATAATCTATTTTTCCCAATTCATATTATTCAGGTCATGGGAGATTCCCCATTGCTGGTATATTCTTAACTCTTGATAGGTAGGCCCTTTCTTAGCCTAGGTGTACTTACAACTATCAACTGAATATGTCTCATTATAATCATACGTATCTCCTTACTACTCTTAGTTGTATCCCTAAAAACCCTATTGTTTATTTCTTTCCATAGACCCCAGACCAAAAACAGGGGAACTTGTCCCCATAAATCAAGAATTATATTATGGAAGTAGGGGCTAAAAATCCATCCTTCAACAAACATTTTGACAGAGGTAGGGAAAACCCAATCAATCTTAAGAGTCTTAAGAAAAAATTCCATACCTGTTGAGTATAGGGACATTGAAAGAACAAATGCATAATACTTTCTTCATCTTTATTACACAGATAACATCTATTTACCAAATACCAAACCCTTTTCTTAAGGTTATTCATAGTCATAATTTTACCATGTATAACTATCCACCAAAAATAGTTAATTTTTGAGATTAAGTTTTTTCTCCACACCTTGGTCTAGTTAAATTCCCCTCAATTGATAGGTTGCTAATCCATAGCCTCATAGGCTGACTTCATAGAGAACCTTCCTGTAGCATTTTTGGTCTAGATCCATTCATCCTTCCCATTTCTTGAAAAGAGGTTCGGGCTTCCAATCTGATTCTTCAGTAAGTCCAACACATGATCCCAATTTGGCAGTCTTCCACTCCTTAGAACAACATTATTCAGATACTCTTTAAAGTTAATCCATTTGGGTCTCAAGCCATCCCAGTCAAGGAAGCTAGAGACCATTTTACCAATACCTCTTTTTAATCTGATTTTGATTTGATGGAGGTCTTCCATAGATGATAAAGGGGAATTGGTGGGCCAAACATCCTCCCAAAAATTTGTGCTCAACCCATTTCCAACCCTAACTTTTGATCCTCTATGCAGGATTCCTCTAATTTTTAGCAAATTTTTCCAAAAGATAGATCCATAGGGTAGCTCCTTCTACCCAAGGAAACAACTAGCTTCTTTATTGCTTAAGTATTTGGCCCTAATGATCTGTACCCAATATTTTTCCCCTTCCAATAGAAACTATTGACGCCAAAATTTGACGAGGTAACAATGTCTTATGGGAAACTCAGTTTATGGGGGACCTTTTTCCCTAAACTAAGTGACCTCCAGGTTTTTAGAGAAGCCGACTTCTTCTATAATGGGGGTTTAGAAAGGGAAAAGGAAACAAATATAATAAAATAAATTCTTACCTAAGGTGATGCACCAAGACTTAATGATAGGCACGATAAATCACAGATCTAAGGGCCTGATTGGTGTTTGTGGTGTTCCAAAAAATTAGAAACTGAAGATTACAACATAGACAATCCATTCATTGACATAAAATAATATTGCATACATTCCTACTGCTAGGAAGAGTCTTTAGACATGGTCTAGGTCAGAAAACTTGCATTCAACATATATAGAAGTTCTCAAATGAAATGTCTAGACAATAAAAGTACAGTTTACAGTTTGATCAAATAGCATGAAAAAATAGAAAGGCCGAACAATTGGCACTGTCTGAGAGTCTTTGCAATAAGATAAAACAACAATAAAGTCCTAGTGTCTTTTTCCAAAACTAGTGTTTCCTCCAAATTCCAGACCCTCTTCTCACAACAGAGAAAAACATATATAGCAGGAAAAACCCCACCGCTTCGGAGAGCAGTAACAAAAAATATTTTGCAATCCCCCGACAATGATGCAAAAATTAGAATATTCCCCAAGCCATTGCAATAGAAACAATTTTGAACTAAGCATCCGGTCATTCCAGACATAGGTGCATCCTCTGCAAATGATGGCGATGGTCCTGACAAGGCTTAATCAGACAAGTGTCACCATCCCGTGCAAATGATTATGACACGTAGTGGCCAATAGCAGCATTCGGTTCGTCTAGTCTATCGCCCGAACAAGAGATCCGTTGACTAGGCACGTGGCAGCCTTTCGCTACCCGTATGAACCTATCTCTCTCACCGCTGAAGAATTGTGCTAAGGATACACACATCGAATGGGTGGAGCACTTAACCAATAGTGGAGGGAACAACCACCAGTCAGGCACAAAAGAGACGCGTGGCAACATTTCGCTACCCGCAGTTGTTACTTCATCTCTATGCTGAAAAAATTTGTGAATAGTAGACATGTAGCAAGAGTACACTGCAGATAGCAATTGTGGGGCCCGCCAAAACCTTTTGGGAATGAGGGTTTCGTGGCATTCGAGCGGAGCCCGATGAGATAGCAAGAAAGCATGATCAAAAGTATCCCACAACCATGACACATGGAAGCATAGAGGGGTTTCCCGGGATGCGAAAGGAATGCAGAAACTCGGGGTTGCGAGGAGTAGACACGTGGAGCAGGAGAGCATAACTTAGATAAAAGGCCGAGTTGGTTACTTGCGATGCATAGGCCGACGCATAGAGGAAAATACACCCAAAGGGAGCTAGTTAAATATTTATTAACAACTTTTGGCGACTATCAGGGGCGTTTCGACTAAGGAACAGAGAACCCAAAATTTCTTTGGTTTACAAGCTAGAGTGTCATTTCATTAGGTAATGGAGTTAGATATTGGAAAGAGCTGCTTGTAGAGGTGACTATTCATCCTCAGATGGCTTCACCATGTTGTGCAAATTCTCCCGTGCTCCACTTAGATCAATAGTTTCTTTGTGAGGCAGTGCATTAGGTAAACTGGCCCCTGCTTCACAATGAAATAGTAGCTGTGCAAGCGGATGAATCACTCCCTCAATGTCGGTCACTGTGGGAGGATGACTAAAATTCCTAAAAGCCTCTGGATCATTCTCCTTCTCTTCTATCTTTTCCACAATCTGTTTAGCCATGGCAATAGAGCCATTTTCAAGGAACGAGGATGACAAACCCATCCTGTTTAACTCGAAGAAACTCCCCCGTATGTTGTCTAGTGTCTTGCTCAGAGTAGCCGCGACTGCTTTAGTGTGCTAGAAGGTAGAGTGGCAATGGATGAACTTATTTTTCGTTTGAACAGCAACATCCCGATCTTCAATACCCGCTTTGGTGAGGTTTTCATCAGAGACTGAGTACAGCTCGGTGAGCAGATCTTTTGCTTCTGAAACCTTCTCCAAGATGAATTGTAGGAACTGCTTAATCGTATCATGAGCCTCTTGGCTCAGCCTTGATGCCTTGGTGATGAATCGAAAGGTAGGCTGCAGTGCTAAACAAAAGGTTTTAATCTTTTCCCAGTGAGAGATGTATAATTGCCTAACCAACAAAATGATGTTTGGCTATGTAGGGGAAGATAGGAGAGAGCTTTTAAGAGAAGCAATCTTCGTGTCTTTTGAATTAATGGCCTTAGCCAATTCTTCCCTTTTATTTTTCTCGGATGCTAGCTATTCTGCAGAGCTGCTCATTTTTTTATTCCAATTCTCCTCGGCTCGGGAGTGATTTGCTAAGTGCATGTCCAGATAAGACTTTGTCTCTTGGAGCTCTTCTTCTATTTGAGCTTTTAGGCCCTTAAATTCAACCTCTTTTTCTTGTATTTTTTGCTCATATTGAACCTGTTGGTGCTCCAAAGCTTCATTCCTCTGCGCCACTCCTTGACTATACTCAAGGCGAAGTCGCTCCAACTCTTCATTCCTTAGCCACAGATTTTGTTCCGTCTCCAGATTCTTAGCCTACAGATCTTTTACCATGGCAGGGTCAAAGGTCTAAATATTCACAAGTTCACCCTGAAGTCTATTCCTCTCATCCTCAGTTGCTAGTCTACTCTTTGTCATACGTGCAACATCCGCCTCCAAGGATCTCTTTTTTCTCCAAAAAACTAACCCTCTCCCTTACCGCTTTAAGCTGCTCATCCTTCTTCTTTAGCTGGTGGTCAGTTTGAAGGAAGTCAGAGGTGACCACCCGTTGTGTTTCCTCCATGATCTCAACCTTATCCTGCGGTCGGGCCACCTTCATGTCGAGCCCTACCACATATATCTCATAATCTTCTAGGTGCATTTCCCCCTGAGGCTTGGTTACTCTCGGGTACATGGTTGCAAACTTCAATTCCTGCTAGGCCTCATCATAAAGAGTCTGTATTTTTGGCTCAGCAGAAGCATTGTCATCTTTTTCCCTATGCTTTCGCATTCTACTTGCACGTGCCTCTCTTCCGCAATCAATTTGTGCTATAAATTTGGTTGGCGACAAAACTAGTCCGCCTATGAAAGGAGCACCAGAAGGTAGGGCATAGGGATAGGTAATCCTCATAGGTGTGGGCATTTATTTCTTTTAGAGAGCGATGATTTGTGGGGAGAAGTGGGGCACATTCCAAAGCTTGGTTTGAGGCCCAATAGAAGGGCTAGTCACTTGTAATGACTGAATTGATGAATTAGCCGTAGGATTCATAGGCTAGGATGGTGGAGGAGTTGTCAATGCGGTGTTAGCCTATTGCGATGGAAGAGGATCCACAATAATAGCAGAAGAAGGGGTACCCGCAGGGGGTACATTTTCAGAAAGTGAGACAAGGAGAGTCTGAGCGGCAGCAGCACGCGTAAGAGTTCATAGAGTAAGGCCGGGTGGAGTGGTTTGCGAGAACTGGGCAAAACCTCCTAAATATGTTGGATTAGAAGTGGGAAACAGGGGGCCAATACTTGTGGTAGGGATCGCTGCTGAGGCAGGGGCATATACCAAGGAATGAGAACCAAGAGAAGAAGGAGCGAATTTTACCTATTGACTGGTCAATGGCGGCTCTAGTATCGTTAGCGATTCTTCCTCAACCTCAGGCTCCTGGCTAGCTGCAAGCACTTGTCTTCTGGTGGGTTCTTGCGAACCTTCTCTGATAATGCTCTTTGTGTGCTGTCGCTTTGCAGGCGAGGTCTCCTGGGCTTCAGCAGCTATTGTCGTTTGCTATTGTGATACCTTGGCTAGCTTAGTAGCCCAAGTGAGTGTATGCGAGGCCCTTGATATATTAAAATGCACATTCATGGCCACATAGGCGGGCTTTCTGGGGCCTTTCTCCTTCGATGCATAGGAGGCAGATGTTGCCGCTTCCTCTTCCTACTCTTCAGACTCATCCTCCGGGTCCCCGCTCTTATTAATGCTAGAGTCTGGGCTGGGGTGGTCCTCATTCCACCATTTTTCAAATTCCTTGTCATCCATCAGACTATCATAAGGGGCATCCAATTTCCTTGTCTCTTGGTGATACCTCCAGAAAGCTTCTATTTTTTCAACAGTCCACTCCTCATCCTTCTACAACTTATTGTACATGGCACGTTCTATGTGGACATTATCTTTGGCTGCTACCACAACAAAGTAGAACTTGTGCCATGGCCCTTTGGTATCTTGCGTGGGGATACACGCCAATTCAAAAAATTTGTCATCCTTGTTTGCCCATGGGTTACGCCGCTTCTCCTAGTAAGGTCAGGGAACATGTGTTACTTTCATGTGCGGCTCCGACAAGTCATTGAAAGGGTTGTAATCCTACTTATCATTTACCAGAACCAACCCTAAATGAGCCAATTTATCCTACAATAAATGGTCTAATTGTTTCTTTAACAGAGTTATTGATTTGAAATTCTAGGACAAGTGAAGAATCCCTTTCTCTTGACACTTTTGCTACTACAGAAGGTAAAATCAATGATACACACCTGCCTATACATTTCAAGTGTGAGTACCCTATCTATGACGCATGCTCGGAGAAGGAAAGGTTGACCATTGAAGCCCCGCATCTGGAGAATTGTGAAACCTATTCCTAAGAACCAGTCATAGGTGGGAGTGAAACTCTGCATATATTCGGTTTGATCCCTGTTGAGACGGATTATGTCACCTTCTCCTCATAAATCATGCAATATCAGAGTTATGAAATAATATGAAAATACATAATAATCATATGATACAGAAAGAAAAGCCGTCCACGTGGATACTGGCTTCCTCTTACCCCATTCATCAAAAATTGATAATTCAAAAAACCGGGCGAAGAAATCAGGGTTTTGATGTAGGAACATGTGAACTAGGAAAGAAAGAAATCTAAACTTTCCCTCCGCCAGGTAATTCTTTATTTTCATTATTATTTCATCGACCATGAACTCAACAAAATCATACCAGAAGGTATCGTGTTGTTTGCGGAATTGGAAGGCCGGTCCCAGTTGAAAAGGTTCCACCATCTCATCGGAGTCTCGGCCGCATACAAAAGCTAGCATGGACATGGCATCCTGCATATCCTCGCGTAATGCACCGTGCGGAAACATAATACTTGGCAGTTTAGCACCTGGGACGCTTTTCTTCCCAATCTCCTCCAACAAGAAATCCGAGTTCTTTTTCATCGCCCTCCATGTTTTTTCTCCTTTGCTAGGGTAAAAGGACTTAATATTCTCTCTTCTTTTACTTGGGTCTAGGATGCATAGCATATGCCAAATGGCCTATGGGGTGATGTGAACTCTTATGTTCCGACCCTCAATATAGTAGGTGCTAGGGTTATAACACTGGATGGTAGTGTCAACTATCTTCGAGCAGTAGTGCACCAGCGAGACCATGTATTGTGGAAGATCACTGTACCAAATATTCATTGCTGCAGACATGTCCGCCTTTGGTACTGTCAACCTTGCATAGGATGCTTCCCTTAAGTATTTAGGGTTTTTTGCGAGTCGTGGGTCATAGATATTATCCCATTTCTCCTCAACCCTTTTGTTGTTCCTGCAATCTTTGGGCTTGCTCAGCTCTATTGTATATGCCCTCTTCGGCTTGCTTAGTATACCAGGCGTAACAGACGCCAAATCCTCATAGAAATACACATCCTCTGACGACCGTATGGCTATAAACAACTCCTGGCCAATTTCCTCTTGCATTTGCTGAGATGAACTCTCCAACATTTTTCTTTAGATGAAGACTTCTGTGAGTTTTAGACTTTGTTATTCTTATCTGGCTCTGGCTACGCTAAATACTTCTCTGCACCTCGAGCTTTGGCGTTTTTGAAAATAATTTGAATCATTAAACATTTTCATGCAATATTTTGCTATCTTTTTTTAAGGTGGTAGAGGAAAACATACTTTTTGCATTTAATTCGGCATGTACCGTTAATTTCGCGATTTGTGCAAAATGAACTACTTGCCATTTTGAGGTGGCAAGAGTTCATTATTGTGTTTGGAAACCATGTGATATGTTGTGATTCCCTTGAAACTTGAGCGGACAATTTGCCTTCTAACCTTGCGTTAGTATGTGCTGATAATTAATATCCTGGCCGGAATGATTACGCCAAAGCAAACGATCACGATCTGAAAAGATATGGATATTGCCTTGGGCTCTGGGAAACACCTGTGAGATGACACAATAGCCTACGGCCGTGCAACTTACTATCGATGAGTGCCACATTTGTAAAGCTAATTAATTAGCTCCTATTAATTTAGCACACATTGAACTGTACCTTCGCAGATGTAACTAGTCCAGAAATGTGAGCAAACGCAGGAATGCCTTTCAAGTTGGCATCTAGTTATCATCACATTTTTCTCAAAATGGATTAGCATGCATCTTCTCATATTTTCTATAAATAGGCTGGTAAGTAGTGAGAAAATCATACCTAGCATTTGAGGAGTGATAGGTTGTTAGCGCAGTTTTAGGCAAGCTTTCTCATAGGCTAGGCGATAGGTAAGTTTTAGTATTGGTTAGAAGGTGTAAGCATAGTGTCAGAATCATGGATACTCCTGTTCGGTTAACCTCTTATAAGTCATAGATAGTGTTTTTGGGGGAGGTTTCTACTAGGCGGCTGAAAAGGATGACCAAGAATAAGCATTCCTTGGTTCTGGTAACCATAAAATGGGTTCTGGGTAGGGACTGCATAGAGTACGAGGATAAGTATCGTGTGAATACTAATATATGTTCACACTTTGTAGCATCGATGTTAGACATTGGCATCCCTAGGCGTCTCATCCTAAAGCTGGTCAAGGAAATGTTTCCCAGA
This sequence comes from Sequoia sempervirens, assembly GCA_007258455.2. Classification (NCBI taxonomy): domain Eukaryota; kingdom Viridiplantae; phylum Streptophyta; class Pinopsida; order Cupressales; family Cupressaceae; genus Sequoia; species Sequoia sempervirens. The sequence continues at coordinate 588,148,786 of VDFB02000015.1, read as the reverse complement.
AAGTACCTGAATGGCCTAGGTGAGGTCGTTGCTCATGCTGCATATGGGGTAGGCCTGCCATCAGCCAATGACCTTCGTCGCTATATTGAGGAAGAAGTGGTAGTTGTATGGCTGTCATTTCTCAGTGGATTCCGCCTTTAGACACACGATGAGCATCGAAAGAGGGCTACCCAGGCCTTGCACTTTCTGTTCCATAGCTACAACATGATACCGTTCTATGACGTCAATTGGTATATTGACTTCAGGAACTTGGTGTTTTCCTCGCCAATGGCAGTTGTGCCGAATGATGCTTCCTCTACTGTCGAAGAGCTTGCTGACGAAGACGCGGTAAGCGCCGCCATAGAAGAAGTGGTAGATGCTACTATTGACACGTCAATTGCTGCCTCCCGTGCCCTTGGATGAAAATCCTCCCTGCTCTTGAAAAAATGCCTCTCAATTTTCTTTATCTCTTGTTGTTGCATAAACCACCTGCCTTACAATTTTGTATATAAGCCTAAAAAATGCTATAATTTTTTGCATATATGAAGGAAAAGCTCGAATAGTCATATACTTTTTTGGATTATTGCTTCCTTAGCCATTTTGCAATGTAAAAAAAAGAATATATATAAATAGATATATATCTTTATAAAAATCCATGGCTCTTTCTTTTATTCTGTATTTCAATTTTATGTTCTCTTTTATAGCATATGTGTTTATTTTCCTTGCACATGGGTGTGTTTAAAATTTAAGCAATCCCGTTGTCTTATCCTCTGTAATAATGGGTTATTTCCGCAGAAGCACAAACCAATTTCGAAAAAGACCGGCCAAAGAAAGGGAAATAAAATAAAAGCATTATTCACATATGTACAAAAATAGAACTCGACACTTAATGGAACAACTTAAGATGAATCCCATTGACCGGGATTCCTAAGGGTTCTTGTTCCATATTTTCTAACGCGAAAGCGTTATGCTCCTTGCACCGAATGATTTTAAAGGGACCCTCCCATAGGCTATCAAATTTACCATGTTGACCTGGTTTAGCAGCCCTTTTATCATACTTCAGTACTAAGTCTCCGCACTTTAGGCCTTGGTCAGAAACCTTCTTGTCAAACCATTGATTGACCACTTGTTGGTGGTTTGTCATGGCTATTAGGGAATTCTCCCTTTTTTCTTGTACTTCTAATAGTTTGGCAAGCCAAACCTCCATGGTGCCATTTTGTTCTATCTCGAGAGATTTCAACAGTTGGAGTGCTGGAATCTCCATAGATATAGGTAGCAGTGCCTCTTTCCCATATACCAATTCATAAGGAAAAGTCTTAAGGACTTGCTTAGGAGTTATGCGGTTTTCCCAGAGCGCTACTCAGAGGTTTTTATGCCATTCCCTCTGGTGTTCTGAACCAATTCTTTTAAGGAGTTGGACTAGGCTCTTGTTTGTTGACTCCGCTAGGTTGTTTCCTTGCGGGTAATAATTTGATGACGTCTTGAGGAATATTCCATTCGTTAATGCAAAGCGACATACCTTTGTGCCTAGGAAAGCTCTAGAATTATCAGAAATGATAGTCTTCGGAGGACCTAACCTTGTCACCAACTCTTCGAGAAAATCTACAATCTCTGTTTCTGTTGCACTTTTAAGTGAAACGGCCTTCGTCCATCTTGTGAAGTAATTTGTGGCAGTCAAAATCCACTTGTGTCTGGCACTAGAAGCTGGATTAATCATCCCGATGAAGTCTAGACCCCATTGTGCAAATGGTTCATCCGCCACTATAGGTCTTAGAGGCATTGTATAATTCTTCCTTTTGTCAGTAAAGAACTGGCATTTTTTGCAAGATTTTACCAAAGAGTGGGAGTCATTGAAAAGTGTAGGCCAATAGTAACCTGCACACATGATTTTGATGGCGGTGGTATTAGCAGAGAAGTGTCTACCCGCAGTGCTATTGTGGAAAGCATCAAGGATCCTCTTTGCTTGCTCTGAAGTAACACATCGCAGGAGTAGACCATTGAAATTTCTTTTGAAAAGGACCCCCTCCACTAGCGTATATCCACAATTTTGCAGCCAATAGTATCTCCTCTTTTGGGATGAGAGACCATGTGGATACTTTCTAGTTTGCATAAACCTTATTCTATCAATCATCCAACAACCCTCCGATTCTGGCTCATTTATCAAAACAAGCTCCGGTTGCTCTCCTTCGGCAGGTATCTCCTTGTCCTACGCCATGTATTCGCACAGTCCTCTTCCTCTAATAGTTTTAGTAGGTTTGACCTCAATGTCATATTCAAGGATCTTGGTGATCCAATTAGCTCTTTTTTTTGTGATTTCCCCTTCCATGATATATTTGCGCACACTGGAATGCGCGACATAAAAAAACACCTTGTTGCAGGAAATTAGATGGTGAAACTTTTTAAGTCCCTTTACTATTACAAAGGCCTGCCATTTGACAAAATTATAATTCATCTCATATTCCTTCAGGGTCCGGAAGTAGAACGCCACTGGATGTTCTTCCTTTCTTTCATCATATTTTTGGGTTAGGACAGTAGCGATACTGGACTTGCTACTGAATGCATACATTATAAAATCCTTAGATAGATCTGGATTAACCAGTACCGAAGCTGTAGAAATAGCTTCCTTGACTTTTTCAAAGGCTTCCCGAGCTTCGGTCGTCCACTTGAATGCTTGATCCTTCTTAAGCATCAGGGTGATTAGCTTAATTATTCCCACAAAGTCGGAAATAAACTTGCTAACAAAATTTACTTTTCCCAGGAAGGACTGAACACCTTTCTTATTCACCAGAAGGGGAAGTTCCTTGATAGCTTTCACTCGTTCGGGGTTGATTTAAATTCCTTCCTTAGATACCACATGCCCTAACAACTTGCCTTGCGGTACTCCGAATACACATTTTTTCGGATTTAGGGAAACCCCAAACTCCTGGAACTTTTGAAAAACTATTTCTAAGTGATCAAAATGATCATCCTTAGATTTAGAAAACATAGTAAGATCATCCAAATAAATTAGAATAAACTTATTGATTAGTTCGCTGAATGCAATGTCCATCGCCCTCTGGAATGTTTCCCCTGCATTGGATAAACCAAAAGGCATTTTAGCATATGCAAATGTTCCCCACTTTGTGGTGAACGTGGTCTTGTGTTGATCCTCTTCTTTAACTCGGATCTGATTGTTACCGGAGAAACCATCCAGCAGAGAAAACATTTCTGATCCTGCAACCGTTTGTAAGATTGACTCCATAGAAGGCAGCGGATAGTGGTCCTTCAGGGATGCTCTGTTTAGGTCTCAGAAGTCCACACACAAATGGATATCTCCATTCTTCTTTCGGACCCGGACCAGATTGGATACCCAAGTACTATGCTTGATTGCGAAGACAATGCACGACTCAATTAGCTTAGTTAACTCTTGCACCATTGGTGCTTCAATTTTAGGGTTTACTGACCTTTGCTTTTGTCGAACTGGTTTTGCACCTTCTGTCAGCTCAATCATGTGTTGAATGATATTAGGATCATATCCCTCCAGATCATCATAGGACTAGGCTACTACTCCATATTTTTCTCAGAAACTGATGAGTCTTTCTTTATCATGGTGTGAGATGTCTTTCCCGACTCGAAGATTCCTGCCATCTGAGACCCGAAGGTCCACGTAATCACTTTTGTCTACTACGAACTTCCGCCTATCATTTATTGCATCATCACAATTAATTTTTTTTTGAGAGTAACCAATCATTTTGGAAGCTTGTTAGATTTGAGCTACATAATTTGTCCTTCATAAGCTTCAGAAATCTTTGGTTGAAGCTGATCGGTGAATTCCCCTGACTGCTGGATGAACGAGGTGATGTGTTCATCACTTTAAAAAACTTTCCAACTCTGATCATTGTCAGGAATCGCCGGTCGAACTAGTACTCATACTGAATGTTCGTTATGTATAAGGTCATAGGTAGGATCAAACTGAGCACCAATCATGACCATGCGATCTGCATCGCTATTTTGTCCTCGGGGAATAGTCTGGATGTTGAAGGCTTCAAAACCCTCAACTAGGTCCCAGACTCGGTGCTGATAGGATCTCATGCGGACATTCTTTGCCACGTAGATTCCTTGGACTTGGTTGACTACTAGTTCAGAATCTTCGAATACCATTAATTGCTTTATGCCCATTCGTTCTGCAAGGCTTAAACCTTGAACTAATCCTTCATATTCAACCTCATTGTTTGAGCAAGCGAAATGAAAACAGAAAGACCTTAACAATTTTTCATTTTGTGGGGATATAGATATATCCCTGCTCCAACACCCACTTTGCTTCTTGCTCCATCAAAGTACAACGTCCATAGCTCATTTGCTTGGCTACCTTCAGAATCTTTGGCAACCTTTGGGAGCACTTGGTCTTCATCATAAATTACATAGGTGCCCAATCCTGTAGCATGATAATTTCCAAAAGGATCATTGTCCATGTGTTCACTCAACAGAGCATCTTCTTTGTCATTCTGGTCTTCGCTCACCTTTTCTTCCTCCAGTAATTCAACACAATACATTTCTTGTTTGGTGATAGAGGTATGCGCGACTTCAAAATTGATCAGGGCTTCGTCCGCTACATGTTCAGAATGCAAAGCCTCCGATTCTATCTTCATTTTTGCATTGTGGTTGGTTATGAGAATGATATGTGACCAATCCAAGGATAGGTATCCACCCACCTTTGAAGTAAATTCTCGGGATAGACAAAGACCAAACATAGGAGGAACATTTATGATCACAATGTCTTGCAGCACCGTGATACTAGGGAAAGAAAATAGAGTTAAAGGAAGTGCTTTGATGACACCTACAGTTTCAACTTTGTTCCCATCAAGTTGCATTACCCCCCTTTTCATAGGTTCATAGCTGAGTCTTAAAGCTTCGGCTATCTATTTAGGCATAACCGTAGTGCTAGTGCTAGAATCAATCATAGCATTGTGCAATAACTTCTTTCCTATAATAAGAGTCAAGAAGAAGGGTTGGGGTTTTAAATTATTTTTAACCTCAACACGGGATTCTTTTGTATTGTTTGTAAAAACTTTAGTTGACGGTATTTGATTAACAACCTCTGCAATGGCGAACAACTCTGTTGGTGCTATGTTGACCTCTTCTTGAAGCGCCTTCTGTAATAGCATCTTTTGCTCTGGGATAGCTAGAATGTCCCATAGAGACACATTAGCGGATGAATTCTTCAATTGTTCTACAACATTAAAATGTGACAAACTCAGAGTTTTCTGCTCCTTGGCTCTTACTGTAATAATTTCCTTCCGTGGTTGAGATGGTGGCGGGACGGTAGAAGTGCCAGGAATCTGATCAAAAGCACCTTTGAGTTGCGGGCTGGCCGGATGCGGAAAAATTGACTCACCAATAAATCTCCTCTTTGAGCGCGTGTTATAATCAGATTGCACTTGCGGTGTTTTGGATATGAATGTATCATTAGAAAACACCGTTTCTTCTTCCTCCATCCAAGAAAAAAGTGCATGATCAAGAGCAATATCAGATTATTGTTCTAAAGAAATTCCTTGCATTTGCACGGTAAGAACTGCACTCTCCATTTGTGGTGAGGCATATATATATATAACCTCCATGATCTATCACCGCGCCTTGGCTGCGTTGCTCTGCCACCTTTTGTTGCAAGTTGCCACACAGACAGTTTCGGGGCATATGCACATCGCTGCAAGGGAAGCACCATAGATTGATGTCATCAATGAGGTTGTTTTTCCCTACGGTTAATTCTCTACTAGAGCTTGGCGAAGCGCTCGTCAGCGGAGTAGGCATCGACACCATTTGGTTGGCGGTTGGAGCTGGTGGATTAGTGCGAGGCGCGCCCTGGTACTGATTCTGTTGATATGAGGACTGCCTGCCTTGATAGTTTTGATATGCAAGCTTCAGAGGCACTGATTAGTTCCGCTTAAGAGTGGTTATATCATTTTCCATGGTCCACAACATCTCTTTAAGGTCACTCATTTCATCTTTGGATGGACCCGATGTAGAGGCTATATTTTGTGGGGCTGCCGTATATGTGTACATCGACTGGGGAGTTGTGGGCACGCTAGTTGACACGACTTCTTGTGCAGGAATCGATATTTCAGGAAATATCGACATAATAGGTTGAGGAGGCAACTTTCTGCAATCTATCAAATGATTATCGACTTTGACAACAACACTGTAAGCATCTGGTAGAGTAACTCCTCCCAAAGACTTGATCATCATAGAAATGTCAGAATTGATGGAATTAAGATAAAATATGAATGCCAACTCAGGAGTCGGGCGTATAGTAACAGGGATCCTCTGCTAATTTGTGTGAAATCAGGCATTAAAGTCTGTTAGAGCCTCATGGGGGGCTCGTTTTATGATAGATAGTTGATAATACAGTAAAGAACGATCTCCGTTATTTGAGAATCTCTCATTGAACGAATCTCTGAGCTCGTCCCAGGTGCGAATAGTGCTAGGTGACAGTGTTTAGTACCAATTTAGCGCCTTGCCTTTAAAAGACGTGGCGAGAAGCCTCAGAGCTACATTTTGCGCTGTAATCCCGTGTACCAGACACACGTCCACTACATCCTACAAATGTTTTGCGAGTGTTCTTGAGCCATCTCCGGTAAACTTGGGTATAGCTTTCATAGCTGAAACTGGGATAGCGCCCCAGACAGCGGGTGCTATTGGGGCTGCTAGGGGACTTCCGACGTCCCATGCCACATAATTTTTGTTGGTGGTCAGCAACATGGTTAGAGGAATAGGTGGCGAGAATGGAACAGTTACCAACTGATTGGCAGCTTGCACTGTTCCTAGTGGAGGTACTAGCAAACTGGGGTTGCTTGCTGTTTGGGATCTAGTTATAGGTCGATGACTCATATACCCTTCTAAAACGCAAATTCATTTAAGCTCGGTCCCAATAGGCATGCTAGAAAAAGAACAAACTGTTGACGCCAAAATTTGACGAGGTAACAATGTCTTATGAGAAACTCAGTTTATGGGGGACCTTTTGCGCTAAACTGAATGACCTCCAGGTTTTTAGAGAAGCTGACTTCTTCTATAATGGGGGTTTGGAAAGGGAAAATGAAACAAATATAATAAAATAAAGTCTAACCTAAGGCGATGCGCCAAGACTTAATGATAAACACAATAAATCATAGATCTAAGGGCCTGATTGGTGTTTGTGGTGTTCCAGAAAATTAGAAACTGAAGATTACAACATAGACAATCCATTCATTGACATAAAATAATATTGCATACATTCCTACTGCCAGGAAGAGTCTTTAGACATGGTCGAGGTCAGAAGACTTGCATTCAACATATATAGAAGTTCTCAAATGAAATTTCCAGACAATAAAAGCATAGTTTACAATTTGATCAAATAGCATGAAAAAATAGAAAGGATGAATAATTGGCACAGTCTGAGAGTCTTTGCAATAAAATAAAACAACAATAAAGGCCTGGTGTCTTTTTCCAAAACCAGTGTTTCCTCCAAATTCCAGAACCTCTTCTCACAATAGAGAAAATCATATATAGTAGGAAAAACCCCACCGCTTCGGAGAGCAGTAACAGAAAAGATTTCGCAATCCCCCGACAATGATGCAAAAATTAGAATATTCCCCAAGCCGTTGCAACATAAACGATTTGAAACTAAGCATCTGATCATTGTAGGAATAGGTGCATCCTCTACAAATGATGGCGGTAGTCCCAACAAGATTTAATCAGATAAGTGTCACCATCCCGTGCAAATGATTATGACACGTAGTGGCCAATAGTAGCATTCGGTTCGTCTGGTCTATCGCCCGAAGAAGAGATCCGTTGACTAGGCACGTGGTAGCCTTTCGTTGCCTGTATGAACCTCTCTCTCTCGCCACTGAATACTTGCACTAAGGCTACACACGTCGAATGGGTGGAGCACTTAACCAATAGTGGAGAGAACGACCACTAGCCAGGCGCAAAAGAGATGCGTGGCAGCATTTCACTACCCGCGGTTGTTACTTCATATCTATGCTGAAAGATTTGCGAATAGTAGACATGTAGCAAGAGTACACCACAGATAGCAATTGTGGGGCCCGCCAAAACCTTTTGGGAATGAGGGCTTCGTGGCATTCGAGCAAAGCCCGATGAGACAACAAGAAAGCATGATCAAAAGTATCCCGCAACCACGACACGTGGAAGCATAGCGGGGTTTCCCGAGATGCGAAAGGAATGCAGAAACTTGGGGTTGCGAGGAGTAGACACGTACAGCAGGAGAGCAAAACTTAGATAAAAGGCCGGGTTGGTTACTTGTGATGCACGAGCTGATGCATAGAGGAAAATACACCCGAAGGGAGCTAGTTAAATATTTATTAACAAAAACCACCCCATTTTAGCCACTAGGGCTTTATTAAACTTTTTTAATCTGTGAATCCCCAGCCCTCCTTCCCTCTTTGGGGTACACATAATTTCCCACCCAATGAGAGCCATTCTTTTCCTTTCTTCCACACCTGACCATAGGAATCTCCTTTGGATTGATTCAATTTTGTTCGCTATTTAGGCATGCATATTGAATATAGAGAGGTAATAAACAAGTATATTCTAAAGAGAAGCTTTTAAGAGTTGAATCTTGCGAGCAAAACTTAGCAGTTTACCCTTACAACTAGCTAGTTTCTTTTAAATTTTCTCCACAATATAATTCCAATATTTTTTGTTAGGCTTTCTATAAATTAGAGGTAGTCCCAAGTAAGTATCTGGAAAGTCCGCCTCTTGACATCCAAGGATGTTTTTAAGTTTTTCTTTCACATCCTGACTGGTATTAAAAAAGTAGATTTTGCTTTTTTGATAATTTATGAATTGGCCTGATAGTTTAGCATATTGATTAAGAATAGCTTTCCATTGCTTTGCTTCAACAATAGAAGTTTTCCCCCCATAAGAATAGTATCATCAAAAAATTGTTGATGTGAGGTAGGGGGTAAAGAGGAAGTAGCACAAAATCCTTTTAAGGTTTTGTTAGCCAACTATTTTTGTATATTGCACCCTAAAGCTTCAACAACAATAAAAAACAAGGTGATAATGGGTCCCCCTGTCTCAGACCCCTTCCTGAAGAGAAAAAACCTTGAGGAATCCCATTCACCAAGATAGAGTAATTTGGGGTAGTAACATAGGCTCTAATCAAACTTAGGAATTTTCCATTGAAGCCAAAATTTTCAAGAACAACAAAGAGGAAGTTCCAAGAAACCCGATCATATGCTTTAGAGATATCTAATTTCAGAACCATGCCCTATTTTTTCCCGTGGTCCATAGAGTGCAACACCTCATGTGTAAAAATTGTTGCATCCAATATTTGTCTTCCTTGAACAAAACCCTTTTGATTAACAACAAGGATTTTGTTTAGGACTAATTTCAACCTGTTAACCATGATTTTAGAACAAATCTTGTATGTAGTGTTACACAAATTTATTGGTCTATAGTCATTCATAGAAGCAACATTAGTAGATTTGGGAATTAAGGCAATAAAGGTAATATTCATATGATTTAGGAGCCTTCCAGATCTAAAGAAATCCCTCACTGTATTGAAGAGGTCTAGAGAGACAATTTCCCAATAGACCTAGAAGAAGCTTGGGGGGAATCTATCCAAGCTTGGTGCTTTAAAAGCACCAAAAGAGAAGAAAACCTCCACTTCATCCATAGACACAACCTTAGATAAATCTTTTAAATCCTGATCCGTGATCACCTTAGGAATGACCATCAGAAATTCATCCAGTTTTGAGATATCAATTTCAGGCAATTCAGGTAGATTTGAAAAGAAGGAAACAACCTCTCTAGCTATGTCCTCTTCACACTCAAGTCTTGTCCCATTGGAGGTGGTTAGAAATATGATCCTATTTCTTCCTCTATGATTCAAAGCAGATTGATGAAAAAAATTAGTATTTATATCTCCTTCTCTTAACCATTGGATTCAATATTTTTGTTTCCAGAAGATTTCTTCTTTTTTGTTTATTTATACCATTGCGCTCTCAGCTCCCTCTCTTTGGTACAAATCTCCTCATCAACAATTCCAGCCTCCATTAGGTCATGGATCTCCTTAATTTTTAGGTTTAAGTCTTTCTTAGTGGTAAAGATATTCCCAAATGTGTACTTTTTCCATCCCTTAACTTTTTATTTGACTCTTTTCAGTTTTTGAGTTAGTCTAAACATAGGAGTGCCATCACAAGGTAAATTCCACCACTCCTTAATTAAATATTTGAGTGGGGTTTGGGTGTGCATAAGGAGCGTATCTCACCTGAGGGTTGAGAGCCTCCTTCGTTTGGGTTTGAGGAGGGTGTTGAGCCTCTCTTGGGGATTTGATCAAATATGAATGGTATGGAGTTGTGTATGATATCGAAGAGTTGTGAATGGCAGATTGGATTATTGTTTGAATGGGGGTGAGTTGGATATTGGAAGGTTGTGAATTTAGGAATTAGTTCTTGGATGGATGGTGGTGGTTGTGTGATGAGAATGAAGTTGTATGTTAAAAGTTGAGAATAAATGTTTGTTCCCCAAGAGGGAAGGGAATCCCCCTTCTCCCCCTTTACAAGAATTTTGTGACCAGATTCTCTGTGTATGAGGTAGGGGCAACTTTCCCCAAATTTGCAGAGGCATGAAACCTTGGTTTCCACTTACATAAGGTCAAGATATTCTTAAAGCTTCTATCAAAGGCCCATGGTCCACCTGTGAGAACCTTTATCATATCTTCAGAGATAACAAAGGTAAATAAAAAAAGTCCTTTAGGCATTGCACTAATAGAAACACTGCCCTTGGATTCCAAGTGTTAGTGGCCCATTTGCGTACTTGGTCAATATTGGGTCGGCCAACAAAAAAATTCCCAACCAAGGAAAACTTCAAACCCTCCAAGGCATCATTTAAGATTGCATCTGGAATGTTCACCTCATCCCCCTCAACAGTACAAAATATTGACAAGGATTCCTGACTTGCCTTGGTTGAAACCTTTTGTCCAACTAGCTTTTCCACATAGGATGCAGAGTTGTCACCCGTGACTAGAAAATCCTTACCCCCAGGAGAAGAAATAGAATTTTTCAAACCCCTAGGTGACGAAACATGTGAAGTACCAGGTGTACTTTTAGTTCCCCAGAAGGAGAAGTCACACCATTCTGGAAAGCAACATTATTCATGGATGGGGGAGCCCTGATGGGGCCCCCTCTAGAACGATTCATCAGACTTCAAAAATTTGAAAAAGAAAAGTGTGCGCAGTTGCAGAGCAATATTTTTTAGGTCTATTTATTTCCTTGTTTTCCTTAGGGATTTGTTGATCGTTTCCTTAAAGACATGTTAATCACTCTATGCTATATGTTATATATTGTATTAGACATATATATTGTGTTATATTATATAATATATTATTATAAATTATATTATTTATTATTTATATAATATAATATATACTATATTATATTATATTATATTGTATTGTATTGTATTGTATTATATTTGTGTTTATATTATATGTTATAATATAGTATATAATAATTAAGTCAAATGTGTTCTCTTTGTGAACTGAGCCGACCTGACATGCTAAATCAACAAACCAAACAGTTGCAGAAGGGATGCAAGATGATCAAATTGATCACGAGTGTTCATCATCATCTGTCTCCTTTTGTGTTTTTCCCTTCATTTTTTCATTTTTCATGTGTCATGCATGAAAATCACTTTTTCACTTCGATAACAAAGAAACAATGTAGAAGGCTTGTGGGAAAAAATAAAATACCCAACTTCCTCTACACACGTGTCCCTTACATTTTGCATCATCAGAGTTGTGTTGGCAAGTACAATTTACAATACCTTTATCATGGCTCTTTCGTAATATTTTACCTACAAACTCTGCATGCTTTTTATTTATTTTATTATAAAACTATGTAAAGGGATTTATATCAACTTTTAAAATTGTGAGAAAAAATTAAAAAAATGGTAAAATATGTGTAGCATCCAAGTTCATACAGACAATTAACTTAAATCTCATTGATTTACGGAGAAATTTCATGTAGCCATGCAATCGTCTAAAATCATTGGTAGTAGTATTCTTTGTAATATTCTCAAACATTCGTTAATCTATAATACTCTCATACAATTTAAGATTCGAGACACAATACAATCTCATGAAAATAAATAATAAATCATTATCTCATAAACATGGAATAAAAATGAAACTTCATTAGATAAATATATGTCATAACACATCCTCATATGTGTAGTGCATAATCTAGGTAAAAGCACATAATATATGATTACAACTCTAGCTCTCATGCCATAAATTCAAATAATTATATAATCTAGAAGTACAAATACAATCAATGATATAATAATGATGCAAGGACAAAAATAATATAGTCTCTGACTGCCACTAACCCTCACAATCATCCACAATCCAAGAGATGAGAACATGGCTTAGGTGCTTTTCTGCTCAACCACGAAGATTACGCTTCCTCAGTATTCTTCCTACTCAAAGAATACCCGACCTTGCATGAAGTACCTAGCAACCTGGAAACAAATAACAAGAAGGAATCCTGGTGCAACCTAGTGTAGTGTAGAAAAAAGTATCCCTTTTTCACACTTAATTTGGGAATAATTAATATTTAAATGAGCTTAATTATGCCTTGATTTAGTGTTGTAATCTGTTTTACACATTCACATTAAGTTTAGGACCCTTCTTAATAAAATGGACTTAATTGTTGCTTATTTAGGGTATTGTAAAGTGTATCTTTACACTTTCACACTAATCTAGGGCTTCATTAATTAATTGAGGTTAATTTTCCTTAATTGGCCCCTTTAATTCAAATCCAATCCTAATTAATTACAAATTCCAAGGGATAAAACCCGACATTCATGAATGACAACACTTAATTTTTGAAGGTGTGTGTCCTAGGTTAGTGACCTAGGATCCATTTGCCACCTGGTGAATGGGTCCTCACTAGGTCCTAGGACCCTATTTTCACATGATCTTTCACATTGTTCAAAGTGTGTCCTAGATAAGTGAGCTAGGACCCATTCACCACATGGCAAATGGGTCCTCACTTAGACCTAGGACCCCCCTTGGGATATGTTTTTAGTGGTATTTTAATGATTTCAAATTCAAGACTCAAACCATACATGGACTTCAAGAGTATAACAAGATTAATACCAAAATTTATCAATTTATTTACTTTTTCTTAGTTTATTTGCTTTTTCTCAATTCATTTGCTATTCCTCAATTTATTTGCTTTCTTTTTTGTAGGGTCTAGACAACATAAGATTTCCAATTGTGTGATATTGTGACACATTTTGCATTGTCGTTGATCAATGTGAGTAATAGATTATCATGCTTGTTTCTCTTTTGCATGTTTTCAAATATCCACTACCCTACTCAATAGTCCTATAACAAGTTTCGTTTTAGTCACATGAATTGATATTAAGAATTTGTTCTTGCCTTGTAGAATTTTTAGTGCACAACAGTGAACCAAAGGCTATAGTTACAAATTTTGCATTGTTGCTGATCACGATGAGTAATTGCCTGTTCAATTCTTCTTTCTATGTATTCAACGTTTCAAGCTTGGCACATTGTTTTACAATAATTACTGTACTAAGTAGCGCCAATACAATTTGTGCCTTTTGTCCTTTGACATGAAATCTAGCAATATGCTTACAAACAATTGTCTCAAAAGACAAAAACTTTCACAATAGCCAATTGTAGTAGAAACCTACAAACCAAGTGTGAATGCACCTTTCACGTCAATTGATGAAGCTCTACACTATGCACATTGTTTTCGAATTGACTCATTCAATTAAAAATTTGGCGATTTCCTATTTGACACAGTACATGTTTTGCTTCATTGTCATTATACATCGAAACAACTACGCAATGGTCTTGTGGATTATTTCTTAGATTGTCTTCAAAATCACTATACTATAGCTTTAGGCTCTTATGAAATTGATTTGCACCCAACAATCCTAATGGATTTGCATAATATACATGACAAAAACACATATCTATGAAGAATGAGGCTTTCAGCCACAAAGATCAATGATAGTGGTGAAACTGGGCTTTGGGGTGACACATTTTGTCTAAAATTCCTAGCATATTGGCTAAACATACCAATATGCATTTGGTATTAACATACAAAAGAATGTACTTACATTTGAACAAGGATGCATGTAATCCTGCAATATCAATTTATTTCCATAATACAATTTCTACTGCTAGCCACTATGAGCATGTTTTTGATACACTTGGACTTTGTAGAGTAGCTACATTTGCTACTATATGTGCCGAAAGAATGTTTACTGCTATAACATTTTTTCTTGCTAAAAAAATTGATCTAGTTGCTTTGTGATTATTTATGGCACATTCATTGGCCAATGAATTGATAGTTGAAAACAAATATGCATTGGATTATTTTGACACTTTTGATCAATCTAGCATAGGAAGCAACAATCGTCTATTGCAGTTGCAATCATTGGTTTCTAGGATTGGAATTCCATATGTGCAAAGTGGCCTTGAAGGGTCTGAATTTTGTGCACTATGGCTGTCCCACATGTTTTCTACAACAATACACATATGGAAAGCATCTCCATATCCCAGAGCCGAAACATACTCTAATTGCATGAAGCCCAAAAAAAATATGAACTTAATTTTCTTTGCAAGTAGCTCGAGCCATTGTCATTATGAACCACTTCAACAAAAAGAACAATTGACTCATAACATGCATATCAAGGATCCACTTTGTATTCAACATATGACAAGCACTTTCAAATTGAAAACAATAATATAATTAGTTCTCATAAAAAACAAACAGCTACAACAATACATACACCAACTGAAACAAAGTTAAAATCACATGAGACATTGCACTCTCTAAAAGAAAAAATCCGCAATGCACAAGTGTCCCATGCAAATGTCCCACATACTAAATCTCATCCAGTTCTATCCTACCCACTACCAATCTCACAAGAATAATTCAGTCCTACAAGGCCACCCCAAAGCCAATGTGTCAACAATCATTACATTCTTTAAAAAACAAATGCACAATGCACAAACACATTATAATTTGCATATGCAAAGTAAAATTCAATTCTATGATCCTAGCCAAAAACCAACGCAACAAAAAATCATTACGTTCTTTGAAAAAACAAATGTAGAGTGCACAAAAGGCTTATGCTTTACGTTTTCCAAAATTAAAACATAGGCCATATACATATTCTATGGTCTAGAAGACAAATGCTACTTATTAGCCACCAAAATCAATACGCATATGCACAAAAAACTATACAATCCAAAAATCTATTAACTTATACTTGCAAATGATAAACAACACACCCACTCAACCATGCTCTCTTTGCAACATGCTCCATTTCTACCACAACATTTGGAAAGTTGATGCTGCACTTGTAGAAGCTTTTTCCTTGCTTTGTATTTAGATGGATGAAAAAAATATAGAAATAGGACATTCCATTTGCAAACAATGTATAAAAGCCACATTAGATGGTAAGATCCCATATTTTTCCATGCCTTCAAGAATAACACGAAATGCACAAATAGATATTGTTCACTCTTTGACTACTTTAGAGGAAAGGCTTGTGTCTTTGCGCATGGATTTTGCACAGATCAGGCAATTAGGATATAAATGAGCACAATATGTCTTTCTTGGGATAGTCATCAATGTTCCTGTAGATTTTGATAAAGTGCAAAAAGCATTGCCTAGGAAACCATATGAAACCACAACAGTAGCAGTTAGATTGAAGCGAAAGCTAGAATACTATATGCATATACACAAGGAAATTTTAGACCTGCTATAGTCATGAATGCTTTAATTGCACTATCCAAAACACCATTGTACACAAAAGAGAACATCTCTATAAATAGAGAGTGGCATGAGTTGTTGGAAAAGAAGACAACACAAATGCAAATATATTTTGAAACAAAACCAAGTATGCAAGATGACACATCTAAAGATGATGAAGAACCGATAACTGAATCAATTATACATTGGTTTAATGAAACACAGTCAATCAAAGACATTGACACAACAATCATTGAAATTGCACCATCAGAAGGGTTTAAACCTCTTGGTATTTTCTAGGGCATGTATGCAGAGGAGATGAAATTTTTGACTTTGTTTTATGGTTTGGCTTGACCAAGTGACATTACTAAAAAATTGACATACCAAAAAATAGCAAGATGGGAGCTTATTCATAAAGACATGACTTTGCAACACACATAACAAATATATATTTTTAAAGCTATTAAAATTATTATTCACCAAGTATCCTCACTAGCATGGATTTGCATACAAAAAACTGAATTGGAAGGTGAAAAATTGCTTGCAAAAGATGTGTGCAATCCAAAAAAGCTCAAAAAAATATTAAGATCTCCATTGGGATATAGAACATTAAAAAGCATTTGGACCTCGCCAGATTATCTATGAAACACTTAAAAAAACATATTTGCAATGATAAGACAATTGGGACCTCCAACTTTTTTTGTAACATTAACAAGTGTTGAGCATTTATGGGAGCCACTGTGCAAAGCTTTGCACCAAATATCTATTTTATAACAATCCAAGTCTAATGAAACTATAGAAGATAGGGACTTGAATTTTGAAATCAGAAAGAATCTAGTACTTTGCAGTCGTTATTTCAACCACAGGGTCAACACATTCCAAAAAATGATGCTAAAACCATGAGCTCTTTGGCCAAGTCACAAACTATTCTTTTGTTATAAAATTCAAAAACCGAGGCAATGAGCATGTTCACTTTTTGCTATGGATAAAAGATGCACCTGTATATGGAAATTGCTCAAATACTAAAATAGACAGCTTTGTGGAAAAGTATATTTCATGTGACTCATTGCTACTTGATACAAACCTTGCCAAAATGCAAACACATCATCATACAAAGAGTTGTAAGAAATACAAAAACTCAAGTTATAGATTTAGTTTCCCCTTGCCTCCAATGAGCAAAACAATAATTTTAGAACCGCTTCTAGTGCCTGATGCTACAATCAAGGAGAGAGAAAAAACTTTTTTCAAGCAATTGGAAAATAAACATTACACAAAGGAACTTTCATTTCAAAGTTTCTTGCATAAATTGGAGATGGATAAAATCGACTACATTACAATGCTTCGATCAACATTGTCATGCAAAATTGTCATGTTGAAAAGAGACCCATCTGACATTTGGATAAATGCCTTTGCAAAGAAAGTGCCCAAACTATGGTTTGCAAATACAAATATGCAATTTATTTTAGATGCATATGTTGCTACATCTTACTATAGCTCATATATGATGAAACAAGATAGAACATTGTCTCTTGCATTTCAGAAATTGTGGAAACAATGCACTGTTGCTTATGACAGAAAGGTGCAATTTATTCAAAAGCTTGGCAATGCATTGCTTAACTATGAAAAAATGTCCAGTCGTCAAGTTGTTCATATCATTCTCTCATTTCCATTGTGTAAATGCTCAAGGAAAACTATTTTCATCAATACTACACTATTAGAAAGCAGAGTTTACATGTTAAAAAGCCCTAAGTTATTGGTAAAAGAGCAAGAAAATTATGAAAACATCATGTGTGCATCTATAATAGAAAAATACACACAGCGTCCAAAAGCTCTGGACAACTTGTCACTGGCTAAATATGCCACTTTTTACTCCGACAACTCTAGAAAGTTGCAAAAAAGAGCAACTCCACAGATCATACTTTATGTAAGATACAATCCACACATTGACCCTGAGAATTATTGCAGAGAAAAACTTATGTTGTATGTGGCTTTTAGATCTAGTGAGAAAACCTGTTAACTGGATATGAAACATGGAATGCAATATTCAATGCAAACAAAGCACAAATTGCAAACATCGAAAAGATGTCACCGCACAAATTGTTTCTAAATGGGGTGACATTGATGAAGCCTCCACAAAAGCTGAAAATGATAACTGCCCAGCAATAGACATTACAAATGAAACTGATAGATGCAAACACGAGAATGGCATGGAAATGTATGACATCATAAGTGACTTGAAGCATATGAAGAATATAAATCTCAAGGATTCTATCTGCAAAAAACTACTCAGAGATTGCACATCCATTTCTACATAGCAATGAAGAATACTACAATCTAAGAAGACAATTAAACAAAGAAAAAGAATCAATAGTAAAGGACATAGTAATGACAAAAAGACTTGCTTCAAAAAAACCATTTTACTTGTTCTTGACAGGCGGAGCTGACATAGGAAAAACCTTCACAACAAAAACAATTTTCGAAGCAATGATTCAATTCTCTGATAAACAACTAGACAATGATCCACTCAAGCCTAAAGGCATTATTTTTGCTTCAACAGGAAAATTTGCATTCAATGCAGGTGGCATTACTACACATTCAATCTTCCAATTGCCATGCAATTCTTCAAAAATGTTACCTATGGATTCAAACACAGTTGATGCCTTAAGAAAAAAATTAGACCAATTACAAATTCTTCTTATTAATGAAGTGTCATTGATTGGTTCAAAAATGATTTACAACATTGACAGAAGAGTTCGTCAAATCAAGCACACACCAACAACACCTTTTGGAAACATAGATATCATATTTTGTGGTGACTTCTACCAAGCATAGCCTATGTGCTATACTTGGATATTCAAAGAACCAATAATAGATAAGAAGAAAGTGCCATATGCATTTTGGACCAATAATGTCAAGTGCTTCGAATTGCATAGTGTAATTAGACAAACAAATCAACATTTAATTTCCATACTTAATTATGCTAGGATTGGTCAACAAACGAATCAAGACATTTGCTACTTAATGCAATGTGCTATAAGACACCTCCAAATGGTCCATGATTTCCATATTTGTTTCACAAAAATACAATAGTTGACATGCACAACAAAAAAATGCTAGACTACTTACCAAAAAAGCTTTAAATTTTTTACAAGCAATTGATAAACAAGACACAACAATTGATAACATTCAATTTCAACCTCAAAAATCATCATTGCCTATCACAATTCTGCTCAAACAAGACATTTTGGTTGAATTGATTGTTGGCAACATTGATACACAAGATGGACTGGTGAATGGTGTAGATGGTATCTCAAATTGCATACAATCGTGCAATAAGACATTGTTTGGATAGAATTCAATGATTCCACTGTTGGAAAATTGCATTGACAAAGAATGAAAAGTCTATAAACAAATTATATCATGCCTTCTTAGACACCTATAATGAGAATCATTAGAAAAGTCAAGATAGCTACAAAAGTAGTCACTCGAGCACAATTTCCTTTGCAACTTGCATGCACATGAACTATTCATAGAGAGCAAGGTCTCACAATGGACATACTTGCTTTTGACCAATGTAAGGTCTATCAACATGGTCTTGTGTACAATACCTTATCACATGTAAGAAACATAGAGTCACTATATCTCATGCATAAACTGTAAGAACAAAACATCAAAATATCATAAAAAGTAAATGGTGAAATACACCGCCTTATGACCTCGGCGCGGTGGAAAGTACAACATAGCCTTTTGTCTGTCTCTCCAATTCATTTTACCATATGCTCTTTGAATACGCATAGCTTTGCATTGCATGCACAAGAAATATCCCATGACCATGATATTCTCCAAGCAACTGTCCTTGTCTTCCAAGAAACCAAACACAATGTGCTCGACCACATTGGATTTCTTGACAAAACATCCAATTACTATACTATAGTAGGTATTCATGGCCTATTAACACGCTGTAGGAAAATAGTTCCAGTGTAAAACTTTCAATGGTTTTCGACAAAATATCTAGAATCAATAACCATTGACCTATTGCATGTGCACATTACTCTGTGCATCATAAATTTATAATTAACACCAAACACACCCATTTGTGATCTTTTTAATTTAATACAAACCAATGTTACCTCATTGCCGCCTAATTCAAAATTGATTATTGCAAGAGACTTTAACATTGACATGTTACAATCCACAAGAACAAAAGCACTTCTTGAATTTATGCAACAACACAAACTGTCACTGATTGTTGACAAGCCAACAACACATGCAGGCAGTCTATTGGATCACTTTTGGATATATAACATCGAAGTTTCTATTGTCAAGTTCACAATACTAAATACATATTGGTCAAACCACTTTTCAATATCCCTTTAGTACTATTCCTACATAATAGAATTCTAATCTCTTGGCACATGTTGTTGTGTATTCACACCAACTTAAATGCTATTATACAATCATTTGGACAACATAGTATACAATTTTCCAAGTGAAACTGTTTACTATCAACATTCTCTCTGCAACACGCTATTATCATTGCTTCTCTCTGCTGCAAGAAACCAACATGGAATTTGTGTAAGTCTAAAAGAATTGTTGGATTAGTTGTTCTTCATGCTAGTCGTGCCTCTAATTAGAATACTTATTTTTCCACTATTCTACCTATGCAGATCTCAACTTTTCTATTGTTCCTAGTGAGGGCTACAAATCATGCTCTTGTAAACTTCTCACATGATTATGTTGTTGCAAATGACTATATACCTATTCTGAAACATTCATAATATTACTAAAACCTTTGCACATTATATATTTCTTCATTACAAACAAATTACAAAGTTGAGATTGTTATGAATTGCACAACTAACTTCAAGCAGATCCAGATAATATTTAATTTATGGATATGAAAATTTTAAATTGATTCTATAACTTTTGCTAAGTACTATTTGATTTGTTGTTTATATTGTCCACTATAGTTGCTATAAGCTTCCTATGTCGCTGCTTGTGTTTTCTACCTATGTTTATATTTCAGCTTTGGCTATTGTTGCGAGAGATCACTACCAATCATACTCTTGCAAATTTATCACATGATTGTGCTATTATGCAAAATATTACTAAAGATTTGCACACCATATATTTCTTCATTACAAACAAATTATATAGTCAAAATTGTTATGCATTGTAGAAATAGCTTGAAGCAGATCCATGTAATATTTATTCTATGGATATGAACTTTTTAAATTGATGGATGCAAGGTACAGATGTCTTACTAGTTCATAGAACATATATCTTAACATTTTCCTACCTGCAACATAGCATTCAAACCATCTACAAACAGGTAATGCTTAACAGTTGACACCAATGAACTTCAAAACCATATTAGATCTCATTAGTGTTTTCTTTTCACTTTGTTTTAATCCATTCTTGATACAAATATCTCATTGCATATGTTGCCAGAAACACTTGCAAGACACCAACCACATTTCTACACAACACAAAATGGATCAGTCAAATGACAAACAAGAAGAAAAGAAGTGTTGTATCCCATTTGTGTCATATACAACTTGACTTTGTGTATGCTTAATTGTCCATTTAGTTTTTGTCATTGCTCAAATTGCAATGTATAGATAGGAGGTAGAAAATGTACAACCATCAAGCATCCTCGACGTTTGCACAAAACAATCGGCTTTAGCATTTGAAGGCGATATTTTAGCCACTTATGGCCCTGCTGTTACCAGAAATCTTGGGACACAACCAAAAGAAACAATTTTCCATGTTGATTTAGTTGATAGCCATGGCCAAATGACAATCACTGTAAACATTAACAACAAACTAATTGACACATTTCTACCGCAGTTATTGCCTCATACAAGTGTGTGTATCATAAATTTTGTCATTAGAAAGAAAACACAATATGAAAGAGGAGATGTTGATTATTCCCTTGTATTAACCCCTCAAAGCACCATTCAACCCATTAAAAAAGTTTTTAAGGAACACAGACTTATTCCTGACACAACCATCTTGCAACTCATCCAATCAAACAACAACTATTCTATTGGAACAATTGGCATTGTTGTTATTGGTTACCATCAAGCGCCAATGCAATATGAGCTTCAAGTTAAGGATGGAGAGTCCCAAGATGAATTTTCTATTGTAAGATGTTTTGCACAATTAATGTTGGCATCGTAGAATTTGAGCACTTTCCTTTTTTGAAATTTCTAAATACTTTTTAAAACTTGTTTTCAATAGAGCTAACTTGCTTATAGAATGTCTTTCTGCATTAACAACATTTACATTTTAACAGTCTTCTTTTGATTAAATTAATGTACGTATTTTAGAACATACAATTTTTAATCTAATTTAGTGCTATGAAATTCTTAAACTGATTTTCCTTGGAATTTTCCATTTGAACAATTCTATATTTTACAGGTTATAGTCCCCAGCAGCCATGTGAAGCTCTATGCCACACTTCAACTGATGTTAGCATCAACAAAAAAACCCCCCTCATATTGTTTAGGAATATTGTTCGTTCTAGGGAAAAAGGCACAAGTCTAATGAAAACAATGCAGTCCATCTTCAATGACGAGCTCAATGATGCATCTACGAAAGCTTCTCTAGAACCACTTAAGTCCTCATGCATAGAAGTAAACACCTAAAACATTTACGTCTTACATAATACT
This sequence comes from Sequoia sempervirens, assembly GCA_007258455.2. Taxonomy (NCBI): domain Eukaryota; kingdom Viridiplantae; phylum Streptophyta; class Pinopsida; order Cupressales; family Cupressaceae; genus Sequoia; species Sequoia sempervirens. The sequence continues at coordinate 588,126,360 of VDFB02000015.1, read as the reverse complement.
ATAGACTTATGATTCAAATCACTTGTCATGTGTGCCTTGCTATTGTAATGTTGTTTATAACTTCTGTAAAAACTTCTAAAATTGCATTGTAATTTATCACTAATTACATCTGCATTACCATTCCAGGTGACTAGAACACTAAGGCCTAAAAATGTCCACTTTTCCCCGTACGTACTAGTTTGCACATCATGTAAACAAAGGGTTTTTTTTACACAAACATCGAACAATGATGTTGCATGATGCACAACATGTGCAACTGACACAAAACTTGAATACATGCATTTTATCCAATGCATTGTTCAAACAACAAATGGAATTGTGGACTGTTATTTGCACAAACAACAGCTACAAAACAACTTCCCCTAGCTAGTTGCAATACCATTTGAAAATTACAAGAAAGACATGTCTACAGTAATGTTCTTGTTACGAAAGTTTCAATTACAAGGAACATTCACACTTGCAATGGATAATTGCATTGTATGAATTGTCACAAAAGGAAGCACCATGACATCTCCACCAAGTTGAAAAAACATTTGCAGCTTAGCACAGGTGCTTACCCTACAGTATTGCAATTTTGATTCTCATTCATTAATAGCATATTGTAACAACTACATTGTGACAAGCATAATGCTAATTGTTTGTGATGCAAGATCTAGGCAGCACAACATAGCAGCGTAAAACAATGTCAAGAAGAAAGATGTCAAAGAACCTACATAGCCTGGCTATTGTTGACAATATCAATGACAAGAAAATGATGTTGATGCTTTAATCAAGACTAATCTGATGATTTATTTTAACTTATTATGTGCACCATGTAATTTCACAATTGGCTATTGATCTGTTTCAAACATACATGCTATGGATATAAATGACTTTGCTTGGCATTTCAAAAACAATATTAGTAGTGTTTCATGGGTAACATTTTTTATTTTGTGCATATCATAGTAATACATGTTTATGATGAAACAAAAGTTGTCGCGAACCAATGTTACTTGTGTGTGAAATAGAAGATATGTGTGCTAAGATGCCTAATGCTTTTATATACAATGTTGTATTCTTCCAAGAATTGGATAGTGAGAAAATGATTATAGCCTTGTTTGTAATGGTATTTTGAAGAACTTAGTTTGTATCTTTGAAAATGGATGAACAATAGACATTAGGTGATCATTATATTAATTTATCAATTTCATTGCAAAATGGTAGCACAACTCAGAAATCATGAAACCAAGTCTCTCAAACAATGACATCTTGTTACATCTATCTCAGATGAGTCATTGTTCATGACATTCCATAGATTATAGTTGTTGATGGTAGTTGACATGTCTTTTGTGTACAAGGACATTATGCATTTATTTGGATCTAACTTTCATTCATTGTGAATAGATAAAAACAAGGCATCTGTAACTTCTTATATCTTTTACAATGTAATTTTATAGTTTATATTCCTTTGCAATTCATTAATGGCTTATGGTGTGAATTTTTAAGTCTGACGAGAAAAAGGATTATTTGTGTTGTTTATTCATTTTCTCAAATTTTTAGATGAGGGTGAAATTTGTGTCTATTGAGAGGGTTTATATGTATCGTATTGGAAGTGAAAAAGGAGGCGTTTGTAAGTTCCTATATCTTTTACACAGTCATTTTTTGTGTTGTTTATTCATTTTCTTAGATTGTTTGCTGAGGGTGAAATTTGTGTCCATTGACAAGGTTTATGTCTATCGTATTGGAAGTGAAAAAAGAGGCATTTGTAAGTTCCTATATCTTTTATAGTGTCATTTTATAGTTTTTTACATCTTTGCATCTATAATGGGCCATGTTTTGTTGCAAATTATTTTTGGTGTGAGAAAGGGAAAATTTAGTCAATTCCTAATGTTTTGTTGCTATTGGAAATATTTCATGGCTTTGTAAAGTTCTTTGATATATTCATGTCTTCTCACCTAGTGTTTCTATCCACACGTGGCGTTTTAACAAGGACATTGTACATTTATTAGTCCCTAATTTTCATTTATTATGAATAGACTGAAGTGTAGGTGTCATTAATGGCTTATGGTGTGAAGTTTTGAGTCTATTGAGCAAAGGAAATTATTTGTGTTGTTTATTCATTTGCTCAAATTGTTTGATGAGGGTGAAATATGTGTCTCTTGAGAGAGTTTATATCTATCATATTGGAAGCAAAAAAGGAGGCGTTTGTAAGTTCCTATATCTTTTACACTGTCATTTTTGCGTTGTTTATTCACTTGCTCAGATTGTTTGATGAGGGTAAAATTTGTTTATGTTGATAGGGTTTATGCTTATCGTGTTTGAAGCAAAAAACAAGGCAGTTGTAAGTTCCTATATCTTTTACAGTGTCATTTTATAGTTTTTTACATATTTGCATTTTATGGGTCAATTTGCTATGAGAAATATTTCATCAATACGAAATGTTTTTTTGTAATCATCTTGAGATTTAAAAAAAAATATAAGTATTTTCTCATTGGTTGTTGGTATTTTTAGACTCGTGGTTTTGTATTTTTCTAATTGCAAATTATTTTCAGTGCAAGAAAGGGAAAAATTTAATCAATTCCTAATGTTTTGTTGCTATTGGAAATATTTCATGAATTTGTAATGTTCTATAATATAGTCACATGTCTTCGCACACAGTGTTTCTGTCCACGCGTGGCATTTTAATGCGGACATTGTGCATTTATTAGTCCCTAATTTTCATTTATTGTGAATAGACTGAAGTGAAAGCGTCATTAATCGATTATTTGCGTTGTTTATTCATTTGCTCAGGTTGTTTGATAAGGGTGAAATATGTGTCTATTGAGAGGGTTTATATCTATCATATTAGAAGCGAAAAATGAGGTGTTTGTAAGTTCCTATATCTTTTACACTTTCATTTTTGTGTTTATTCATTTGCTCAGATTGTTTGATGAGGGTGAAATTTGTGTTTGTTGGCAGGGTTTATGTCTATTGTATTGGAAGAGAAAAATGAGGTGTTTGTAAGTTCCTATATCTTTTACAGTGTTGTTTTATAGTTTTTTACATCTCTGCATTTTATGGGTTAATGTCTATTGTTTTTTGTTCTCTACATTTTATGGGTTAATGTCTACTCTTCCCTATCTTTGAGTGCTTTTATTGGTTAGTCTTCGTTGTTGAGTTAAAGACTTAACACCATAATTCATTAATGCCAACTTCTCTGCTGACCATGATTAAGAATGGAACTAATCTTTTCTATGCATGCATGCATGCCAAGTGCACTTCAATCTATTAAATGAAAATGAAAATTAGGTCTAGATAAGTGCAAAATGTCTCGATATAAAATCATTTCATCAATTGGTAATGTTTTGTTGCTATTGGAAATATTTCATGGCTTTGTAATGTTGTTTGATATAGTTGTGTCTTGGCACCGAGTGTTTATGTCAATGTGAGGCATTTTAATGATGACATTTAGCATTTGTTAGTCCCTAATTGAATCATTTATTGTCAATGGACTGAAGTGCAATCGTCATTAATGGATTTTGGTGTCAATTTTTAAGACTGTCGAGCAAAGGATTATTTTGCGTTGTTTATTCATTTGCATAGATTATTTGATGATGGTGAAATCTATCAAAAAAGGAGGCATTTGTAATTTCCTATATCTTTTACACTATCTTTTTTGCGTTGTTTATTCATTTGCTCAGATTGTTTGATGAGGGTGAAATATGTGTCTATTGAGAGGGTCTATATCTATCGTGTTGGAAGCAAAAAACAATGTGTTTGAAAGTTCCTATATCTTTTACATTGTCATTTCATATTTTTTTGTGTCCCTCTAATGGGTTAATCTCTGTTGTTCCTTATCATTGAGTGCTTTTATGGGTTGATGTATGTTGTTCAATTAAAGACTTAACACCATAATTCATAAATGTCGAGTTCTTTGTTGACCGCCATTAACAATGCAACTAATATTTTGTCTACCACACATGCATTCCAGCCGCACTTCAATCTATTAAATGAAAATTAGGTCTAGATAAGTGCAAAATCGGTAAGTGTAAAATCTGTAATATTTCATCAATATGCAATGTTTTTTTGTTGGGGACATCTAGTTCTTCAATAAGATTAGATTCATAATTTTCTATCTTTTCTCTTCATTTTACTGATTAGCTTTGAAATTAAACAACTTTAATTCAGGATCTTCTTCTTCTACAGGTATTGATCTCTTAGATGTAGGCACACATCAAGTTACTAACCTTGCTGGCCTATCAAAAGCACTTAAGATGACATTCGTAAGATTTTTTTCATCTTGCCTCCCTTTCATATTAAAGGATTTTTTTTTCTAATATTTTCATGGTTTTTCCTTTTAACTATTTCTTCCCTCAACTAATTCCTACTTTCAATTTCTCAATGTAGCTATCTAAACCAATTAAATTTGAAAAGGCAACTCAATTATCTCTCGTTGATGCTATAGTACCACCTTCCAAAATCATAAATGCAGTTTTCCAGTGGGCATTAGACATTACATAGATTCCCATATTGCTTCTTATCCTGTTATACACATCGCATATCCATGTTGTTATGATCACAATGAAATTATTATTTCTACATCCATGAGTTTGACTAATTCAATGTACATAAAACTATTTGAAATTCTATAAATTAGATATTTCATAATTCATTGTCATTTATGGAATATCATATTTTTGATTTAGACGATTCATTGAAGGATATTTATCCTCATGTTGATAAAACTTATCGAACAAAAGTTATCTCATCACATTTATGTTGAAATATTTTTTAATATGAATATTCATAGGATGTTTGTTTGATTTCACCTTATTCCATTATGGCGTCCTTTGATGTTTCCATATAGACACTTGAGAAATTTTTATAATTTCATCCTATATCATGCTATGATATATTATTTCATGGTTACTATTATTTGTATCTTTGCATATGACCTAAATTAATGTGCATTGATGCTTCATTGCTTTATTCTTCTAGTGCTAAATACCTTAAACAATCCTTCAAACAATAGCATTATGTTACACCCATTATTCATTTATGTGATCTTTTAACTTGAGCACTCTTCCTATATGCCCTAATGATCATATTTCTCTCTCTTTGTCTCAATATTCATGTGTCTTTTGTATCTTCACATCCTACCTTACATGCTTGTTGAATATAGGGTGAATGACACAAATAAAATATTAACAATCAAGTTTTTCAATCTAATTTAACTTGTAATTAAACCATAAAGATTAATGACAGTGGAGAAGTGAACATAACTATTCAAAACATATGAACACCAAATATGTGTGGTGAAAACCTTGCAAGAAAAAACACCACATAAAAGATTCAAGCTTGTATTAATCAAATTAAAAAAGTACATCAATATAATATGCTTTTCACTTTGACTAATACTAATCTATCACTATAAGAGTACCCAAAAAAGAACCTAACAAACTTCTACCTTATGTATCCATTATTTAGAAACATTACAAATAAGTGGTTCCAACACTATGAGTCAAAAACACAAGCCATAGCAAAAATCCAAAGCCACATGGTCATGATCAACATCCTAGATTAGAAAGTAATTCCTCTTGTACACCTCTTTATATATCATAGATTGTGTCATAACAGTCAAAATGAATAGTTTCTTAAATATATGCACTCCATCAGAGTATTTAATTAGGAGGATGTTCTATAACTCCTATTTTTGATATTTTCAATGTAACATCCCTATTCGATACCTTCACACATAGTATTCCAAGTATTTCAAAGAATAAATAATATCCACATTTCGTGATGTTTGAAGATCATAAATTGTTTATCATCTGCATGCTTAAATATGACTAATCAAGACATAAAAATTACAAGGTGAATGGTATACCTAATCCTAACATTCTCCCACTTAACATTCACATTGCAAAGACACAATAAGAAACTAAAAAATGATGAATCAAATGCGGGAAGAGGAAAGGCGCATGGCCTAGATCTACACCAACAAAAATAATATGTGATTATTGGCTTAGTGAAAAAATCCAAAATATTAACCAAAGTGTCATCCTTCTATATTGTGACTACCACCTGCAACCATCTTATGGACAAAGTGATAATGAACATCTTATTCCTACCACCATGGTACATTAGGTTATGTGCTTTATTGTGCTGCTTGGTTTTGGATTCAAATTTTGATTTAGATAGTGATGATATTTTGTATTGACACTAATATGCCCAACTATCTCTTATGGGATGTGTACATTGTAACTTGTTTATTTGAAATCTAGCAATGTTTCTTCTTTACTATTCTCTCTCTCTCTCTATATATATATATAATTAGTGATTATAATACATGACTCAACATTATAAATCTTATGAGATGATCTATAATTAGTGATTTTATTTCTAAAATATTTTGATATTATGTTGATTTATTCGATGGTTGATATTTTAACTAAGTGTGTGGGCACAATATTTTCCCATCAGTGGTTAATTGGATACTATTTGACTTGGGTAAATGAGTTTAGTTGTATTTCCATGTCTCACTTAATTTGAGTTATGAGATAATTCTTTGTCCAACCCTGTGAAACCAAGATCTAAATTGATGTTAATTCCAGATCCTTGTGTTATAATTAAACTCTTATAAAACATGTGGTTACTTTTCATGTTAATAACATTTTGTTGTTCCCATAGTCCATGATAGTTAGTATGTAAGATTTTTGGAAAAACTGTGTGCAAATTTTTACATCAACGTTTCGGATCATACTCCATGATCCATCATCAGGATGTCCAACAAATAGAGAGAGAATTGAAAAAGAGTAAGCAGACTTGGATATAAAGAGGTGAGGAAAGAGGAGGGGGGGTTTGGGGAGGTTGAGAGACATACAATCCAAAAATTGAAGGAACAAGCCATAAGAGGAATAAAGAATAAAGAAAAGAAAAATAATAAAATAGAAAATCATAAAGCAACAAGAAAAATGAAAGCTAAAAATAGAATACAAGCTAAAAATTAAAAACAATTAAGCAAGGGACAAAATAATATAAATAAAATAAATAAAAGAACAAAACCAACAATGTAAAACTAGAGAAGAATAAAGATTTAAAATTGCCAAAGAAACATAAAAATAATTAAAAGACTTAAATTTCCAAAGAAACATAAAAGAATTAAAATACTTAATAAAAATAACAAACAAGATTGAGAATAAAACAAAAATGTAAAATGTAAAATAAAAGAGAAAATTATCAAATAAAATGATAAAAATAAATAAAATAACACAAAATGCAACAAAATAATGAGATAAAACAACAAGAGAAAAGGATCAAGATAATGAAAATGGAAGCCAAAAAATAAAACTCTAAGAATGAAAGAAGAGGGAGAAATAAGACAAAAAAATATAACGAAAATGGATAAAAATATAAATTAAAGTAAAAAAGAACAACAAGGCTAAAAAGGAGAAGAAAAAAACGTATAGTAAAAAGAAAAAATAAATAGAAAATTAAAAAGGAAGAAAGAACAATAGAAAGGAGAAAAATAGAGCATAAAAATAAAACCATATATATAAAAAAAAAATTAATAAATCAAAGAGGAAAAATAATTAAAAGAAAGGGAAATACAAAACCATAAAAGAATAATATAAAAAAGAAACAACAAAAAAAAAGAAAATAAAATCAAGAAAACTTAACAAGGAAAGAAATGAACCAACAAATTAAAAGGAAACAAGTAAAAGAGGAAAAGGGTGGAGAGAGACGGGGAGAGAAATTCAAGACGGGACAAGCCTAAAAGGACAAGAAGAAGAGAAGGGCAAGGGTGGTGCGGGAGAGGGGAGAGAAGAAAAGGTGGAAAGGAAAATAAAGGGGGAGGAAAAGGAGGGAGAGAGAAGGATGAGCAAGGGGTGAACGGGGGCAGAAACGGAAATGAAAGAAGAAAAGACAAGGATCAAGAATGATTTGGAGAGGGGGCATTGAGGCTATTTAATAGGGGTTTCCAAGAGAAGCTTAGAGCCCAACCCCCATCCCGGTTAAGGTTGGAGGGGTGATTATTGATTTCAATGGCCTCTTTGAGCTTTCACTTAAAGAAGTTGTCTTCTATGAACAAGATTTTGGTGTTTTCTAAGGTGATGTGATGCTTCGTCTTAAAAGAGTGTTCAACATGAGCAGATTTAGAGATATGATCGTGCCTTATGTCTGCAAAATGTTCTTTGATTCTTGTGTTGAAGGAACACCCTGTTTCCCCAATGTAGGGAATGCCACAAGAACATAACACTTTGTAGACACTTGATTTGAGGAAATGATCTTGGGGGTCTTTGGGGGATGGGATGTGATTTCTTATAGTGAAGATAGGATTGAAAGTACAATTGATGCCCTTTTTGAGAAGGATTTTGGCAATTTTGTTAGAGATACCCTCAACATAAGGCAGGGTTTCCAGAGGCAAGGCAAAGGGAGGATGGGTGATAGGCTTGAGGGTGAGCCTAGCCTTGGCTTGGTTGATTGCCTTGTTGATATGCTTCTTTTTGTATCCATTTAGAGAGAAGACATGGGTGAGGTGAGCTAACTCTTGGTCAAGGTGCTCATTATCATAGATAACGAAAGCCTGGTAAGCCAAGGTTTTGAGGACCCCATATTTTTGGCTGGGGTGATGGTGAGTGTTAGGGATCCAAATCTACACCCTAAATTCCAACTTGTGAATGAACTTAGCAGATTTGGATATAACATGGAACTGCTTTCAGGTTGTGGGTTTCCTATTCAAAAGCAGACCTCCAATGATAAGGGGTTGGCTTCCCCTTTTGATGTCACCTAACTACTAATTTCTGAGATAAAGGGCAAGAATTGCATGAAAAAAAACCTAATACTAAAAATATCTAAGGTGATACACAAAAAACAACTAGGACTTGATAACAGCCTATCACATTCAAATCAATATCATAAAACTTGATTTACACAATTCACTTTCAAATGCAGTTTACATAAGTAATTTATAAGGTCTCTAAACAGGGCTTTTAGAAGGAAAACAGAGGTTTCACAACTAACAACACTATTAAATAACACAACTTATAACCTGTTAACATACATTTTCTGTTAAACAGATGCCTAAACATGAGACAAGTTTGCAAGAAAAGATAGATTTTCACAAGACAAATTGATCAATCATTGAAAACACAAGACTCCAAAAAAGGCATTAAAGATAATAACTTGATTAAGTGATTCATAATACATCACTTAATCAAGTTATTTTACATTTCAAAGCAAAAATAAGAGGGCCCACCATCAAATGAATTACATTACATTTTCAAGTGAAAAAATATCAAAGTGATTAGCAAATCACTTAAATGATATTTTTATGTTTGAAACAAATGCAAAAACAATAATGAAATGTCATAATGCTTTCAAAAGCATTAACAAGATCACAATTCCACCAAGGCACTTGATCATTTTACCTTTTCTCATTCTACACTCCAAGGCCACCTGTGGTCAACATTCTTTGATTTGCAAAGGAAAAATAAAAGGCTCAAGTTTGGCCTATATGGCCAACCTCCACACTTCTTGGAAGGCATATTCCAAGTATTCAAGGCACTAATGATGTTCATGACCAAAATGTCAAAGGTAGGTTACATGGGATTTGGCACACTTAGTTTCAAGTTTGAAACACTTAGCAATATTGAAATGAGGCATAAGACTTAAGGCATAAAATGCCTAAGTCATGGACTTACCATTCGGCCCCCATTATGCATTAATATGAGTTCCATTTTTTAAAACATGGGATAAAAAATCCCATCGGCATCAAAATAGGGTCAAACCCTAATCAACAAAAGATGAAAAATGTGGAAAAAAGACATCATTTTTCCATCAAGCATTCTAGAAAATGATGTTGCTGCCATAGGGTTTGAGTCGACACAAAAAATGGAGGCTTTCGACTGGTTTTTTATGGTGTTTTCTTGATGAGAAACACATAAAAAAAGAGGTAACTGGTCTTTTGTGAACAAAATTTGTGTTTTTTTTTTACCACCATTTGAAAGCCACTTTTGTGCTACAGGCCGCGACCATGGACATATTTTTGACAAAAATTTGTCACAGGGAAAACTTTAAGAAACCCCCCCCTCGGCGAAGGTGTAAAATCCCGGCAAATCTTTTATACATCCCGATAAAAATATTAATTTTAGTGGCGAATTTTTTTGTTTTTCGTGAAAAAAAAATAATGTCCATTGGCGAATCTTTTCTAATCGCTCGTGGAAAATCCTAGTGAAATATAAATTTTTTAAAACCACTAAATTTTTTCCAATGGCAATTAAAATCTATTTTCAAACAAATAAAATATTTTGATTGGCGAATTAAACCTGTTTTCAAACTAGAAAAAATAATTTTGTTGGCGATTAAAACTTTTTTTTCAAACTACAAAATAAAATTCATTGGTGAATTAAACCTATTTTCAAATGATTAAGAAAAAAACATTGGCGAATTAAACATAATATCAAACTAATAAAAAAAATGCATGAAAATAAAGATTATTTGCTTCAATGTTTTCATCAACCATCCAAAAATCACCTACAGCTATAACAGTTTTTTCAAAAAAGAATCTTAACATGCTTCATAATAGAAAAAGTAACCCTACCCAACTAAAACCAGTTCCACAACTATTTGTATCTACCTTACATATTTCAACAAGCCAAAAATTTAGTACTAGTCTTGCGTTAATTTTGCAAAAACCCTACAAAAAACTACAAATTCTACAAAAACTGCATTAATTCATCTTTTGCTTCTCGCATTTTGTCCTTTTTCTTTCATACACTTTTCCTTTGCTTTCGCCTATGCTTCCACCTTCATCATCTCTATAAAGAGTTTCAATGCTTCCCAGCCTAAGCTTGCTTCTTCCCTGCATTGATTTTTAATCTCATCCTCCGGCCAATGCACGAAAGGGATGCATCCTTCTACCCCTTCCAGTTCCACATTTTCAAAGTCTTCCCAGATTTTGAAACCTTCACATAGAACTGCCCATTCAAGTATTGATTCTAATCCTTCCAAGAAATCTCTATGCACAATCATCTCCATCACTTCTCTCACTATGCTTGTCGATTCCCCCAAGTCCAAACCCCGTGCGATAATCAAGGAGTATACATCCATGTTAGTCCTATATCTATGCCTTAGATTTCCAAAGGATTTCCCCAAAATCATCCGCACACTTTGTACCAGCCTCCCATCAGTGAATAAAAACATACCCATTAATCTTTTGTCAGAAGCTTCACCATAAAACGAGTTTAATTGCCTCCTCAAACGCAGAGTGAAGTTGGCCTCCATTTGAAAATTGTTGCAACTACACCACCACCACCACCACTCTTTCAGACTTTTTGTGTGCCTTCTTCTCCACGCCAAACTCTATTATTAACTTCACTAATCGAGGGTCGAGAGGTAATAATACCCATTGATCCTTTAATCATGTCCACTTGCTAAAATCTGCTTGCGATCTTCACTTCATAAATGCACCGTCCTTGCCACCTTTCCTATATTAATTCACCAAAGTCAGGGTTTTGGTGCTTTTCCTAACCTTAATTGCCACCTTTCCTATCTTAATTCACCAAAGTCGGGGTTTTGGTGCTTTTCCTAACCTTAGTTGCAAGTCTTTCTTGGTCATCTTTGTAGTTTGTAGTCGGTGGGTTGGAGGTTTCGAAAACTTCGAAACTTCAGACTTTGGTTCTAAGGTTCCAAATTTCAATGACCATACAACATTATGGACCACGACCGTTCGATGAATTTTCGATGGATGGTTGTAGTTGCATTCCGGAAGTATATCTCTCAAGCAATAGATTTGTGAATTGAAACCTCCAAAATTACACTAGAATCGTTAAATATTTTACCGTTTAAATATTGGTGCTCTTGTTTATCGCTTAATATTGCCTAAGTCATACCAAAATATTTTATGATAAAACCTTAAATCTTAACTCTTTAATCCAGAGGGTCGAGTCTCGTCAACCTGACAATGTCCCCATTTGAAATTATGCATGTGCATAAAGTTTGTTTTAAAAGAGGAACCATTCGATGAATTTTTGATGGACGACTAAAGATGTATTCCGGAAGTAAATCCTTGAAGCACTAGACTTGCGATCTGAAACCTTAGGAATAACACTAGAACTGTTAAATTTTCAAAAATCAATGGTTGAGATTTTATTAATTATTGGTTTAAGAAATCAACATATAGTTCTGATCATAAGTGAGCAAAATTTATTGTGACTTATCCGGACATTGATAATGATTAAGGTAAAATGAAACATTTAATTCTCTCTTTTCAATGCGTCGAAGTACTCTACCTTTCATTTATTCTATTGAAATTATCAATTTGGCTATGGTACTGGGTAGCGGCATGGATTAATGCCATATGAATAGCCAAAGTGATTGATTAGATAGCTTTATATTGAAAACTGCATGATGTACTATAGAATCATAGATGATGATGTCAATAATCTAGTGATTTTGACAATCGACAGCTTGTGTGGCACTGCTGATTTTAACAATTGACAACTTGTTAGCGTGAGGTACAGTTTGCAACTTTGCATGTAGCTAGCTTGAAGTAACGATTAAGTTGTATTTTTGGTTTGCGTGAATCACAATTATTACTAGTTAGTACTTAGTAGTAACTATACACAACCTCACACATGACACGTGTGAGGTGTACAAGGGACCAGGCTGGTAGTGGCACTTTTGGCCCATAAATAAGGATAGTGAGCACAACTAAAATTATTCATTTAATTGTCATAAGGTTTTTCATTTTGTAGGGTTAATAACTTAATAAGGATTCAGGAAGAAGATGATGCGGTATTATTGGGGATGCTCTAAATTCTCTTGCCTCTAGTTATGTAGTTACAGAGTAAAAGACCAATTTCCTTCAAGTTCAAAAAGGGTGGAATTGGAAAGAAGTTGATTTGGTTTACCTGACTTCTCAAACAGGTTTTGAACCAGGATGAGGAGCTTTGATGGAGATAAGTGCTATCCTAGTGCATGGAAGCTACAAGTAGAAGATGGGAGCAGTTTTACTACCCCTCATCTTCTGCATGGTTGCCCAGGAAATTCCCATGCATTTAATTTCAGTGCTCATCTTCTGCATGGGAGCAATTTTACAATCCCTCATCTTCTGCACCAGTCTGGTTCTGAAAGGGGATAAGTACATTTTGTATCTTCACGACTCCCATTTCCCCAGTTTGATCGGGCCCCCTTTCCCCATGCATTTATTTTTAGAGCGCATGGCTGACTCGACAAGTCCCATGTGTTTATTTTCAGAGCTCATGGTTGACCCGACAAGTTCCATTTATTTTCAGAGATACATGTATCACATTTACATTTTCAACTTTTCACTAGCGGTCCAACAGAAGCTTGGCGCTTGCGTTTACATTTGTATTTGTACTATGAATTAATGTAATAATGTGACATTGTAATTTAGTTGTAATAAAATAAATGGTTGTTCTATTAATGTGACATTGTAATTCATTTTATTAAGTCCTTTGCAAGTTAAGTGCTACTAATGGTTGTGCAATGTGCTATTAATGTGACATTGTTATTCATTTTATTAAGGCCTTTGAAATGTTAATTTTTCAGCCCCTTGGCCTTGATGTCAATCCTAGCCCATTAAACTTTAAAGAAAATTTAAAACACATGTTTTAAAACAAATTTAAAACACATGTTTTATGTTTATTATTTATATCATAAATTACTCAACCGTTCGATGAACATTTGATGTATGGTTGTAGTTGCATTTTGGAATGAAATGCATAGAGTGCTACACTTGCAAACTTAAACCTCCAGAATCACTCTATAACCGTTAGATTAACAGAGATCAACGGTTTGGAATTTGCTGTCAATGCAGGAGTAAATCATTGTTTTTAATGGCTTATTTTAAATGCTGTCAGCCATGCACATTGTACTACCTGATTATGTACTGTGTAGTCCGTAAGTAACGAGTAGATGTTTCGATGTCATTTAGTTTGCTCATTTCAGTGCACCACCTTGTTCAGGGTTCCACAGTTCCACTTCCAACAAAGCCATTCCAGTAACCCAGTTTCAAGCTTCAACACAGTTTCAACTTCAAGAATCAAAATTCAAAATCCGGGTAAGTTAAGGAATTCTTGTGGCTACGTTTCATCGCTTGACGTTTCTTAAAATCTTATTTTTTCAAAATTTGAAGTATAGGTTTAGGGTTAAGAGGCTTAAGAATTAAGAAAAAATAAGGACTAAAAGGGAATTCATAAATTTCATATTGTTGATTGTATTAGCATGTCTACCACCAATACCACTAGAGCAAAGTTGGATAAAAAAATACATTATGCAAAATTGCTTAAAACCCCGGGTTTCACTGATGAATACCATGATATTTATGATCTTGAAACCTATGGTAGGCGTACCTTAGAACTTAGATTTTCATCTGAGAATAAGGCTACAAAGCAAATGCAATTACAAGTTAATAGTATAAGTGCACCATGGGTAATTGGATTAGGGCGAATGATGTTACATGAGGTTTTCCCTTGCCCAGAATTTATCATGGTCTGTGCCCTAAATTATGATGATAACAAAAGAGAAATTGTTAATAAAGATAGCAAGAAAGAATTGTTATCCATTAATGCAGAAGAACTTGGAAAAGTGTTGGCCTTGGGGTTTACAACCGAAGAATTTGGAAATGTCCACATTGACCTAGAAAAGCTTGCTAGTGATTATGAAGCAGTGGATGAAATGGAGAAAAAATATTTCTTAAATAGAATAGTTCAGGATAGAAACAAATTGAAAGGTGATTATAAGCCTCCTTATGATTTGGATATTTTTAAACCATGGGTTCAAGATATTATTTCCATGCTAGCATTTTTCCTCAGACTGGATAGCAATTTGGAAGTGGGTGCATGCCTCCTTGAAATGGTGTATAATATACATTATGGTGTTCCTCATGCCAAATATAATTTTATTGAGCTCATTGTAGAATCCATGCATATTTATTTTTTATGATTAAAGGAGGTTCCACCAAGACATTTAAGTTCACAACCTACTTGTACTATCTTTTTATATTCAAATTCAGAGGAATGTTTCAGACCAACAAGCTTTAGATTCAACCCTATAGTCATAGCAATCCTGAGCAAAATAAAATGGCTCCAGTATATGAATGGACCATTGTTATAAGGTTGCATGATTCTCGAAGGAACTACAGTCATTTTGTAGACTACTTTTTGGCTCCATTGCATCAAGCAATTATAAATACTCCAATGTCTAGATTGCCTATGTCATGTAGAAACTGCATCCAACTAGGAAAATAAATACAATTGGCTGATTGGTACTTAATGGAAGAATATATTGTGTTAATAATTTATGGATCAGAAGTACAACCATACAAACTTCCAATACATGTGACAAAAAGGGTTTTTGCTTTGGAATATGTAAGGAATATGCAGATTATTGATGAAAGAAACTTTAGCGATTAGGGGAAGAAGACCTTATTTCCTTCTTTACCTTTTTCATGTGGAGGGATCACATTCGAGAGAAAAGCATTTAGTGTGGCACATGATCTTTTGATTTATTTTTTATTTTGATGCTATTTATCATTGGCAGTATGATCCATGTGACACCATTAAATCAATGATCATGCTCAATAAAAATGTTGGAAGTAGAATTCAACATCAAAGTAAACCCTTGCTTGAAAACTTGAGAAACAAGGATTCTTGGGATGAGGTCAAAGTAGCGATGGAGAAAAGTGTTGCTAAGAATGGTATTTCTTTTAAACAATTGTTAGCAGAAATTATGGCATTGCATAGAAAGACAATTAGGAGGTACAACAATTTTTATGAAAAAGGTCATAAACCATCTAGTAGAGTAAAAATTCCAAATTCTCTAGAGAAGGAAGTTACAGAAAAAAAATTGGTTATGATCAATAATTACTACCTTTTGGTCTATGAGGAAGGAGCTAGGTGATCCAAGATCTCTTGCAAAGTATGGAGATAACAAAGAAGATCTTGAGTTTTGCAAATTATGGAATATAGAGCATCTAAATGAATGAGAAGATGAAGAAAGTGATGATGATAGGCAAGAAGAAAGCCATGTCAATTTCAAACTTGGTTTAAGTGAGGCCACAAAAGAAGAATTTTTACTATAGGAGCAGCCATAGCTGAAAAAATGGGTTATGAAGGTGGTCCTTTGGGGTCCCAAAGACAAGGCCCTTAGATGGTAACAGATGTAGAGCATAGAAAACTAGTTGATAAATCTAGCCTTGGGGTTGGAGGTGAAAAATTAGACCTATGGCATACAGGTCAATTTTTTAGAGCTTCAAATCCTCGTCCTCATGGTCAGACACAATCACAACTAGGACATGCCCACAGTGGAGGTCTTAGTGCAACTGGCACTTCCTTTGGTGGCGATGGTATGGGTAGTAGTACTAGTAGTGGTCAACATGTGCTACAACAACAAATTACACACAAGAGGACAACAACACAATATACCACAGAAACACCAAGTGATCAAGGCATACAAAAGAGGCAAAGGATTTTGACAGGTCTAACTCCAAGTCACACTACCAATGGATCCACCACAAAGGAGTTATTTCCAGGAACTCCCCCAATGCTAGTTATTTTGGCTACGAAATCATTAGCAACTGCAAGTACTCCTATTCCTTCGCCATTCAAGCATTCCTTTGTTCCTGCATCCCTGGGTTTTGATTACATTGAAGAGTTTAAAAAGAAATCAAAATTGAATAAAAAAGAAAAGAAGCAACTGATGGAGAGTGGGTCTGCTCTAACTTCAGAGCCTACAACAACCATGGTATTACCCACATTTGACACAAGTAAAGAAATCATGGAGTACACAATTCTTGTTCCCACAGTTCAAAACAAACCAACAAATCAGATGGCTCCATCTAAATTCGAGGTGAACAATTTTCAATTGGATTTTTCTGGAATCATAAATACTAACAAAATTAATGTATCAAAGAAGAACATTGAATTGGTGTACACATCATTGCTAAAGCAAGATAGAGAGAAAAAAAGGTTACAGACTCAAATTGAAAAGTTACAGGCAGACCTAGCAAATGAGAAAGCAAAGAGGAAAGCATCAAATAACAAGAGCAATGAATTAGAAAAAAGAATTAAAAAATATGCCTCTACATTAACAAGCAAAGAGGATAAGCAAAATGAGACTGCAGTGAATGAATTGAAGCAAAGGCTAGATGAGAGCAACAAGAAATATGATGAGGAAAAATCCACTTCAGAAAAATTAAGACTAAGCATTGCAAATGGAAATGCACAGTGGGACCAAAAATTGGAGAAGGAGAGAAAAATAAATGAAATATTGGAGGCAGAGCTGATGGAAGCAAAAAATGAAATTAAGTCTAGTCAAAATAAGTTATCTGCATTTTGTAGAGAAACAATGAGGCATATGAAACAAAAGATCTGGGATGAAATAATGTAGGGGATTGATCATTTGTGTGACATGTTTCAATTTATTGATGCTATCAGACAACATCATAATAAGCTCAACAAATATTTAATGGAGAACAAAAATGTGTTGGCATTAGAGAAATCAATAAATCAAATTCAACAAATAGTCTACAAAGCCAATGTCAATGTTTTGAAATCAAAAGGGATTACTAATCGGCTTGCTACATCAATGAATTGTCATCTGTTATTGAAAAGTGTTTGAGAATGTGTGAAACAAATAAATATTTGCATTTCGCTGCAGACAAGGTGAAGAAGGTGGATGAAAAGGTAAGGAACTTCACAAAGCTTGGTTTGCCAAAGGATTTTTACACAAATGAGCGATTCATTCAAAAGAATGATTTGGACCAATTTCCTCATAACCCAGATGTGGTGACCTATTTGGATTCCATCAAACCATTGCTAACCCTTGAATGCAAAATTGACTGAAGAATCCAAGACAAGTTCCAATTTGAATAATGAATTGTTAACAAATCTTCAAGTCAAACAACATCAGTTAGAACAAATGACAATTCCAACACCTGAAGAGTGGAAGTTGCTAGAAAAGGTGATGCAGTGATTTAATTTTTGATAATATGAGTTTCCAAGTTCCAACTCAGCTCTGTGCAGAGTTGTCTTTGAGCAAGATTTTGCATTGCCAATGCCTCTATGTATTCCTTCATGTGATAATCAATTTAAAAGCTCAAATTCAGACTTTAGTAATGTGTTGATGTTCAATTATATGTATTATTTATTATATCATTTGAAGAAAAAGTCTGGTAGTGGTTTCAACTTCTAGATACACTTTAAACGATTGTTGATGTTCATTGTTGTATATGCTACTAATACTATAGTTAATATGCGACTAATACTATTCACACATCAATACTCAATCTCCATGACTACTTAGCAGATCCACTAAACATTTATATGAATTCATGCTTTAATGGTTTATCAAGGTACTTTAACTGGTTCATTAAACCAAAGCCAAAATCAAAACATACATCAATGCATATTGCATAATATTAATGACAAAGAAGATTAATGAAAGATCATTGATCAGATTTCATTAATAATTCATGTAAAAAGTTACAACTGGAGAGACAATAGACTCAAAATAAGGGAGCAAAACAAGCTTAGTCGCTAGTCCACAGAGTTTTATAACCTTGTCGCGGATTTCTAAATTTTAATAACTTCCCGATTCCCCAACTTGGTTTATGGTTCATTTTGTTGAGTTGCAAGTCTTTCTTGGTCATCTTTCTAGTCAGTGGGTCACTGGTTCAGACGTTTCAAAAACTTCAAAACTTCATACTTTGGTTCTAAGGTTCCAAGTTTTAGTGACCACACGACATTATTGACTTATCTTGCCTTTCAAAGGAATTGTCATCTGACACCTCATTGAATGTTATGTACGAACTAATATAAAATATAAAATACATTATAAAATATAAAATATCACAATTTCATGGAATACAACATAAAATATCATCAACTACAGTTTGACTTTGAAATATGATTCATGAAGTGCAATGATTCACAATCTCATTGAATACAATATAAAATATCATCAACTACAGTATGGAATAATGGAAACTGAAACATGAAGTGCAGTATAAATACCTAAAAATTGCTAATTCTCTTCCATTTCCCAAATGGCGTCAGGGTCCTCAAACTGACGTTCATCATCAGATAAAGTAAAAGAGTCATCTTGAATTTGATTCCAAGTCTGCTCTTCATTTTCTTCGGACTGTGTCTCAAATTCAACATTCATTGTGTCATTTTTGTCAATGTCATATGTCTGAGTCCCATTGCCACTGCTAGTGCCACCAATACCAGCCTTTGGAATTGGAGTGTTGCACAACCCGGTCCCTCTTCTTTCACATATGGACCTCCAAATTGCGAGTGCCCTTTCAAAAGGAAAATTTATGACATTATACGCAATTCCTTTCATCCTTAAGCAATTTTCCAAATTCTTGTCTAGTTTGTTTCTTAACTTTGATTTCAAAAACCCCAATGTACTGAAAACTCTCTCATCCTCCACTGACCCCAATATCATTGTTTGACATAAATCAACAAGTTTGAAATATTTTGATATTGAACCACACAATATTTCACTTTGACCTAAGTTTTTCCAAACCTTTTTTATTGATCTCGATTCAAAGGCCTTGTCCTTGCCTATGGATTTATATTAGTCCTTCATAGCTATTACAAAATTCCTACATTGTTTTCTAAGCTTAGCTTCATCTAAAATTCCTTCTATTTTCTGCTCATTGTATGTTATGTAGTTTTCAAAAATTGTTCGATCAAGATTTTTACCTAAGCATGAAAATATGTTGGGTTATCTCGGTTTGCCCAAAATTGAGGATACACAATACTCATGGCTTCAAGTATTTCATGTCGAGGGAATCTTTCATGAATCTCTGAGGAAAGAGATTTTGCAATTTCCTTCAAATTATCACCAACAGATTTAACAATGCCTTGAAAATATTCCTTGTTAACAACTACTTCTCTGGTAGAGCGTCTGGTTGTCTTACATTGGTACATTTGTATCTCATATCCACGTACAAAGATGCATAAGTGCCTGCTTGCATTAAACTGTAAATAATTATTAAGATCATTCAAATCAGTAATTTTTTGCCACATGAAATAATTTGGGCCATCTTGTGTTAGATCTAGATATAGATGATTGAGGGTCAAGCATGTATGTTTATGTAGATTGGCATATTCATTAATATACATAGTTCTGTCTTGGGCTTTCTTCACAAGCTTGTTCATCACATCCAGCATGGGGAGAAGACTAGTTAAAGTCAAGAGTGTCTCTATATCACTTAACCTATGTAAGAGGTCAAGAGCTTTGTCTACTGTGTTGTGATGCTCGTACATCACTCCAATCAAGGATTGATATTATGAAAGAACTCATTGTGTTGGTCCATGCAGGGAGATCCATCTAGTATCGACATCCTTGAGAAGCTTGTTTCCTGGTGTTATTCCCTCAGCAAAATTTTGAAATTCCGTAAAACATTTAGGACTTCGGCAGAAGTATGCGTGGATCTCGCGGACTAGATTTTCAACTTTTGATACTATAGGAAACTTGCTTACAATTTTGAATGCTAAATTCATTATGTGGGCCATGCAGTGAATGCCAAACATGTATGGTGCACAAGTAGTTTGTAACTTTGTGCAAACACTGGTCCTTTGACCTTGCATCACTGCAGCTCCATCAATTCCTACACACACCAAATTTTTGGCAATTGTCAACTCATCCATACCTGCAATTTCATTCAAATATTTCTTGACTAGTTCAAATATATTTTGTGATGTTGAACTGTCCTTCATTTTATGAACACAGAGAAGATGAGCTTGGCGAACATGTTGTTGTGCAGTATAAAAATGCATATAGACCCAAGAAGTATTGTCTACCATAGTAACTTCATCTAAAGATAATGCAATGAAATTTGACTTTTTTACTTTAACCTTTAAATCTTCCTTTTCCACTACAACAAGACAGTTTACCCATTCCCATCCAGCATTTACTGACCAATGTGAGTAGGGATAGTGAGGAACATTCAAATAAGATAATAAACCGGAATATTTTGGGTAGTCTATCATAGGACGCCCTCTGGACAAAATATGAAAAACAACAGTCATCTGAACAATTTTTGATAGATTTGTTACTTCCATTGCTTTCCCAAATTGAGCCTCAATTGTACCTTTACATGCACCAAGCTTCAACATTTTTTGGTGATGCACTTCATAATCTACGGCATACCTAACATGAAGACATTCTTCCTTTGATTTCCATCATACGACTGATTGTTCCTTTCCGTCTATGATTTGTTTTTCATAAACTTTACCGATATGCTTTTCTATAGTATCAATCTTTAGCTGCAACATCTTGTCTCTTCTACATTTCCAAGTACAAATCATACATCTGGCCAATTTTTCATTTTCAATATCGTTTGATTTCCCCACTGGTTCAATGAATGGGTACTTTGACAACCAACCAAGTTGAAAACTCCTTGTCATTTCCCACTCGTGCCCCCTTTTTGGTTTATTTTTCCTTTTCTTGCTACCAACATCATCATCCTCATCCAAGTCAATTATCTCATTCTGGCTAACCAGGGCCAAGGTATCACTTGGAACATCTTTTGTGGTATTGCTATCCTGATTTGATACATTTTGATTTAAATAAATGAAAATCTCAACTTGACCTTTCAGTGATGGTGAGGTATTGGGAATGCTATCAATATTTGGTGGAAGAGTTGATGATGTAGCTCCATCTTGACCTGATGGATTAGAAGCTTTGGAAATTCCAAAGTAAGATTGTATGGTATGTCTAAGTTTTTTGTGTTTTGATGGCCTCCCAATCTCTTCACCACCCTGAGGAGCGGCAGGAGCCTTACCACCCTGAGGAGTGGAAGGAGTCTGAGAAGCGGCAAGAGTCTCTTCACCACCTTAAGGAGCGGCAAGAGTATCTTCACCACCTTAAGGAGTGGCAGGAGCCTTACCCTTGTTGCTCGAGTCGATCGACATATTGATCTATGATTCGCTTGACATATTCATCTCTCACTTTGAATAAAAACTGGAAAAAAAATGTATTCTTGTTTAGGGACAAAGAATAATAATATAGATCCCATTCCCTACTCAATATCATCTTTAAGACTAAAGAAAGAATGGAAACGAGATAAAGAAAACTTATTATTATAACTAATAACACTATGAAGAAATGATCACTCACCTTTAAGTCTACGTTTTCGGCTTTGGCTGACTTCCGAATAAATGACACTTTCGATTGTATTTATTTCTGTTTAAGGAATGGATTAATAATATTCCTTTCAGTGATTTATCAAAGATTATGTGAATAGAAATGCAATAGGAATTTATAAGTAGTGTGATAAGTGTTGTTCTTTAAATATGGTGCAGAATCACATATCAAATTCAATACCATGGAATACAATATAAAAAATTTGGATTTTCAAAAACTTAGTCGCTAGTCCTCAGAGTTATATAACCTTGTTGCGGAGTTCTAAATTTTCATAACTTCACGATTCCCCAACTTGGTAGATGGTTCACTTTGTTGAGTTGCAAGTCTTTCTTGGTCATCTTTCTATTCGGTGGGTTGGAGGTTTTGAAAACTTCAAAACTTCAAAGTTTGGTTCTAACTTCTAAGGTTCACTTTGTTGAAGCAAGAATGGAAAAGAGATAAAGAAAAATTATTATTATAACTAATAACACTATGAAGAAATGATCACTCACCTTTTAAGTCTACGTTTTCGGCTTTCACTAACTTTCGAATGGAGAAGTAGAACCTCAGAACTGAACGAAATGTGTAACACTAAATGACACTTTCAATTGTATTTATATCAATCCATGATTCCATATTTGGCAAATTCTGCAGGATTTTTAAATGATATATTAAAAATTTGGCAAATCTCGCGTGCTTATACAACAATACGTTGTAATTTTCAAGGCGAAATGTGTCCTCAAATGTAATTATTTTTTAATGTTATTGGCAAAATAGGTCCTCATGAGCAACTATTTATAAATTTTAATTGGCAAAATGGGTCTTCACAAGCAACTATTTGTAAATTTTAATTGGCGAAATGGGTCCTGATACAATGTTGTTTTAATAGTATTGGCGAATATGTAGGTGTTTTATTAAATGCTTTCGGGATTCCAGGCGAAAATATTAGTCGGTCCAATTGAAATGCATAGTTTGACAATGACGAATTTGTTGCTTAAATATGCCTCATAAAAAAACTCATTGGTGAATGGACATGCATTGGACCTATAGTTCATAAAATCCAGGCGATTTGGACACCCTATTGGGTGCGAGAAATTTGCCAATTTCGACTTGGTTGATTCCTAGAATTCACCAATTGGCAAAGATTCGCCACTAAATTTTTCCCTGTTGTGTCATTTCTTGTGCTTGTTTCATCCTTCTTTCACAGCCACCATTGGGGATCCTTCTTAAGCTCGAATGGAAGCTTGATTTTAAAACAAAGCTTGCAAGTCTCAATGCTAACGTGCTTGAGCTCAGGTAAGCTCACTTCAGCCCTGTACTTTCATTTTTTTCGGCAACCAAAGCTTGAACTCTAGCTTCTAATCTGGAAGGAAAGGCACAGTTTTTTATGTTCTTCTACATTTTCTTAAAATGAAGAAAACGTCAATGTAGTTTGTGTTTTTGTGAAGAAATTTTGACCATTTATTGGTCACGGCCAAGAGAATAGAGTAGGGTTTTCCTGCTTGACTTTTGATTTCTTCAAACCCCATGAATACTTTTGAATGGCTCTGCATTTGCAATTTTGGTAAAAAGAACCAAGTGGGTTTTCTATTCATTTGCATAAATTTATGATTCCTTTAAAAAAAAACCCAAGTGGGTTACCTTCAATTTGTAACAGATTGCATTTCATTAAAAAACCACAGGTGGGTTTTGGTGTTTTTGAAATGAGAATACCTTTACAGGTCATGGCCATGAAAATTGGACTAAACCCCCTTGCATATTGTCATTTCCCTTAAAGAATACCGTACTCTATCCTTATGTGACACAACTGCAGCTTGCTCCTAATACTCTTCACACAATTTTCACCATTGTTTGGTATTGTTGTGTCTTCTTATACTAAAATATGACATCTTATGGGATTATAACACTATCCATTATATACTGTTGTGTGGAGTTGTTAAAAAAATTCATTACTCTCTCAATATGATTGAAATAAATTTCCTTCATAAGACTTCCATTCACTTTTCATGACCTTTTCATCAATCTTCATGTTGTTGTTTAATCTTCATACTTACTGGACTTTGCACTGGGCTTTGCCTCATAATACTATCATGATTGTGTCCTAAAATCTTTTAATGCCTTTGCAACTCACTGTGTTGGCACTGTGATGTTTCCTTTAATGCATCTTTAGGCATTTGGCTATGACCGTATTTTATAACTGTGACTATGTTTTAAAATGTCCACTATCACTTTGATTGGGGTTGTCATGCTCCTTTAGATTTCAAAAGGTTTAATCCAAGCTCTCCAGTGATTGTCATGGTCTCCCACAAGGGAAACAACCTTGCACTCTCTTGTCGATCACTTAAGGGCTTGTTCTTGTAATGACAAACATAAATTTGCCTTCCTTGAAGAACTGCCACCTTACAATATCTTTTACTATCCTTGCTTTCTACTATCATGAGCTTCTATCTAGATTGCTCAACAGGAGATATGGTGATAAGATTGGAGTTTGTTTGATGGTTGACCAAAATTTTGTCAACTGATAAAGTATGTGAAAACCATATGACCATGTTGTTTCTTATATTGATGCAGTTGTATCTATGCTTTACTATGGGAATTTTAAGCAATATAAGGCACCTTTTAAGGCATACCTGGCAAGAGATGGGGATGAAAACATAGATTTAGCAATGTGGATAAAACTCCAACAAAATCCTGGAATCTCTGTGTAAACAACTGCTAGTCCCATGCCATATTTCTCTTGTTCTTTGTGCATGGCACCCATGATCTTGATTGTCATTCCTTGTAGCTGATACATTCCTTGCTATGACTGTTACATTTTGAATATAAAGGATTGTGTCCATGTTCATTGAATGTGGTTGTGTATGCATCATAGCACTTGTACTTATGACTATCTTCAAGACTGTAACTATTCTCCCTTTTGTCTATGTCTGCTACCTCCTAATTTTTGTGACCAAACTCTCATTTCCACACATGACTGTCAATGCATATGACTGTCCCTTTATCATTGTCTCTTTGAGATACTACTGTCAAACTTTAGTAATTGTTCCTATCCTTTTAAACTTTGCACAATGTCTCCCTTTTTCATATTCATCAGTGTAGGCAGTCATACCAAGACTACTCTAGACTATCATGCCTTCTTCTCTGAAGATCACATACTTCTTAGGAACTTTTGTACATTTAAGAATTTTTCCCTCAAACACTTCACCTTTCATACAATGTGCCTTGGAACTTTTAATCAAGAACCTAGAACATTCAAGACTTAGATGCCAAAATACACAATGTGTAGTTCGGTAGTAAGTTTGAGACAAAACTCTTGATTCCACACCTTGCAACATTAGAAGGGAAACTCTGCCATATAGGACCATCTTATGTTCTTCATCTCAAACCTACTACCCTCACTGTCACACAACTGTCCTGGGTTGGAATCTATTGAAACAAATTTTGAAAGGCACCCTTACATTGTCAATTTTGCATTGTATCACCATTGTCAATTGTCATTGTCAATGACAATGACCTTACTCACTGTACTTATTTTCACAAATGCACCTATTGATAAGCATTAGTAATTCCATTTTCCTCCAATGATAAGCATTCTTTGGTTTATTCTTTTTTTTTTGTAGCTTTTGCAAATGTGGGAGAGCACCATAACACAAACCACTAATAGATAATGACAACCCCATACTTGTTGGACCTTGTTGTCCTATAGCATGCATTCATGACTGTCACACCTTCTTGTTGTCCAGTTCATTCCCTTAGGACCACCCCTTGTAGACTCTTAAAATTTGTTGTCCTATTCACTTGTATCATGACCTTGGCTTAAAAAAGGGGTCACCTTGTGTTGCTTCATGATTGCCCCAACCATTGCTTGCTGCCCCACATGTTTACTACCTGATTTCCTCAATAGTTGTTTACCTTTTCAATCATGTGCCACCATTAACTCTATCTCCTCACTTTGATCCTAGTGGGCAGACACATGTCACCTATGTTGGTGACCTGAAAGCTCACCATCCTATGTGATGTGTGGTTGTTCGATAGGGTTAAGGTGAGAGGGACCTGAAAATGCTCTGGATTGCTCCCTCATTATTTAAGAGATGCATAATTGAACTTGATGCATCTATGATTGGACTTGATGCATCTCCAAAATCACTTACTTCTTTTTATAAAATGGATCAAGGATCCACTTAAGAAGATTGAAAGACATATCCAGCAAAATGTGTTGCATATTTTGAATTTGGTAATGAAAGTTGATCAACTGGTGTGATTCCATATTGATTTATTGCATTGATAGCATGTACATCTTTGATCAAGTTGCTCAATTTCCTATTTCTCTCAAAGCATGTTGAGCTCTACCCTCGTGGGAGCCACATTTACCCCACATGCTGCATTTAACTAAATCAGAACAGTAATAAAATTTTGTCCTAAATCTGCACATGAAGCAAACAAGTTAGAAAAATAGATGCATATTTTGGATGTGTTTGATGACTTCATTGTTTTCTAGGACATCCAAGGTTTGCATGCGTATTTAATGCACTTAGGGATGAGTTTATACATGCATAGGTAGGTGTTCATGTAAGGTTTGAGATCTTTCATTGGTTAGAGAATTGCTCTAATATCATTGTTTTTTCTAGATGTAGGAACTAGGAGCACTACGAAGCTGGGAAGGACACAAGCAGTTCGGGGTAGCAGCAGGGCAAGAGAACAACTTCAAAACTAGTCATTCTCAGGCAATGATTGGTCTCCACCCTTATATGCACATTCTATTTGTCTACTTATTCTTGTATAAATTGTTTTCTTTATTTTCATTGAATAAGTAAAGTTAGTCCCTTGGCTTGTGAGGGACATGTAAACTTCATGATTATCAATAAAAGATTACATTTGTACACATATGATTCTCTTTTCTCACTTTCTATAATTGCAACATTGGAATGAAAATGTAATCTGTTTCATTTGAAAATCTCTTTCATGCATATTGAACTTAACTTAGCAGACTATGGTTTATCTTTTAAATGTTTAAACAAACAACACAAAAAGAATAAACACTAGGTTACCTGATTTTAGCTGAAAGCTAAAAATCATGTAATAGTGAGAGGAAGAGTGAAGGTAAAGGTCGGTATGGGTAGATTTTCGAAAGATGGAACGAGATAAAGAATCATCTGCTTTTTTGATGAGAAGAACATCAAGGAAAGGAAGTTGGTTGTCAGTTTCATGTGTTTATTTAACTCTTCAAGTACTTGGATTTAATTAGTTTTTCAAACACTAATTGGTTTCTCACTCAATTGCAAATATGCATAAGCATATTTATTCCCTTAGACAAGGACTCTAGCTCTTTCAAAACTCTTTTTTTAAAGACAAATGTCAATCTATTTACAAAAAACTATCACAAAGGTAAAAAATTATTAAGAAACATTCACTATCACCTAACACAATGGATATTATGTGGTTTTGTGAGGCAACAGAATGAGAAGGGTAATAGTACTAGTTGTAGTGCTTGAAACAATCCAATCCAGCCAAGGTGGGGGAAGACATGGGGATGGGAGCAAGTCGTAAGCTGAAAATATCATAGGAGTGACAAAGCTTAATGTAACCAAATTCAAAGTTCAAGAAGTAGAATTATTAATCATTTTTTTTAATAAATTCATACCATTTTGGGAGTATTAATTGTAATTAAATTTTGTGTTTTAGAAATTTACCTGTCACTGATGCCAGCCAGATCACCAAGGTGAGTCACCATGCTATGCCTCCTCACTACCTTTTTTTGAACCATGAATTTGCTATAGTTGTAACGAAGATTCTTGATATAAAAGTTGCAGTAGAGAAGATTTGACAACCCTGCCAAACATAATAATTAGGTTTTTTTGAGAAATAAAAAAGGCTTTATTGAGTTAATCTTTGCTTTGCCTCATTTACTAAAGAATCATTATCATTATTTTTCTTCAAAGATATAATTGTGTCACTCAACATTTTTTTTCTTCAAAGCTTCTAATTTTTTTTCAACAAATCCATTTTGTGCATATACTGCAACCATGGCATGCCCTAAAACCACATTTCTTTGAGACATTATTCCAAACAGTTTCACATTTTGCATACGTATCTACCAGGACAACCACCACTACAACATCTGACAAAAATCCATGTCCATACTCCATTCCAACACTTTCATTGTTCTCTTGATGGTGTCGCCAAGGTTCAGAATCTCGGCCTCCTACGCCTATCACTTGGCTATGTTTTCACATTCGTAGCGGCCTTGCAACTAAGGACGTGAAAAATGCCATTTCAAACAGGAATAGGATCTTTTGAGGGAGAATGAAAGGGAGGTCCTCGGTACCCAATTTTTTCTTAGATCTCATTAGAAGATGGGCATACTTTTGCTACTCCTTTTATCATTTTAGTCCAAAAAAAGAAATGGAATTATATATATATATATACATCTTAACATTTAAAAACATAAATATTTGTTTCAAATTGAAAATTTCTAACATTTAATTAGTTAACAGGTACAAAGATTAATCTAGACTTAAGCCATTTGCATGTATAAATATATTATATATAATATATTAAATTAGATTAATATATTATACATAATATGGTACAATATATGTTCAGTTTATCTTCTTTGTTTATAAGGGTCTTCATACTAATAATTTAATGGAGGCTCAAGCCATTTTATCGGTTGTGGAGCATGGAAGTCAATTGGGATGGTGAAGGATCATATGTGAGTCTGAATCCCAGGTTGTGGTGAACTTGTTGAATAGGTGACATTTAGAGGATGTTAGCTGACATTTGGCTTTGATTGTTGATCATATTCTTAACCTTTGTGCTTCTTTGGAGTTTGTTACTTTCACTTATGTTCCTCTGGAATGGAATGTTGTTGCTAATTGTTTGGCTAAATGGGCTTCTGATCATATATATTCCTGATTGGAATTTGGTGGACCGGGGTCAGTTACCCCCAATTTTGTCTCAACAGTTGGATCACTTGGTGGAGCTTGATAGGGCAATGTAATGCCCTTGCTTTGTTCTTCTTCTTGTTTTAATAAAAAATTTACCCCTCCTTTATATTAATATGGTACAGGTTTCGAAAAGTCCTATAGATATGAGCTATGATATTTATTTTGCTTTTAATGTACTATATACCTTTTTAAATTTTTATTATTGTTCACTTTGTGAAGGTCTCAAAAATGATTCAATACTCCTCAACCAATCAGATTGACAATAATTATTTTTAAAATATTTTTTGTTAAAAAAATTACATTTTAGCATTGGAAAACATAAATATTTGTTTCAGACATTTAACGGATTAAGAAGTACAAAGATTAATTGGTTTCCTAATCACTGGAGAATTTTAAAAAAATCTTAGTCTTTAATTATTATTTTTTATTTAATTATATTTTTTGAATAACTATTAACATTTCTATTAATTAGAGAATAAAAATACACATATTCACAAAAAATGGTGGGTGGATATGAAATCACACCCTTAGAGTCCACACCAAGTAAGGATCAATACAATTCATAAACATAAAGGTTATTTATGTATTTTGAAAATTTATTTTAAGGCATTGTAAATTTATTTAATAATTTTGAAAATTTTAGTTATGTATTTTTGGATTAGTTGATTTTGGAAACATTCATTGCAAAAATAAATTTGTTCTTCATTTTCTTTAACAAATTTACAATGCGTTAATTTTGTTAAAATTTTCAACTCTATTGATTTTTCAAATGACAAGAATATTGTTAGAGACATCATAATATTATGAGGTAGCAAACTAAATTAATTTGAAAATTACCTCTGCAATGAAATGATTTGCAATTATTTTGTTCATTTCAATTTATCAACCTCTCTAAAATTTATGTATAAATGATTGGATTTATAATGCATTAAATTCTTTTGGTTAAATTTCAATTTTATTAATATCTTGAATGACATTGAATACTATTACAAACAACTAAAAGTCTATGCAAATCTATACATTGAGATATATCATGAAACAAATTCAATCAATATTCGTTTTATTGAAAAGATATACAATCTTCCATAAAAATATCTTAAACAAAATCTAGAAAAATATTTTCACCCAACTTCCTAAGTGACTCAATAATTATTTTTAAATAATGTGAACCAATTCTTTTTGTTTTTGTATTGATTGAAGCAAGAAAATAATACATAAAAGAGGCAACCAGAGGCTGCCAAGAATGATAATTTACATAGTCAACATCCAACAATCCAGATCAAACTAAGTTAACAATCCAATGAGAACAAAACAAAACATGACTTCAATGGACAATTACAATTGCAATGAACAACAATGCCAACAACCACTTTAGACTCTAAATTTTAACAACTATTGTAACTGATTAAAACAAATTACATCATCTTTATGTAGTTGTGAACCAATTCTATAATTGTACTATTAGTTGTAAATCAAAATTCTAGATTTGGGACTAGAAGAAGTGGGTTTAAGTTGGTTGTGGTGCATTCATAGGAGATAGTTTATTCAATTATGCTTGATTTTGTATAATAACTGTGAATAAATATTCAACAAGCTCCCTTCGGGTATATTTTTTCTCTAAGTATCGGCCCACACATCGCAAGGGATACACTCGGCCTTTTGTCAACGTCTGTTTCCCCCACCATGTTCCAACTCTGCGCACCCCAAAGATTTCCTTTCCTTCGCATCTCGGGAATCCCCTCTATGCTTCCACGTGTTGTCATTGCAGGACATTTTGGTCATTCATTTTTGCTTCCTCATCGGGCCCCGCTTGAGTGCCATGTAGCTCTCATCTCCCAAAGAAAATTGGCGGGCCCCACGATCGGCGTCTGCAACAACTTTTGCTACATGTCTACTCTGCGCAACCTTTTGGCGAAAGGATGAAATAATGACTGCGGGAAATGAAATGTTGCCACGTGTCTCTTCTGCGCACAACCCATGATCGATTTCCTCCACTTGGGATAGAGCTCTACCCACTTGACGTGTGTCACCTTGGTGCAAGTCTTTAGCGGCAAAGGATAAAGTTTCACACGGGCAGTGCTATGATGCCACATGTCTCTTCGGTGGTTCTCGTATTCAGGCAATGAATCAAGCGAACCAAATGTTGTGATTGGCCACCGTGTTTCATAATTACTTCACAGGATGATGACACTTGTCTGGTTAACCTTGCCGAGACCATCGCCATCAATTGCATGGGATGACCGGATGCAGGGTTTCGAATATTTTATGTTGCAACGGCTTGGGGAATGTTCTTATTTCTGCATCATTGCCAGAGATTGCAA
This sequence comes from Sequoia sempervirens, assembly GCA_007258455.2. Taxonomy (NCBI): domain Eukaryota; kingdom Viridiplantae; phylum Streptophyta; class Pinopsida; order Cupressales; family Cupressaceae; genus Sequoia; species Sequoia sempervirens. Next base: position 588,094,970 of record VDFB02000015.1, on the reverse strand, counting down.
AAAAATTTATGTTATTGCCCTCTGAGGCGGAGGGAGTTTTTTCTACTATATATACTTCTCTTTGTTTTAAGAGAAGAGTCTGGATTTTGAAGGAACATTGATTTTAGGAAAAGATGTCAGGCCTTTATTACTATTTTATTTTATTGCAAAATACTTTCAGACTGTGCCAATTGTTCGGCCTTTCTGTTCTTTCATATTATTTGATTAAATTTTAAACTGTGCCTCTATTGTCTGGATAGTTCATTTGAGAACTTCTATATATATTGAATGCAAGTTTTCTGATCTGGATCATGTCTAATGACTCTTCTTGACAGTAGGAATATATGCAATGTTATTTTATGTCAATAAATGGATCATCTATACTTTAATCTTCAGTTTCTACTTTGTTGGAACACTATAAATACCAATCGGACCCTTAGATCTATGATTTATCATGCCTATCATTAAGTCTCAGTGCATCACCTTAGGTTAGACTTTATTTTATTATATTTGTTTCATTTTCCCTTTCCAAAATCCCATTATAGAAGAATTCGGCTTCTCTAAAAACCCAGAGGTCACTTAGTTTAGCACAAAAGGTCCCCCATAAACTGAGTTTCCCATAAGACACTGTTACCTTGTCAAATTTTGGCATCAACAGTTTGTTCTTTTTCTAGCACACCCGGTGGGACCAAGCTCAAATGAATTTTTGCCTTAGAAGGGTGTATGCACCATCGGCCTGTAACTAGATACCAAACCGCAAGAAACCCCAGTTTACTAGTACCGCCACTAGGAACAGTGCAAGCCGCAAACCAGTTGGTAACCATTCTTATCCCGCCACCCGTTCCTCTAACCATGTTGCCAGCCGCTAATAGAAATTATGTGGCATGGGACGCCGGAAGTCCCCTAGCAGCTCCAATAGCACCTATTGTCTGGGGTGCTATCCCGATCTCAGCTATGAAAGCTATACCCAAGTTTACCAGAGATGGCTCAAGAACACCCGTTGAACATCTGCAAGATGTGGCAGACGTGTGTCGGGTGCACAAGATCATTGCGCAAAACATATCTCTAAGGCTCCTCACCGCATATTTGAAAGGAAAGGCGTTGGATTGGTACCGAACACTAACACCTAGCACTCTCTGCACCTGGGACGAGCTTGAAGATCCATTTTATGAGATATTTTCAAATGACGTAGATCGCTCCTCGTTGTACCATCAATTATTTGTCATAAAACGAGCTCCCCAAGAGGCTATGACGGACTTCAATGCCCGATTCCACACAAATTGGCAGAGGATCCCTATTTCTATACGCTCAACTCTTGAGTTGGTGTTCATATTTTATTTGAAGTCCATCAACCCAAAAATTTCTATTATGATCAAGTCTTTGGGAGGAGCTACTCTACCAGATGCTTACAGTGTCGCCATCAAAGCCGAGAATCATTTGATAGATTACGGAAAGTTTCCTCCTCGGCCCACCATGCCGATATTCCCTAAAGTATCAATGCCCGCACAAGAAGTCGCATCAACTAGTGCTCCTGCAACTCAGCAGTCAATGTACACATATGTGGAAGCACCACAAAATGTTGTATCTACATCTAGTTCTCCCAGGGATGAAATGAACGATATTAAAGAAATGTTGCAGACTATGGAAAATGATATAACCACCCTCAAGAGGAATCAATCTACTCCTCTGAAGCGTGCCTACCAGAATTATCGAGGTAGATAATCTTCATATCAGCAGAATCAGTACCAAGGTGGATCCCACACTAATCCACCAGCTCTGGCAGTCAACCAAATAGTGTCGCTGCTTACTCCGCTAATGAGCGCTTCTCCAAGCTCGAGTAGGGAATTGACCGCGGGATAGAATAACCTCATTGATGACATCAATCCATGGTGCTTCCCTTGCAGTGATGTGCACATATCGCGGAACTGTCCACGTGGAAACCTACAACAAAAGGTGGTGGATAATTGTAGCCAAGGCACGATGCCAGATCACAGAGATTATGTATATGCCTCACCACAAATGGAGAGTGCGGTTCTTACCGCGCAAGTGCAAGGGATGTCTCTAGAACAAGAATCTGACATCGCTCATGATTGCGTGCTCTTCTCATGGATGGAAGAAGAAGCGGTGTTTTCTAATGATACTTTTGTATCCAAAACACCACAAGTGCAATCTGACTATAATACTCGCTCAAAGAGGAGATTTACCAGCGAATCAGTTGCTCCACAACTAGTCAGTCTGCAACCTAAAGGTGCTTCCGATCAAATACCTGACACTTCCATTGTGCCGCCGCAATATCAACCACGGAAGGATATTATCATAACGAGAGCAAAGGAACATAAACCTCCAAGTTTTCCACCTTTTAACATGGTGGAACAATTGAAGAAATCATCCACTAATGTGTCTCTATGGGACATTCTAGCTATCCCAGAGCAAAAGACACTATTACAAAAGGCGCTTCAAGCAGAGATCAACACAACGCCAATGGTGCAGTTAGCCAATACAGAGGTTTTTAATCAACTATCTCTGGCTAAAGTCCTTATGAACAACACAAAATAATCCCCTGCCGAAGTGAGAGATAAGTTAAAGCCTCAACCCTTCTTCTTAACTCTCATTATAGGGAATAATTTATTGCACAATGCTCTAATTGATTCTGGTGCCAGCACTACGGTTATGCCTAAACAAATAGCTAAAGCTTTAGGGCTCAGCTATGAACCCATGAAAAGGGGAGTAATGTAGCTTGATAGAAACAAAGTTGAAACTGTAGGTATGATCAAAGCACTTCCTTTAACTCTATTTGCTTGCCCTAGTATCATTGTGCAGCAAGACATTGTGATCATAGATGTTCCTCCCATGTTCGGCCTCTGTTTATCTTGAGAATTTACTTCAAAGGTGGGAAGATACTCATCCCTGGATTGGTCACATATGATTCTTAGAACCAAGCACAATGTGAAAATGAAGATAGCATCGGAAGCGTTACATTCTAAGCATGTAGCGGATGAAGCCATGATCAATTTTGAAGTCGTGCATACCTCTATCACCAAGCAAGAAATGTATTGCATTGAATTACTAGAGGAAGAAAAGGTGACCAGAGACTGGAATGATCAAGAAGATGCTCTGTTGAGTGAAAAAATGGACAATGACCCTTTCGGCAATTACCATGCTACGGAATTAGGCACCTATGTAATTTATGATGAAGACCAAGTGCTCCCAAAGGTTTCCAAAGAGTTCAAATATTTCCAAGCACTTGACTTCTGGACACTTTACTTTGATAGAGAAAGATGCAAAGTAGGTTCTGAAGTAGGGATATGTTTGATATCCCCACAAAATGAAAAAATACTGAGGTCTTTCCGCTTCCAGTTCGCTTGTTCAAACAATGAAGTTGAATATGAAGGATTAATTCAAGGTTTAAGCCTTGCGGAGCGAATGGGTATTAAGCAATTAATGGTGTTCAGAGATTTTGAACTGGTGGTCAACCAAATCTGGGAAATTTCTGCGGCAAGGAATGTCTGCATGAAATCCTATCAACATCGAGTTTGGGACATGGCTGAGGGCTTTGAAGCCTTCAACATTCAAACTGTTTCCCGAGACTAGAATCGAGATGTGGATCGCATGGTGGCAATTAGATCCCAGTAATGATCAAATTTTGCAGGTGTTTGAAAGTGATGAACACATTGCTTCATTCATTCAATAGTCAGGGGAGTTCATTGATCAGCTCCAACCAAAAATCGTAGAGGCTTATGAAGGAAAAATCATGTAGCTCAAGTCTAACAAACTTTTGAAAGGATTGGTTACTCTCGAAAACCTTTTTGATTGTGATGATGCAAGAAATGATAGAAGAAAGTTTGTGGAAGACAAAAGTGACTACATAGACCTTAAGGTCTCAGATGACAGAAACCTTCGGGTGGGAAAAGATGTCTTGCATCATGATAAACAGACACTCATTAATTTTTGTGAGAAATATGAAGGGGTAGTGGCCTGCTCTTATGATGACCTGAAGGGATACAATCCTGATATCATCCAACACACCATCAAGCTGACAGAGGGCGCAAAACCAGTCCAGAAAAAATAGAGGCCAATGAACCCCAAAATTGAAGCACTAATGGCGCAAGAGCTAACAAAGCTAATTGAGTCACGAATTGTCTTCTCTATCAAGCATAGCATATGGGCGTCCAATCTGGTCCCGGTCTGAAAGAAGAATGGAGATATCTGCTTGTGTGTGGACTTCTGAGACCTGAACAAAGCATCCTTGAAAGATCACTATCCACTGCCTTCTATGGAGACAATCCTGCAAACAGTGGCAAGATCGGAAATGTTTTCCCTGCTTGATGGCTTTTTCAGTTATAATCAAATCCGAGTTAAAGAGGAGGATCAACACAAGACCACATTCACCACAAAATGGGGAACATTTGCATATGCTAAAATGCCTTTTGGTTTATCCAATGCAGGGGCAACATTCCAGCAAGCAATGGACATCGCTTTCAGGGAGCTGATCAATAAGATTATCCTAATTTATTTGGATGATCTTACTGTGTTCTCTAAGTCTAAGGATGATCATTTTGATCACTTAGAAATGGTTTTTCAGAAATGCCAAGATTTTAGGGTTTCCCTAAATCCAAAAAAATGTGTATTCGAAGTGCTGCAAGGAAAACTGTTATGACACATGGTGTCCAAAGAAGGAGTTTCAATCAACCCCGAGCACGTGAAAGCCATCAAAGAACTTCCCCTACTGGTTAACAAGAAAGGCGTTTAGTCCTTCCTGGGCAAGGTAAATTTTGTTAGCAAGTTTATTTTTGACTTTGCGGGAATAATTAAGTTGATTACCCTAATGCTTAAAAAGGATCAAGCATTCAAGTGGACAAAGGAAGCCCGAGAAGCCTTTGAAAAAGTTAAGGATGTTATTTCCGCAGCTCTGGTACTGGTTAATCCAGACTTATCTAAGGATTTTATAATGTATGCATTCAGTAGAAATTCTAGAATTGCTATAGTCCTAACTCAAAAGGATAATGAAGGATAAGGAGAACATCTGGTGGCGTTGTACTCTCAGACCCTGAAGGAATATCAGACAAAATATAATTTCATCGAAAGGCAAGTCTTTGCAATAGTGAAGGGACTTAAAAAAATTTGCCATCTAATTTCCTGCAACAAAGTGATTGTCTATGTCGCGCATTCCAGTGTGTGTGAATATATCATGGAGGGAGAAATCATAGAAAAGAGAGCTAATTGGATCACCAAGATCCTTGAATATGACATTGAGGTCAAACCCACTAAAACTGTCCGAGGAAGAGGACTGTGCGAATACATGGCGCATGACGAAGAGATACCTGCTGAAGAAGAGCAGCTAGAGCTTGTTCTGATAAATGAGTCAGGATTAGAGGATTGCTGGCTAACAGATAGGGTGAGGTTTATACAAACAAGAAAGTATTCGCTGGGTCTTTCTTCCCAAAAGAGGAGATACTATCAGCTACAAAATTGCGGATATGTGCTAGTGGAAGGGGTCCTTTTCAATAGAAATTCCAGTGGTCTCCTCCTATGATGTGTTACTCCAGAGCAAGCGAAGAGAATCCTCAACACCTTCCACAATAGTACTACGGCCGAAATTTTCTCCGCTAAGACCACTGCAATTAAAATCATGTGCGCAGGTTACTATTGACCATCATTTTTCAACGACTCTCACTCTTTGGTGAAATATTGCAAAGAATGCCAGTTTTTTACAGGCAGAAGGAATAATTTTGCAATGCCTATCAAGCCTATAGTGGCGGATGAACCGTTTGCACAATGGGGCCTGGACTTCATCAGGATGATTAATTCTACTTCCAACACCGGGCACAAGTGGATTCTGACCACCATAGATTACTTCACAAGATGGAGACAGGGGTCGTTCTGCTTAAAAATGCAACAGAGGCAGAGATAGTGGATTTCCTCGAAGAGCTGGTGACAAGGTTTAGTCCTTTGAAGACTATCATTTCTAATAATGCCAGAGCTTTCCTAGGTGCAAAGGTACGTCACTTTGCATTAACAAATGGCATATTCCTTAAGACATCATCAAATTATTACTTGCAAGGAAACGGCCTAGCGGAGTCAATGAACAAGAACCTAGTTCGACTCTTTAAAAGAATTGGGTCGGAGCACCAGAGAGAATGGCACAAAAATCTTCGACCGACGCTTTGGGAAGACCGCATAACTCCTAAGAAAGTCCTTAAGACTTTGCCTTATGAGTTGGTATACAGGAAAGAGGCACTGTTGCCTATATCTATGAAGATTCCAGCTCTTCAACTGTTGAAATCCCTTGAGATAGAACAAAATGGTGCCATGGAGGTTCGGCTTGCCGAACTGTTAGAAGTACAAGAAAAAAGGGAGAATTCCCTAATAGCCATGACAAACCACCAGCAAGTGGTCAAGCGATGGTTTGACAAGAGGGCTTCTGACCAAGGCTTAAAGTGTGGAGACTTAGTGTTTAAATATAATGAAAGGGCTGCTAAGCCAGGTCAACATGGAAAATTTGATAGCCTATGGGAGGGCCCCTTTAAAATCATTTAGTGCAAAGAACATAATGCTTTCGAGTTAGAAAGCATGGAACAGGAACCCTTGAGAATCCTGGTCAACGGGATTCATCTTAAGTTGTTCTATTAAGTGCCGAATTTTATTATTGTAAATATGTGAATAATTCTTTTATTTTCCTTTCCTTTTGTGTTGGCTGGTCTTTTTGAATTAACTTGTGTTTCGACAAAAAGCAACCCATCAGCAGTCAAGGGAGCAATAAAATTTCCTTACATAAATAATTGGGAAAATACACCCATAAGCATAGGAAATAGCAGATATGCTAATGAAAGAGAACCCATACAACAGATATACGAAAAGAAGAGAGAGCCATGAAATTTATAAAAGATATATGTCATTATATATATATATATTCTATCAACAGGTACATCAACAGCAGAAGCAGAATCACTTGGAGCAACCACCATTCGAGGAGGGAACACCGGGTTCCTAAAGTCAGTGTACCAATCAATGCTGTAAAATGGCACTACGTTGTAGCTGCAGAACAGGAAGTGCAAAGCCTGGGTAACCCTCCATTGATACTCGTCACCTATTTGAAGGCGGAATCCACTAAGAAATGGTAGCCATACAATGACCACTTCTTCCTCAATGTAGTGTCGGAGGTCACTAGCTATTGGCAGACCTACCCCCATATGCCGCATGAGCGATGACCTCACCTAGACCATTCAGGTACTTTTTTGGAAAAAAATTCTTAACCAACTTCAGAATTAGAGGTTTGGGGATACCAATGTCTAACATTGATGCAACAAAGTGTGAGCAGATATCAGTGTTTACACGGTATTTGTCCTCATACTCTATGCAGTCCTTACCCAGAACCCATTTTATGGCTATCAAGACTAGGGAGTGTTTATTTTTGGTCATCCTTTTCAAACGTCTTGTTGAAATCTCTTTGAGAAAATCCATCTGTGACTTGTAAGAAACTAGCCTAATGGGAGTATCCATTGTAATGACACAATGTTGCTACTTTCTAACTACTCCTGAAACTTTCATACCACCTAGCCTATGAGAAAACTCGCTTATTGAAGGTAAATACTGTACCAATTACCTATTGCTAGAATTTTCTCAAATGCTAAGTGTGATTCTCTTACTACTTAGCGGCCTATTTATAGAAAAAATGAGAAAAAGCATGCTAATCTGTTTTGAAAAAACATGATGATAACCAAGTGCCAACTTGAAATGCGTTCCTGCATTTGCTCGCATTTCCTGACTGATCACATCTGCAGAAGTACGACTCAATGTGTGCTAAGTTAATAAGAGCTAATTAATTAGCTTTAAAATGGTGGCGCTCATCAGAAGCAAGTTGCACGGTCTGTAGGCTATGGTGTCATCTCACAGGCACTTCACAGAGCCCAAGGCAGGATTCATATCTTTTCAAGCGATGGTCATTTGCTTTGGCTTAATCATTCAGTTTGGGATATTAATTGCCAGCACATACTAATGCAAGGTTAGAAGGCAACTGGTTGGCTCAAGTTTCAAGGAAATCACAACATATCACATGGTTGCCAAACTCAATAATGAATTCTTTCCACCTCGAAATGGCAAGTAATTCATTTTTGCATGAGCCAAGGAATTGACAATACATGCCAAATTAAATGCAAAAATCCCACTTTCTTCTACCACCTTGAGAAAAGATAGCTAAATGTTGCATGAAAAATATTTTGATGCTTAATATCTTTTGAAATACACCAAGCCAAGTGAAGAGAGGTTTTCAGCATACCTAGAGCCAAGTAAAATTAAGAAGAATTCAAAACCTGTAGAAGCTTTCATCTGAAGAAAAATGTCAGAGAGTTCATCACAGCAAATTCAGGAGGAGATTGGCCAGGATTTGCTTAATGCTATACAGTCGTCAGAAGATGTGTATGTCTATGAATATTTATCATATGCTACGCCTGGTATACCAAGCAAGCTGAAGAGGGTGAATATGATAGAGTTGGATAGGCCCAAAGATTAAAGAAACCGGAAAAGGGTTAAGGAGAAATGGGATAATATTCATGACCCACGACTTGCAAAAAACCCTAAATCCTTAAGAGAAGCAGCATGTGCAAGGATGAGGTCACCTAAGGGAGACACATTGACAGTAAAGAAGGTTTAGTACAGTGGTCTTCCACAATACATGGTCCTGTTGGTACATTATTGCCCGGAGATAGTTGATGTTGCCATTGGGCGTTATAACCCTAGCACCCGCTGCATCGAAGGTTGAACCTTAAGTGTTCACATCAACCCACAAGACATTTGGCATATGCTATGTATCCCGGACCCAAGTAAAAGAAAGGAGTGAATTGAGTCCTTCTTTCCTGTTAAAGGAGAAAAAATGTGGAAGGCGATGAAAAAGAGCTCAGATTTGCTAATGGAGGAAATTGGTAAGAAGGGAATCACAGGCGCTAAACTGTCGAGTATCCCGTTGCCGTGCGGTTCATTTCATGAGGACATGCAAGATGCCTTGTCAATGCTAGCTTTTGTGTATGGTTGGGACTCCGATGAGATGGTGGAAACCTTTCAACTAGGGTCAGCTTTCCAATTCCGCAAACAACACGATATCTTTTGGTATGATTTCACCGAGTTCCTAGTGGAGGAAATGATACAGCAAATAAAAAATTACCCAATGGAGGGAAAATTTAGATTTCTCTCCTTCCTAGTTCACATGTTCCTACATCAAAACCCTGATTTCTTCAGCAGATATTTTGAATTATCAATTTTTGATGAGAAGCAAAAGAGGAAGCCAGTATCCACATGGACACCCTTTCTTTCCATGACATATGATTATTATGATTTTTCGGATTATTTTATAACTTTTATTTTTCAAGATTTACAAGGAGGAGGTGACATAGTTCGGTTCAACATAGATCAAACTGAATATATGTAGAGTTTCACTCTGGCTTGTGACTGGTTCTTCGGAGTGGATTTCACAATTCTCCGCATGCGAGGCTTCATCGGTCAACCTTTCCTACTCCCGACCTACGTCACAAATAGGGTGCTTGCGCTTTAAATGTATCGACAGGTGTGTATCATTAATTTTACCTTTTGTAGCAGCCCAAGTGTCAAGCAGAAAGGATTCTTCAATTGTCCGAAGAATTTCAAAACGATGACTCTGTTGAAGAAGCAATTGGATCAGTTATTGTAGGATAAAATGGCTCATTTAGGGCTGGTTTTGGTATGTGATAAATGAGATTACAACCCTTTCAATGACCTATTGGAGCCGCACATGAAGGTTACTCACATTCCTTGACCCTACTGGGAAAAGAGGCGCAACCCGCGGGTAGACAAATATGAAATTTTTGTTGAACTAGCGCGTGTTCCCACGCAGGATAACAAAGAGCCATGGCACAAGTTTTACTTTGATGTGGCAGTGGCTAAGGATAATATCCAGATGGAGCGCACCATGTACAACCATTTGTGAAAGAATGAGGAATGGACTGATGAGAAGATAGAAGCTTTTTGGAAATATCGCCAAGAAACAAGGCAATTGGATGCACCTTATGAAAGCTTGAAGGATGACAAAGAATTTTAAAAATGGTGGGATGAGGAGCATCCCAGTCCCGACTCTAGCACAAATAGAGGCAATGACCCAGAAGGTGAGTCTGAGGAAAAAGAAGAAGAAGAAGCGGCGACATCTACATCCTCTGCACTACAGGAAAAAAGCTCCGGACAGCCCACCTATGTAGCCACAAACGTGCGGTTTAATGTATCGAGGGCTTTGCATACTCTCACTTGGGTCGCTAAGGCAGCTAGAATACTACAACAAAAGCCGATAGTAACTATCGAGGCTGGGGATACCCTACCCACAAAACGGCAACGTACAGGGACCATCACGGGAGAGGGTTCGCAAGAACTCGCCGGAAGACAGGTGCTTACAGCTAGACAGGAGCCTGAAGACAAGGAAGAGTCGCTAACGATTCTGGAGCCACCATCGATCAGTTAATAGGTAAATTTCGCTCCTTCTTATCTTGCCTCTCAATCCTTGGTATCATCTACTATCTCCGCGGCAATCCCTGCTATGCGTATTGACCCTCTGTTTCCCACCTTTGATCCAACGCATGCTGGAGGTTTCACCCAGTTCTCACAGATCACTCCACCCATCTTTACTCCTCTATGAACCCTTATGCCAACTATTGCTACTCAGGCCCTCCTTGCCTTGCTTTCTAAAGGCGTGCCCTCTGCGGGCACCCCTACTTCCACTATTGTTATAGATCCTCTTCCCACACAGTAGGCCGACTCCCCGATAACCATTCCTTCACCGTTCCATCCCATGAGTCCTCCCTCTGGTCCACCAATTGATTCGTGGCAAGTAACAAGCCCTTATGCTGGCTCTCAAACCAAACTTTGGAATGTTCCCCCTTTCTCCTCACAAACTATCACTCTCCAGAAAAAGAAAATGCATGAGCCTATCAAAATTACCTATCCATATGCCCTACCTTCCGGTGCTCCTTTCACAGGCAGGTTGGTCTCGTCACCGGCCCAATTCATGGCGCAGATTGATAGCGGAAAGGAAGCATGTACAAATAGAACGCAAAAGCGCAAGGAAAAGGATGATAGTACACCTTCTGAGCCAAAAATGCAAACTCTTTATGATGAGACTCGACAAGAGCTGAAGTTTGCAACCATGTACCCGACGGTAACCAAGCCATAGGGGGAGATGTGCCCAGAAGACTATGAAATATATGCGGTTGGGCTTGACATGAAAGTGGCCCAACCACAGGATAAGGTTGAGCTTATGGAGGAGACACAACAGGTGGTCACCTCCGATTTCCTTAAAATTGGTCGTTAGTTAAAGAAAAGAGATGAGCAGCTTAAATCTGTAAATGAAAAAGCTAATTTTTTGGAGAAAAGGGAGAAATCCCTAGAAGCGGATGTCACACGTTTGACAAAAAGGGCGCTAGCAGTAGAGAATGAAAGAAACAGACTTTAAGGAGAGCTTGCAAAGTTTCAAACTATTGATCTTGTTGTGGTTAATGAGTTGTGTACTAAGAATCAGAGGGCGGAGCATAATTTTTAGCTAAAGGATGAGGAGCTAGAGTGGTTTCGCATTGAGTATAATCAAGGGATAGCACAAAAGAATGAGGCTTTGGAGCATCAACAAGCTCAATATGAGCAGAAGTTGCAAGAAAAAGAGGTTGAATTTGAGGTCCTAAAGGATCAATTAGAACAACTTCAAGAGACAAAGTCCTCCCTTGACATGCATTTAGCAAATCACTCCCGAATCGAGGAAAACTGGAATAAAGAGATGAGCAACTCTGCGGAGCAACTAGCATCCGAGAAAAGGAAAAGGGCAGAGTTGACTAAGGCCATTAACTCAAAGGACGTGGAGATCGCTTCTCTTAAAAGCTCTCTCATGTCCTCCCCTATGTAGCCAGATATTATTCCATTGGTTAGGCAGTTGTACGTTTCTTATTGGGAAAAGATTAAAACTTTTTGCCTAGCACTGCAGCCCACCCTCCGATTCATTGCCAAAGCATCGAGGTTGAGCTAGGAGGCCCATGATACAATTGAGCAATTCCCATGATTTATCTTGGAAAAGGTTCCGGAAGCAAAAGATCTGCTCACTGAGCTATATTTGGTCTCTAATGAAGACCTTTCCAAGGCAAGAATTGAAGATCAGGATGTTGCGGCCCAGACAGAAAATAAGTTTATCCATTGCCACTCTTCCTTCTAGCACACCAAAGTGGCTGCAACTACTCTGAGTAAGACAATGGGAAACATGTGGGAAGTTTCTCCAAGTTAAATAAGTTGGGTCTACCATCCCTATTCCTTGAGGATGGATCCATTGCTACGGCTGAACAGATTGCAGAAAGAATAGAAGAGAAAGAGAGTGATCTGGATGCTTTCAAGGATTTCAATCATCCTCACACCACAACCGACATTGAGGGATTTATCCATCCGCTTGCAAAGCTACTGTTCCATTATGAAGCAGGGGCCGGTTTTCCTGATGCGTTGTCTCATAAGGAAACGATTGACCTAGGCGGAGTGCAGGAGAATTTTCGCAACATAGTAAGGCCATCCGAGAATGAATGGTCGCCTCTACAGGCGGCTCTTTCCAAACTCTAACTCCATCACCTTAAGAATGGTGCTCTAGTCTGTAAACCAGAGAAATTTTGGATTCTTCATTCCTCAAGCGAAACACCCCTGGTAGTCGCCAAAAGTTGTGAATAAATATTCAACAAGCTCCCTTCAGGTATAGTTTTTCTCTAAGTATTGGCCCACGAATCGCAAGGGATACACTCGGCCTTTTGTCAATGTCTGCTGCCCCCACCATGTGTCAACTCTGTGCACCTTGAAGATTTCCTTTCCTTCGCATCTCAGGAATCCTCGCTATGCTTCCACATGTTGTCATTGCAGGCCATTTTGTTTGTTCCTTTTTGCTTCCTCATCGGGCTCCGTTCGAGTGCCACGTAGCTCTCATCTCCCAAAGAAAATTGGCGGGCCCCACGATCGACGTCTACAACAAATTTTTCTATGTGTCTACTCTGCGCAACCTTTCAGCGAAAGGATGAAATAACGACCATGGGCAGCGAAATGTTGCCACATGTCTCTTCTGCGCACAACCCATGATTGCTTTCCTCCACTTGGGATAGAGCTCTGCCCACTTAACGCATGTCACCTTGGCACAAGTCTTTAGTGGTGAAGGATAAAGTTTCACACGGGCAGTGTTATGCTGCCATGTGTCTCTTCGACGGGTCTCGTATTCGGGCAATAAATCAAGCAAACCAAATGTTGCGAATGGCCACCGCGTGTCATAATTATTTCACAGGATGATGACACTTGTTTGGTTAACCTTGTCGGGACCACCGCCACCATTTGCAGGGGATGCACCTGAGCCTGGGATGACTAGATGCATGGTTTTGAATCTTTTATGTTGCAATGGCTTGGGGAATGTTCTTATTTCTGCATCATTGCCAGAGATTGCGAAATCTTTTCTGTTACTGCCCTCTGAGGCAGTGGGAGTTTTTTCTGCTAGATATACTTCTCTCTATTTTAAGAGAAGGATCCAGATTTTGAAGGAACACTGATGTTAGCAAAAGATGCCAGGCCTTTATTACTGTTTTATTTTATTGCAAAATACTTTCAGACTGTGCCAATTGTTCGGCCTTTCTGTTCTTTCATGCTATTTGATTAAATTTTAAATTGTGCCTCTATTGTCTGGATATTTCATTTGAGAACTTCCATATATATTGAATGCAAGTTTTATGATCTAGATCATGTCTAATGACTCTTCTTGGCAGTAGGAATGTATGTAATGTTATTTTATGTCAATAAATGGATCATCTATACTTTAATCTTCAGTTTCTACTTTGTTGGAACACTATAAATACCAATCAGGCCCTTAGATCTATGATTTATCGTGCCTATCATTAAGTCTTGGTGTATCGCCTTAGGTTAGACTTTATTTTATTATATATGTTTCATTTTCCCTTTCCAAAATCCCATTATAGAAGAAGTTGGCTTCTCTAAAAACCCGAAAGTCACTCAATTTAGCGCAAAAGGTCCCCCATAAACTGAGTTTCCCATAAGACACTGTTACCTTGTCAATTTTTGGCATTAACAATAACAAAGAAGGAAAAGGTATGCAATGTTTTTCATACTTGTATCTTGTTTTGCTTGCTAGCTTGTGTAAACCCCACTACAATATTTGGTGTGTTTTTTTGGAGATGGTATGATATACATGGTGAAGGAATATTGGATTCCCACTACAAAATTATGTTTTAAAGGACTAAAATTCTTCTTCTCAATTATACTCAATATTATTTGCTTTAGTTTAAATTTACATTTAGATGGGTGTTTTTACTTTCATTGTTTTGTGTTGTGTATCAAATTTAATTTCAGAATGAATCTCATTTTTAATTTTGGTGCTTCTAAGGTTGGACATGCTATCATTGGTCATGTAATTCTTTTCTTTTTGTACCTTTTTTGAGATTTTGACCCTCAAAAGATACAAACTTTTTTTAAAATTCCTAATTTTAAGACTATGAGAAAAAATAGTGCATTTTTATAGTTGTATTAATCATTTTTTCCTGAATATAATGTAATCTAAAAGACCCAACAAAGGTGCACCCTTTAATGGATCAAAACAAGATAACTCTTTCTTGGCTCTACTCATCAATTTGGTAGTAAATTCTTTTGATTTCTTCAAACCCATCAACTTGGGATAGGTAGCCTTATCAGTAAGTAAATGCTTCCTTGCAATCGTACCTAATTCTTCTAAATATTTAGTGACATCAATTATGTCATACACAACCTAAAATAGAAGTCCCATGTGGTGAGCTTAATCAATGATGTGGGAAAGAAAAGAGTCGCTTCAAGTCTGGATAATCTTGTGATTTCCCAATTTGATGTAGATGTTCCTTCACTTCCGTTAATGGTATTACAATTCAACTTCTCAATATTTGTTAAAGATGCATCAAAGATCTCAATTGTAAGTTTATGCGAAAAAAATTCTTCAAATTTTTTTGTTATGATTTCTTTTAACTTTAATGGTTTGATTGGCTTTCCTACAATCTCTTGTTTGGTAGGAATAATTTTTTGAATAATTTTTTTAATAATGCTCCTCCAATCCTTGCAAATCTTAGTTTTCCTACCAATCCATCTTTGTCCATTTTATTTCCTTTCAAAATTCTATGTAATATATCCATGCCTTTTAAATCTGGTAGAAAAGAAGGCTTTCAACCAATGTTCATGATAAAAGAAACTTTTGATTCTTTTCTAACATTCTTCTCATTGATACATTCCTTCTATTCATGTTTGTTGTCTTGTTGCAACTTCAAGCTAGTCTAAAGGAAATATTCCAAAAGATGGTTAAAAAATACTTCAAAAGAGAGATCTTTCTCCTTAAAAAAGTCATATTTTTCCCCATTAACTGATAAACTACAATCCAAATTCAATATTGTATTCTTGAACAAATAATTGTTTGTTAATAACTGAATAGATAAAAGTGGTCCTATGTTTCACATTCAACATTCATTTCCTTAGTTTTCGTTTCATCAATTACATAACAAGTATGCTTCCCAAAGCACTTATTTACAATTATGAAATGGTTTGGGATTACTTGAAGAAGGTTCCTAGAAGATTCCATGTAATAGAAAAAAGAAAATAATTTCTACATAATGTATCTACATTATAGAACTACATTTTGGAAGCTATAACATATGTTTGGGATGAATTCTTCTTTGTTGATTGTGTTTTGTGAGACTTATTACTCTCATTATGAAAGATATTACCCAAATTTCCTTTAATGAAAATTTAATGGTTGAATCCTTCTTCAAATCTTCTAAATTCAACAAGTTGTTCATAGAGGGATCTAAATTTTTCTTGTTTTCTTGCACACCATTTGTTATCGCCATTTTCTACTTCTTGCAATGAGCATTTTTCTTCACCATAATAAATCTTGACTTGAAATATTTTTTTGTCCCTTGAACCATGGACTCTAGTTCCATTGGAAAAAATGCCTCCCTAACTACAGAAGTTAAAGCAACCATTGGTTCTAAAGGGGAATTTGATGATTTCAAACTCAACTATAACTTAAATGGTTTTATTGGTGAGACCAAGTTGGGGTCAATCCCATGCTGGAAACAAGAATTGATACTCAAAAGAAGTTTCCATTTCCAATTTAACTACAAATTGTCTTATGCCCTCTAGAACTCTTTAACATAAATATCCAAGGATTAAAATTCAACCAAACATCAACAATTTCCCTTAAATAAATAAAATTGCTCCAAAGAACTAAAATTTAACCAAACACGTGCCCTATGATATAAGTCTCCCTATTATAAGCAAGTTACTCAAAGAACCAAAAACTAATCAAACCCTTGTATCAAAAATCTCCTCTCTTACACACAAATTACTCCAAACAACCAATGTTTAACCAAAAACACTGTCCAAAAAAATCCCTTTCATTAAGTGCCAAAGTCTTGAAGAACTAACACATACAACCCCATATGTGCTTCTAATCTTTTTCCCATCAATTAAAAAATTAACAAACTTATAATACAATCCTAAGGAAAAAAATCATATAAGCATAAATAAGCCTTCCAAATGAGCCTAGGAGAATCAAAATGGTGAGTTGTATTAACAAAATAAAAATTTATAAGTAAGAAGCATATTTGCAAAAACAATCAATAACGAACATCCTATATTATGATGTAACTTAAAATAAATCGATAAAATAAATAGTTTCTATGATGGTGCAATTCCTATCATTTATGTTGTGCAACATGTGAAGTATTACCTCTTTCCCTTCTACCCTATGCAGATATTATTGAAAGCACCAAGATAACACCTTCACACTACATGTAGTCCTCTTTACTTCATTTTCCTCTTCATCTTTATGATGCCAACCCTATTTGATTTGATTGAAACCATTACAAATATATATTTAGGTATGATACTATTTGCATTTGCTAATTATGTTAAATATGGATTTAATGGTCAGTAATAATTGATTCTGTATAGCAATGATATATTTATAAATCAATAATAAAACTTAGTTTTAAATTGGACACAACTCTCCATTTTTTAGGTTGAAGTGGAATATTGTATCAGCAAAAAATCGATCAATTTTAGTACCAAGGTATCCCAAGTAAATTATGTATTATAAATAAAACTAATTAGCATCACCATAGTTAATGCTTGCAAAATATTTAGAAAATAAACGATTATGATTACATATTTAATGCAATTAATTTGAACAACATGAGACTGTTGTAGAAGTGTAATTTTTTTACAAACTACTTACCTATATACATGTAACTAGAGTACAAGTATACACTACATCAAAAGCACAAAGTAACTGATATGCCAATTTTCCTCAAAAAACTAATTCATAATATGTTCATTTGAATTCTTCTTCTGCATACATCAATAATGATAACAAGTCTACCAAGTTATAACAATGTCATCATCTAATTTAACCTAACACTTTCCATGTTCGTGTAGGTCCTCTCATATATGTTGTGCTACATATGAATTCTTACCTCTTTCTCTTCCAAGACATGCAAATATCATTAGAAGTACCATCACAACACTTTTACACTACTTGTAGTCCTCCTTCATTCATTCTTGTCACCATCCTTACACTACCAACCTTGTTTCAATTGATTATTTGTTATTTCTCTCATTAGCCCTCCCTCTTTACATTACTTGGTACTTTTCACAATCATTTCTTCTTGACCCACTGCCTTTATTTTATCCCTTTGTCTTTGTTCTCCTTTGGTACTTTTCATTCTCAACTATGGCTATGCTCCAAAAGAATAACCATATTTTTCCTTCCAACAAAAAAATGGTATCCTTGTTTCCTTGGTTGCTTCAACTCTATCCACCTAGCCCATATTTTTAATCTAGATTATAGTGCTATCAAAGAGGTGATTCAAGTGGTTGTTGGAAAAGAAATCTTACAAGATCCATCGTGTGGTCTATTCTACTATGAAGTTGCATATCTATTTCTATCTACTATAATGTACCTCCTCCAAAATGCTTCACTCCTCAAGAAGTTAGTTAAACATTGTATTCAAAGCTACCTCATCCCTAAAGAAAAGCTTAATGTTGCATTAGAATCATATGACCTCTATCATGTTTCAACTCTCATTTGGGGCATGTTTAATTTTTAAAAAAATTAAAAAGGACATTGTATTTATATTTTTTTCAATGTCATTCAAGTTGGTCTACAAAATGACAACACATGTGTTGCAAAATCTACTATTAACACATCTTTTGGATCTTGGATCAATATTCACATCTAAGGTACACCATACATTTCATTCACGAAAATTCCTTTTGAATAATCTCTCATACTAGCAACCTCCTCCTCCTATTATGTGATTGACCATACCAAATCAAGATTTGGCATCTTGAGCTTCTTCAATTCATAGCTCGACAACCCTTAAATAATTTTGATCATTAGTTCTCTTTTTGGCTCTCTTGTTTTACCTAGCCATGAACCATGCTATGTCTATGTTTTTCTTTCTAGTGGCCTATTTTTCTACTCCTTCAAACTCCTCTTTTCAATATGTAAAAATGTTACCTTACAAATAATATTAAATTTAAGTGTTGTCACCTTTAACTTAAAAAAAACAATGTCATGATCTTTAGATGGTGTATGAATTTACACTATCTACTCATTAGTCAACTAATATTCATCAATTTAATGCTCAAAACCCTTTGCAAGATTCTCAAGAGATATGCATCTATTTTTCCTCACTCTCAATATTGACGTGATAGTGAAAATTCACCTCGAATAAACATAAGCAATGCTTTACATTTATAGGAATAGTACACTATGTATATATTACTACATATATCTCTCTAATATTCCTTAAATTATTAACATCTATAATGGTGTATCATAGTCCAATTTTTATAACAACAGTAACCTCAAACAAATGGAATAAGAACATAGCTCTACTCATAATTTGAATCAATTTGTGTAATTCTTTTATATTCATGTGAGAAAACATTACAACAAATCCCTGTGATTAGCTCCCTTTTTTGCTTCATTTTTTGCTTCCACCCACTGTTTTAATGTATTTTTCTCCAATTTTTTGAAAAATTCGGCACTATTTATCAAGATGGCACTATTTTTGGTGTTTATTGCATCGTTCAAACTAAGTAGGCACCAAATTAGGCACCAATTAGTGCCTAAATTAGCACCTAGATTTGCACCAATTTTTGCGCCGAGTTTAGTGCCTAGTGTGGCTCCTAGTTTAATGCCTAGTTTAGTGCCTATGTTAGCACCTAGTCTAGCACCTAGTTTTCACCGAGTTTTTCATCGGCATTAGCACCTAATTTAGCACCTACTTTAGAGCTGATTTAGCACCTAATTATTCTGATCTAGTAGGGATTAGGGGTGTTAGAACAAAAAATCCTTCCCCAATATTCACTGGCCTTCAATTGCTTGCCTACATTTCACTTGCATCAAAAGATCCCTCATGTAACACCCCACCACGAAACCCTAGAGGACAACATGTTACAACACATAAAAACATAACAAATTTTTGTTTGAAGTGAAACATATTAAAGATTGCAAAAGATACAATAACTTGTTTTTTTAGCCTAATTCCTCTAAGGTTCCAAGGATACGTTACTAGAATCCCAGTAACCAAACTAACAAGAATAGTAAATCATCACATTAAACAAATTCCATCACATATAAATGATCAATTAATATGAATTACCCATAACATGTTATCAATTGATATCACACGGAATCAATTTCATTAACTAACATAAATAAGGTACATCATTAACATTGCTGATTACAATAGAAAGTTCATCAAGGAATTACAACATTTCAGCATTACATCAATGTTTCCCAATGATCAATTGGGGATATTATACATCAAAGTTATAATACGTGACACAATTGCTTTCAAAACAATACAAGTACATGTAAGATATTCAACTCAAACAAGAACAAGTGCAGAAGTCCACATCATCATGAATAGTCACCACGAACATGAACCACCACAAGGGAACCCAATGGAGTGATAAGCAAATTCCACGTGACCATGTGGAACCCAAAGGTCCACCCCCCATACTAGGAGATAACACAAGGTCCCACAATAGCAACAAATAAGGTGATCACAAACTGACATAACAAGGCTAAACAGAGAAAATTTGACACAACAACAACTTATCAACACAAAATATCACACGTTGCTTCTAGAGGATGTCACACACCAAGGGGAGAGAACAAACAAGGGAATACTAGTTTGTAGAGGGAAGGGTGTCATCACATGGTCCTGACATGGGTTACCCTGGTAGTTTAGCACTAGCCGTCGATCTCAATCTACGGTTACCCTAGCAGTCTCTCACTAGCCGCCGACCCCCATCTATGGTTACCCTGGCAGTCTCTCACTAGCCACCGGCCCCATAGGGTGACACATGTGGAACCAATTTTCCTTTCATGAGGACAAGGAAGTTGGTCTTTCCAGCCAAGTCTTCTCAACCCATCCTTAGCCTAAACGAGCACTATAGGCATGGGTGAGACATCCACTTATTTTGATTATTGTGTGAACTACCCAACCCCCTAATTCATTTTAAGTTATCACTGAGTTAAGAAACTCCCACATGGGTTACCCTGGTGCCACTTTGTGTGTCGGCCCCCATTGAGAGCTACTCCCCCTACTAGCACATAGGAGACCCAATAAAATCAACAGGGTAAAGTCTTCATGCACAAAGTGAAAATCACAAAATACATATCCTGAGCAAGGCATGGACCATCTTGCTCACAACTGTAATACAAATAGAGAGTGTATGGCTAAAGACCCTCAACAACACATTGCAAGCATCACATCAATCAATTCAAGGCTCGCACATAACAATTCAACATATTTTCCCAAGCCTCTGGAAGACTCCCCATTCCATTTAACACAAATGACTCCCACTAAAAGATGATAACCGAAGTCACTCCAAAGCCTAAAATCAAACATAAGATCCAAATAAGCAACCGACCGATACATCCATGAAAAGCATTATTTTCCCATCTCATAAGACACATAACTTAGTCTCTAATTACAATACAATCAATGACTGAAAGCAGGATAGGTTTACAATAGTCAAACACGTTATTCTAATTGTCTAATTTAAAAAAGAGACTACAATTCAACCATTAAAAGAAATCAAAATTTTATCTAATATAAGTAAACCGATATCTCCTATTTAATTATGTCCTAATTACTCATCCACATAATCACTTAATTATAAAAGCAAAAATAATCTTTTACTCCAATCATAATGTATACACATGTAATTATATATATATAGACTTATAATGCTAATAGAACGTTATTTTCAATACAATGAATCAAGTAACAATGCAGTAATCATGTGATTAATCCTATTCATATAAAAATACATACATACATACATATATATATATATATTTTGAATAATTTTGTATCAAATCCAATTAAGACTAACAAAATTAATATATATACATATCGACATGATGCAATATCAATAGTAATACAAATGTGTCGCTTCACATATAAACAAAGGCCAGGGCTCGGGTAAGCATATCTACTGACTATTCATATAGTCTATGTTCTAAGGAGACCAAGTATTGATTATATACGCCGATTTAAAGAACACGTTAGACAACATGAGGCATATATATATATATATATATATATATATATATATTGAGTAAAACACACTTAATAAAGTTTGCAGGCTTAGACTATTCTACGTATGATTTCTAGAATGTTCAATATAGTTTATAAAGTGGTAGAGAATAACATACAGGTATCGAATATCATTCCATCAGGCTGCATTCACATGAGAACTGAAATCTAATCTTTAACAAGACCATTATCAAGAAATCAAAATCAAATACTATTGTACACTATTTATGCAAGGGAAACAATAAATACGTTTCATGAACTTTATACATGGCGAGCCGAATAACGAATTACCCATGAGGAACTTGTACAACGAATTGGATAAAGATTTTATACCCTCTTGCGATAAGTAAATCAAATTCAGGATTTCTCAAGCCATTTACAATGAAGTCATAATATATTCATTCTTGTTTACAAGATAAAATATGTTCCCTAAATGAAATATGCGCCCAAACGATAAAGCTTACATTGCCAAACATACATCGTAGGAAATACATGAACCACCACAATCAGCATAAAAAACCAAACACAAAATATGTCAATGCAAAATGTCCATTGAATCACTTTGAATCAAACTTAGGCTACGAAATAGAATATGTAGAAATCAAACACCACACAAAAGAGACTCCATCGAAATCTACATAAAATATTTGAATCTCCAATCAAGTTCAATGTATCGAATGTTTGCCAAAATAATGAGTATTCAATGTAAAAAGCAGAGAGAAACCGCATAAACAAAATAGAAGATACTATGTAAAAAGAACTTAACAAACACTGGAAGAACGCCATGCGAAGGAAACAAATGACTTCATAATATGAAATGATTGTAGAAATGCACAAAATGGTTTAATAGAGTAATGTGCAGGGCTCTTTAAACATTTGTTGCGCATATGATAAATATGAAGAGACATACCATCCATATTAGGTGGTGTAAGCAAAATGAGTGGTCAATAAGAATCTCACAGAGGTAATCATGGGGAAGAACAAAAGTAAGGGAAATACATAATCTACATAAAGTGTCGACACATTGACAACAACATATTGTCAATGCAAGTACTGAGTGCAATCAGATATTTAGATGAAGAGCACAACAAAAGCACAAGCTCGAAGGGCTTTCATTCACATTCCTAGTCATCACAGGTTCGGCACACAAAGGAAATTAAGTGATAAGGCTTCTGAAACTTTCCAGCAAGGTCTCAAAAGATTTCAAGAAAATTCCAATAACATGGATAGAATAAATACACACATGGAATACAACAATTATAGGGCAAGCACTAAACAATTTGTTGGAAATCTGTAATAATTTTAGAACATACGTTTGCTAATTGATCCAGATCAAACTCAGTTAAATATAGGGATGTTTAGTTTCAAATGACACATATATTCAAATTCTTGTTTCAAATACAGAGAAAGAGTTCACAAGGAATTGGAACCTGGATAAACTTAATTGGTTGAGCTGAAAGTTGATGCTTGATCCAAATTCCAAGCTGCAGCTTCAATTTTTTCAAAAGCCCCCAACAAACTCTACAAAATCACTAATTCTCCATTTTCCCCAAAACCAGAAGGAAAGCTTTCAAGAAGCAGAAAATTATTCACGACAAGAAATCAAGATTAGTTTCGAAAACATGCAAAAAGGCCCCTTTCCATTAGGCAATTAACTAATTTATTTACTATCCCCCAACCATTGTTGCATGCATTTCTTGATTTAATTATTTTCTTTTCTTTTTCCCCACTACGGTCAACTACCATTATTTATTATTATTTTATAATTCAACCATGCTTTAATATTTGCATAGAGTAAATCAACTATTAAAATATTTAATTTATTAATTTAATCTTTCATGTTAATTTTCTTGCACAATACAATAATTAATATGTTTATTTAAATATTTATTTATTAAATCATAAATTTTAATTTATTTAAATCAAATAAAACATTAATACTATTTTATTTAATCAATACCTCAAATGTATTAAAACATTTATTTAAATTATCAAAATATCTTTTAACCGCAATAATCTTTCATTTTAATGTAATGATTAATCAAAGCACAAATCAAACAAATTTGAATCAATTCAACAACATACCAATCAATACCTGACTTCACAGCGAATCAGAAATCAACACAACGACAACACAGAAAGAGGGGCACTACACCTCAACCCTCAACCCTCAACCCTAATCCCTCAACCCTCAACCCTCAAGCTTAAACCCTAAACCCTCAACCCCTATACCCTCTACCCTATACATTGGACCCTCAACCCTAATCCTTCAACCATATACCCTCAAACCTATACCCTAAACGCTCTACCCTCAACCCTTAACACATCAACGCTAAACCCTTAAACCCTAAACCCATTTTAAATACAATGATCTATATAATATATATACAATGATATATACATAGATGCATTTGATGAATGTCTAAATAAATTCATATAGGAATACAATTGTACACATTGGTAAAATATAAATACATACATATAAATCCATATAGATATATACAATGATATACATTAGAATAAAAATCTACATCTACATTTCATGAAGGCATACAATAAATGTGAAAATATATGTAATTATGGAGTGTCATTAAATGATCAATGACTCTTTCTTTGTTAATAATATGGAGAATCAATATCATAATTGGTAGCTCTCCTTTTCCAATTAATAGACTTCCTAGGCTCAATAATTTTTTTAGCTTCACCTATTAATGCAATTAAGCCATATATACAATAGTATAGAAATTTTGAATAAAATTAAATAAGTAAATAATCACTTGCCATAAATTAATGATCCTCTGCTTCTCTTCATTTATGTAGATGGGCTAGGTTCACAAAGTGGAGTTGCCTCCTCTTATGGAAAGAATGAAGAAACAAATGAAACTAAAAATAAAAATCATTTATTTACACTAAGTGGTGTTAGATAAAATAAAAATTACATAATGTTATTTATATTACTAGCTCGTTCCAATGTGAGAGCCTTAGGAGATAAATTTTCCATAGCAATTCCCGTATCCTAGAAGAGTGTGTGTTGATGTCATTAACTAAAAATAGGAACAACATTATTTGACCAAAATATTCATAACATTATTTACATACATAATTATTAAAATTAATAAAACTTATCCTTTAATGAAATTTGATAACTAAGTAAGTACCAGTAATGTTTCATAATATTAAAGGTCCTGTTGGAGCCAAAAATCCACCTTGGTTATTTTGCATACTTTTGTTTTCACCCATCTTCCCACACTCACCATTTGTCCCATCTCCATTTCATAATGGTTGACACTAATATAAACCACCAAATAAGGCCCTTGGTCATAACACTAAAGTGAATTCCCTATCTAAAGTGTTCCCATAGCAACACGTGGCATGTTGTCAAGACAATGCTATATCGAAGAGAGTCTCACCATAGTCTCTTCGACGCAAGAAGGAAGGGCTAATGTGAAATATATATGAGACTCTCGAATGTCTAAGAGACATATTCAAATTTCTTCTCGCCATCCTAAAGAATGATATGTCTAAGAGACTTGGACATGTCAAGGAGAAAATCTAACATGTCTCACCGACAAATTATATGGGACATTCAACATTTAGGAAACAGAAAAACATCTCTTGGACATCGAGAGATTATCATAAAATAAATGATAGGTCACCGGTAAAACACAAACAAATGGCAATGTCGAAAAGACATTAGCATATCGAGGAGAGAAGTGAGTCTCGTAGACATTCAAGGAGCAGAATATTGGTGAGACATAGAGAAATAAAACAGACATTGGACAAGGTCTCATCAAAATCTTAACAAGGATATGTCGAGGAGACACAGGAGTATCGAGCAGACAGTATCAAAAGTCTCCCCGACATCCTAGAACAAGTGTAAACACATGTTATCGATGAGACTAAGAGACATCAAAGAGAGGTGACTATGGATCTCCTCGACATGACAAAGTCACATAGAGATCATCAACAATTAATACAACTGAAGGAAGAGATAAGGATATGTTGAAGAGACATAGGCTTGTCGGCGAGAGATGTCTACCGGTCTCATTGACAAAAAGGGGAACCATAAGGGAAGAAATTGAAATGTAAATATCGAAGAGACCCTGCAACATCAAAGAGAGAAATATAAATGTCTCTTAGACGCTTCTCAAAAGATGGTCAAGGATATATCAAAGAGATATATAGATGTTTTGATTAAAGTCTCTTCGACAAAATATGAAATAATTATCATTGAATTGATTTAACTAATGAATTCATCAAACAGACAACTGCTATTAATGTGCGAGTTGATAGGAACGGTGGCATGAGCACCATTTATGAACCAAAGCTGGCTCGAGCGTGCTAAATTTTGATAAATACAGCCTCTGAGGAATCGAAATTCATTGTGAATTGTGGCTAAGTATCCAAAGGATGGAGTTCGAGGAAAGCAAGCAGCTTAGAATTTTTGGCATTCATTCAAGTAAGTACATCTTGGCTCAGCTGAACATAATTTTTTGAAGATAGCTTGAATTACAACACAGTGAGGGTTAAAATGGATAAAACCCCAAAGAAAACAAGAGCAAAGAGGAAAAAAATAGAAAGTAAGCCACTTAATCAAGACTTAATAGACCAGTGTCTCGGGTTTGGGCCAAAAGCAAGGAGAACAACTCAATTAAACCCATCATGTGAGACCCTAGAGGACAAGCATAAGAATTTGGGAGATGTGTGGACTCCGCATAGGGGTTATGACTTGTTCATCTATCACTATAGGAACAAGTTAGATATAGCCCAATTTCAA
Organism: Sequoia sempervirens; assembly: GCA_007258455.2. Classification (NCBI taxonomy): domain Eukaryota; kingdom Viridiplantae; phylum Streptophyta; class Pinopsida; order Cupressales; family Cupressaceae; genus Sequoia; species Sequoia sempervirens. Next base: position 588,068,549 of record VDFB02000015.1, on the reverse strand, counting down.
ACCCATGGAATTTGAATCTAGGAAAACTTGTGATGATAAATGTTTTTGTGAATGTAGAACTAATTAAAGCACTGGCAAAGAATTATAATCCCAAAATGAGGGAAATTCACTTGCATGATGGGTCATGTAGTTTATGATTATAACATGGGATTATATTTGTATGGTTTTCCAATTGGACACCTCCCTAAAGATGAAATTGCAGATGAGAGACTTGTTGGAAGAGTATCGCTCTATGGATACAAGCTATAAGATGTGGAAGCTACCTCTGCACAGGCCCAAAGGTCCAGGGAATCAACTTAGGAGATTTTCTAGTGATGAAAGGCCCCCATTCTTTGTAGATTTTTTTGAAGAATACTATCAATACACATACTATTTAGCTGGCCAAGTACTGGGAGTTGATACCCCTACTAACATGATTATAGCTCCCATGGTTTTGTCTGCATACATTCAAAGACAAGATGCCAGGCCCTATGACTATGCAGAGTATCTATATGAGGCCATTAACAGTGCTCTTAATGCTATTAAGAACAACAATGAAGTTATCTACTTCAAACACTATTCACTTCTTATGCATATGATATTGTATGAAGGATAAGTGATGGGAATATGGGAGAAGAATTGAGAATAAAAGATCTAGATAATGATGGTAATTCTAGAATAGTGCAAATGTGGACATTAGTCCGGGATAGTAGATGTGGGAGATCCCACTACCTGTACTTTGAAGAACATTTTGTCAAACCCTTATATACAAATTATAATCTATCCCCAAAAGTATAGAGGTTCCTCCAACCAAAGGAGAAGGGTCATGATGGAAAAATAAATCACAATTGGGGAGATTGGTATTCGTTTACAAATTGTACTGTCATTAGAGTATATGGATTTGAGGTAGCACCATATTTACTGCCTAAGACTGTACCAGATAGGGTTGCATACCTAGAGATCATAAGACAATTGTCTTACTTAACCTTCATGCATTTGAAAAGCTATGTAAGGAAAAATTGCATGCCTTCCACTCTTTGTTTTGGTGACTTCACTATTATTGCTGATACAGGGTATGACTTGGTTGGTAGCAAGCTAGATTATTATGGCTTGCCGATAGGAAACAAGAGAGAAAAATTTGACCCTGAGCATTTCATCTATGATGCCAAAATTTCTCAAAAACTGAAAGGATATGAGCATGAGTTCCATGTCGATGATGTCATCAGGAACTATGAGGAAAATCAAGTGATAATGAGGATAAATGCATACAATAGAATTGTTATGGTTAAGGCTTGTAGAATGAATAATAACCTAGCCTATGTGGAAGCTTTTCATGAAATTCAGGATCCTATGGAAAGAGTTGAGCAATTGCTTCTACATGAAGAAGAAATAATAAAGGATGTACCTCTAGTAGAATTTGAGAAGAGAAGAAATGTTGGCTCTAGAAGGAAAGCATAAAATATAACACCACTAGGCCATCTGTCACCACAACCTACTCCAGAGGTAAGCTTCTTAGTTGACACCCCAATCATGGTTGAAGATGATACTGAAGGGGAGGAAGAGGTCACATAGATTAACACTCTTGTTATTACCCAATATGAAATGCCACTAGAAAGGAGTGTGATTACCTTTGAAGCTTCCAATGAGCTATCTAATGATGTGAGACACCGTGCCAATCAGGAATTCATTGCAAATGATGCATTTGTCCAAACTTCTAAATTTAAGGCTTTCATCTATGAGTATAAGGGAAAGGTGGTAAGGAAAATGCTAAAAGAAATTGACTCTGAAAAGGAAGCATATTCTTTGAAAGAGCTTCAACATGAAATTGATAGAGAGATGAAGAACATGACTACTGAGAGAGGAAGATCATTATTGCAAGAAGTTGGGGTTATGCTCCTTCTAGGGTGGGATATCAATTCAGCCATTGTGTTTGACAACTTTCTAAAGAGAAAGAATAAAACCTTGCACTTGATAGACGAAGCTAGTGATAAGATCTATACTAGATCAAGATATAATCCTGATAATACTACTTTACAGATATGGGCACTTTACCCGCCAGGAAAAAAGCCTTCCCTTGTTGATCATGATCAAATTTATGGACATTTTTTGGTGCAAAGGGTAGGAGACACAGATCCTATGGAAAGTGTTGAGTTGAATGTAAATGTGGCCAAGTTCACTAAGGCTCAAATTCAGAAATTGATAAGGGATAACAAGGGATTGATAGAAGAGAATGAAAGGCTAAAGCAGGAGTTGATCAGCTACAGAGATATATTGTCTTCTTCCTCAGGGCTTTACTCTCCACTGGTTGAGCATGAAAGAAAGGTGTTAGAAGCAATGTTAGAAACTACCTACTAGAAACACAAACATGAGAAAATTCGGAAGGAACAAGAGGAGTTAAAAGGAAGCTCAAGACCACCATCTTTGAAATGGCATCAAAGATAGTCTACATGAGATTTGAAGATATGTATAAGCATGCTAAACAAGTTTGGCATATTCATGATAGAACATATGCATCATTATTGGAAAACACTAGATTGAGTGACAAAATGAAGGAAGTGGAGTCTCACATCATAGAAAAGAAGGAAGATAACACTACTGTGCTACAAGAATATCAAGAGCTTATGAAAGCCCATAAAGATTTCCATAACATCTTGACATAGGAGTTAAGTGACTTTAGTCAGCCACTAAGTATGGCCTTACCCAACTTCTTTGAGGAAATAGAATTAAAAGATCAGGATACATGGAAGGATGAGATAGCCCACTATTTTCCAGTTGTTCTTGATGCAATCAATGATGAAGATTAGGTGCTTAAGAAAACACAACTTGGAAGAATTTTTGAATTGGAGTATGCCATGAAAGATATTATACATAATGTAGACACTCATGCCAAAATTGGGCACATTGAACATTTGTCGAAGATTAACTCGTTCATTGCACAGGCCAAGTAAGAGAGGAGTAACAAGGACTAGAGTTTGATGGTTTTGATACACGATCATGGTGCATGAGCCTTGAACAGGTCTTAGGTGATCATAGGCAGTTGTTGGAGATTAACGGACTGTAGTGCATCCACCAACAAACTCTCAATATTTTAATGTTTATACTAATTATGTTTTAGTTATGAAGTGATGTGACTTTTTGTAAATGGGCTTGAAGCTTGTTGCTTCCCATACAAATAGGGAAACCAAGGCTTGATTTTGAAATCATCATCATTAGATCATATTCCATTAGAGTAGGCATTAGTAAGAAGATAGGTTGCATAATCCGCCCATCCATATCATTATATTAAAAGACTTTTGTTACAAATCCTTATATTTTGAAGTAATACAATGGAGTAGACTACTTATAATTCGTAATCCATTTTCAATGTTCAATTACTGTGTCAATTTTCATTGCTTATCTATTACTTTGTTGTCTCCAAAGTGGTCTTTTCAAGTTATTTAAGTCTTCAAGATTTATCAGAACACATTTTTTGTTACTGTATGGATGCTTTGATTGGTTTTTGGTTGATGTGAATTAAAAATCCTTTCAAATAGTTTACTTTAATTGGTCCCTGCCCATGATTAAAATCCTTTTAAAGAGGTTATTTTATGACCATGTATATTTTTTTCTACATACTTCATCATAAAATTATTAGACCCATTATCACATATAGACCCACAAGAATGCTGAATGTGTCATGAATCCATAATGGAATTCCTAATTCTATGATTATTTTATGATGCAATTATGACATGTGGAATTAATATGACATTTTTATCCAATGAGCTCATCTTGGGATTTGGGTGTTTATTTTCTAACTAGGTTTTTGGGTGCCACTTTTTTTGGTGGTTTTAGATCATGGTTTTGTAATCATTACTTATATTTGAATGATTCTTGAGATTTAATTTTAAATAAATCAGTTTCTAGGTAATGATATGTTACTAGAATCACTCTAAATCTTTGGTTGGTGATGCTCCTATAAACAAATTTCCTTTCAAGTTTATTATAAATATGTTTAGACTATTGAATAGTAAATTGGGCTCTTTTGAGTGTGATTTTTTCTCCTAAAAGGGTTTTTACCATGTACACTTGTGTTGTGTTATGTTTTTTTTATGGTTTATATGTATTTCTCCTTTTTGTAAATGTAAATATATTAAAATTTTCACAATAATCTCCACTAAGATTAGTTTATGAATAATTTTTTTGTACCCTACTTTCTTTCATTTGGTAATATTCTTATCAACTTAAATTATAGGTTTTAGGTAGAGAATTTTGTTTACTAATATTCATTTAAATGTGATATTTCATAGAAGGGTTTGATCTTATTATAGGAAGAGATGACAATCACATATAGGGTAGAAATGGAGAAGTTATTAGGTACAAAATTTAAGCTTTAGAAGCTTAAGATGGAGTATATTATTGTGGATAGAGACATATGGGTTATAGTAGCTAGATAAAAACTTATTGGAATGTCATAATAAGGTAGAAAAAATGAGAAAAAAGATAAGAGTCTCATTAGACTCTATTTGGCTAATTCAATATTGTTGAATGTACATGAAGAGACCATTATAGCACTTATTTTAAAGAAATTAGGAGATACATATCAAGCTAAATCTATGTTAATAAAATATTTCTAATAAATGAGTTATATACTATCAAAATGGAGAGTGGTGGTTCTATAGTTTAACACTTGAATTAATATTACTGAAGCATTTCAAAGTTTAGGCCATAAGAATCATCCTTTTTTAAACATGGATTGCAAATAATTCTAAAAATTTAGAAGTCTTGGTCATTAACATTATTATCTGCTACAATGTCATCCAGTGTATCATTGTCAATGTTCATATGTTCTTTCAAGTATTTAATATTATCATCATCCTCATCTTGACCTGCATCATCTTCATCATCATTGACATTTAATTGTAGACCATCTATATTGTTACCAGATGTATTTGGATCATAATTTTCTATACCATCCATATTGTTGTCTTCCATAACATCATCTAACTCTGGATTGTTGTCTTCTTGTGCCTAAACATAACCATCTTTAACATCATCATGGATGTCAATTTCTTCGATGTTCTCTAATCCCTCTCTCTCATTTTTTTGTCCATCACTGTTTTGTTCAGTATCCACTAATGTTTCGTCAAATACATGCCTTAATCTTGGATCATAATGTATGAAAAATATCCATTTCAGGTCCAAAATATCTTCATAGAAAAATACCTGCACATGAACGACATACATATATTAGACGTATGTTATAACAATTTTATTGATTAATAAACACATGTATATATTCACAATAAACTATGAATTAATAGATTAATGATCACTACCTCTTCTTGTTTGAGTTATAGATATACCTTCTCATAATGAATTGGTAGAACATAAGGCTCCTTATCCTCCAATAGGAAGCATGAGGAATCTATAGAAAACAATCCACTATGGGTATCATGTCTTCGTGTCCTCTCAAATGCTTCATACCATCTACACTTAAAAATACAACATTTAAAAGAGCAGTAATCCAACTCAATAATTTATTGTATTTTCCCAACATATTGTAGATTCCCTTCAATTATATTCTTATCTTTTGAGCTTGATCGATTGGATTTCTTGAAGTCAACCATGATGCCACAATCGAAGGATCGTCTCTTTACATCTACACTTTCTACGTGATAATTTCGACCATATGCCCACATTGTTGGATATTTCCTCGCCTGTGAAAGACCATTTCTTTCAGTGAAAAAAATATAATGACGAATATTAAAATAGTTAATAGTGTCAAAACTATAAGGAAACAACATTTTATAAAATTCCAGATGTACCTTTCTTTCACATCCTCTAGACATGTTGATTTCATCTTCTATTATGTTTGAATCTATACCTGCATCTTCTATTTGATTTTGAATTTGTTCAGTAACCCATTCTATTGTACAATCTTTGCCCCATTCCCCAAGTAGATCAGTGGGAAGTGGAGTATTCCTTGGGTTCAATCTCTTAAACTATCTCCTTGCTTCTAACACTTCTCTCTTTTTTATCATACAGATCAATCCATTTGTTCATAAAGTCCTTGTGGTATAGAATGAACTTGTTAAGTACAACACTTTCATCTACACCTATTACATGTCAACATGTTTATTTCAAACTCCAAATGTCATGTTGTTAATTTGACAAATAAATTACAGAGTAAATTAATGATTGCAAGAAAAACAACCACATTGATCATGAATTTACTTACTAATTTCTATTTGAACACCATTAGATTGTGGTTTTTCTCCAAAAATAATATCTAATGCTCATTCTTCATCGCAGAAGCGTGGCCCATCTTCAAAATCCTTACCAAGGAATTCACACAGGAAGAAAAATGCTTCATTCAATACCTACCCTTCAACCATGCAATCCTTTGGATGTGCCTTTTGTCGGACATATCTTATTAGAGTTTTCATATACCTCTCAAAGAAAAAAATCCACCTTGTTGATACGACACCCACCAGTTCAATGTCATCAACTAGGTGTATAAGTAAATGGACTTGTAGGTCCATGAAACTTGTAGGGAGCTCCTTCTCAAATACACATACAATTTTTGCAATTTCCTTCTTCCATTTTGGCACTTCACATTCGTGGATCTCCTTGGAGGTCACCCACCTAATATAAGAATGGAAAATTAGTATGAACCTTTAGTCAAAAATTAAAATGCAATATAACATCTCTATGTCTCTCACACATGAACATTTCATATAACCACATACCTCGTAAATGCTGAAAATCAACTTATGGCATTCCTTAAGTCAACTGTAAGACAGGAATCCCCCCTAATTTCCAATGGCATGATATTCTATCAAACACATTTATGAAAAGGTCATTAGTAATTTTTTCTCACACAACAAAATATCAAAATATATTTAGTACTTAATCAATGTTACCAATAAATGTTAAATGATGATATATAATACCTTCATAAAATTATGAAAATCATGTGTTTTAAATCCTGTGATATGTCCATCAACTGTAAAAGCTTTAGCCAGTGATGACCCATAGCTAGTAGGTGTCCTTATTGAACGGATGACATTTTTTAGTTGGTCTAGCTCTTCTTTTTTTTAAATCCATGGAGCTTCTACATATGTTTCATTTTCCCTGTTTGGCCACAAATGTTTTCTATCAATTTTGGTATGTGAAAGAGCAATATCTCTCCTCAAAGACAAGGTGTCCTTCTCTTTTCCTGATATATGTCAAAATATATAATCTGGGATATTTTTGAAGATGTGCATAGGATCTAATAGGTGAGATATTAATAGATCTTTCCAGTAAAATATGGATTTCCTTTTCATTCCTTTTGGCATATTAACTACAACTTGTTCTGGTTCTTCAATTGAATCACCCCGATCAAAAAAATCCTCCCAAGCTTTCAATTCATCATCTTCATACTTCTTAAGCCAATCACCTAGACCCATAATCATGGGAGGGCCTTTATTTTCAACTTTTCCATCAAATTGATGCTTCAGGCGATTTCTAAACTTATGATCTAGTGGTAGAAAAACCTTGTTGTTTGCATAAATAAATTTATGTAGATCTTTAGAATACCGCCCTTGAAATTGTTCTGCACATCTTGGACATGCAAATATCCCCTTTGTTTGAAGCCCTGCAATTCAATAAGTAGTGTTAATAACATCAAAAAAATAGTATAAAACTAAGTATGAAAGTTTGGATAAAAATAAATTATGAGTGTAAATACATAAATATTTTATCTTACCAGAACAAAACCAAGTCTTGGGAAATCATGAATAGTCCAACATAGCACACCATACAACATGAAGGACCTATTTTATGGAGGATATGATATGTCATACATTCTTATGCCTTTCCATAGCAGTTGCATCTCATCAATAAAAGGCACAAGATAAACATCCATGTTTTTAACTTGATGTTTTCCTAGTACAATGAGATTCAGCATAAGGTGTTCCTTTCTAACACTCATCCATGGGGGAATATTGTATACTATCAATCCAACTAGCCAAACACTATAATTTGAGCTACGGAAAGAGAATGGGCACACTCCATCAATTGCAAGACCAAACTTGATACTACAGGGTTCATCTTTGAATTTTCTTGGCCATTTTTCCTCTATGTGTTTCATTGCTTTGGAGTTGGCCAGAATTTGCATGAATCCATCTTTACTCCTTTTCTTTGCATTCCAATCCATCAATTGTTCAAGTTACTTGCAACGAACCATTCATTGAAGTCTAGGTATAATTGGCAATGTGACGTAAAACCTTCTTTGGAACTGTAGGACCTTGTACATCTGTATGATATCTCTTCTCTTTGCATACATGGCATTCTACCTTATTTTGATATTCATCTCTATATAAAATGCAATCATTTTTACATGAATGAATTTTCTTATATTCAATCCCCAACTCAACCAACAACAGACGTGCCTCTCTGCAAGTTGATGGAAACACATTCTCTTCAATAAATATTTTAGTTTTTAGTGCCCTGTAAGATTGCCAGAGATTAAATCAATTGAATGTTTGACTTATGATGAACATGTTTGATATGTCAATCTATAATAGGACTGTTTATATACAATATATGGTTTTAAAATCCCCTTAAATAAATATAAACGAATTTGATGAATGTTTACGAATTATGTACACCAATTGACAATGCAAAGTAAGAAATAGATTTCAACTCACTTCAATAGGGTAGTGAATCCTTTTTCTGACCAACCAAATAGTGACTTGATTTCTAATAATATTAATGTGCATACCATTTTTGAGGTTCTACTTGCACCTGATTTGAACACGGATGTCTTCACTGCTTGCTTGACGGAGTCTTTCAGGTTGTTATCATCAACATTACGTTGGTGGTAATTACCCCTGCTATCATCATTATTATCATCATTGTTTCCATCCCCAAAGAAACCTGTAAGTATTTCATTCAATCCTTCTTTATGAACTGCATTTTCACTATCATGATCATCATCATTAAGGGTAGGTGGCATGTCATCAGTGTATGCAGATCTCATTAGCTCTTCAAATTTCTCAGTTGGTAGTATTCTCTTCAATCTTGCTCTTTTCACCCTAGTATTGTTTAAGGGATGGTTTGGATCATCCCATCCAAATATTAATAACCCAGTTGGATCTTGGGTATTAATATGTGTTTCATTAACATCATCTACCTATCAACAAACACAAGCATTATTTAATGTTTTCCAACAATTGGATAAATCATAATTGTATCAATTTCAAAGAAATATAATCAAATATGGCTTAAAAAATAAAAATAAAAATTGTATGAACATATATACATCAATTGAATAATGGAACATTATTTTATAGACTACCTTTTTTATACAATAATTTAAATAAAACACAATTTTGACAACATAGTTTATAAAACATTAGTCCACACTCATTTATTATTCTTTACTTTTCTGCCCTTAAGAACATCCTTAGGGAGACCTTGCTCTTCCCTTTTCTTTCGCACAGGAGTGCATTTTAAGAAGGGGTAATCAATCAATAACTCATCCCCAATGGTAAGGTCCATAATAGCCTCAACCATTATCAATCTATCAAATTCTCTTTCCATATCCCCATCTTTATCATTTATAACCTCAACAAATTGGCAATTCGGTCTTACAATAGGGTCCTTTCCCTTACTACTATTTATAAATCCTGCAATATTTTTGTGTGTGTATGAACGTCCATCTATATACATAAGATGACCTCTATTCATTTCTTTTCCACTTTCCAATTGGAGATGATGTGTATACATATTTGAATTTAGACCATACATGTTGACATGCTAGGCTTATATTCTACTGGCCTCTCCATTCACCACTGTAATATGATGGACCATAATATGGCATTAATCTCCTAGTGGTTTGTTCTGAATTGTTTCTATGTTTAGATCCCACATTTACATTTTGGACAATAAAGAGGCCTAGATTCGCTCCATGAATATTGGAGGGTCATATCATGTAGTTGTATCCCCAAAATTGAAACACCTCGTACACTCTAGGTAGTTGTTGATCACTAGGCCAAGCGCAATATAGTCGACGATCAAATGTCTCTTTGTAAATTGATCTCAAACTTAGGGGATAGTCATCATCTCCATCACATTCATTCTCATAGGGTATGTAGTCCACCTTCCCCCTATCTTTAAGAAAATTATGCATCTCTAAACCAGTTCTTGTTATGTTACTTGTTTTCATCAATTCCTCATCTTCCAAGCTGGTATATGGGCACATATTTTTGTTAGATGTATCATCTGATAAATGATCATTTCCCTCTAGGCTGGAAGTTGGTGATCCAGGAAACTTTAAACCAAGAACTTTATCCTGCAAGTATCCATTAAGAAAAAAAATAGTTATTTAAAGAATATAAAACAATGTTTAAACAAAGTATACATGTTATTTATATCAAATTGGAAAATTCCTTACCACAATTCCTATTAGATTTGAATCAATTGTAGGAGGCATACTACCGACTGGAATCCCATCATATATGTAATGTCTTTGTATAATTGCTCATTTGAATTTTTTCTTTCCACGACATACAGAACATCCACAAACAACAATTTTCTCAAAGTATTCATCCCATGCACTATAGTCCTGACCAACCTCTTGTTCAGTGCAATCATTTGTTGTGTCTGTAGGATCCATTGTCATATCCTCTTCCACCCACTATCCTCTACATGATTTAATAGTTTTAGGTCCACGTCCACATACATATCTTCTTCTTTTGCTAATTGAACACTCAGGCTCTGCATTTGCTCCAATCTCCATCTAAAATAATCAACAACATGCATTAATTTATGTCAAGATTGGATAATACATTATAAATTTCAATAATACTATAAAAATATGGATGTATCACAAAATTCCATCAGATCATTTTTTCCTAAGTCAAAATTTGAGTACCTGATGTCCCGCTTCATCCATTGTGTCCTCATTTGATATGACACGATTTGTTGTCATGGCCTCATCTTTTCCCTATAATACACAACATAGTAAATAATGTTTAGTACACCAATTATATCATTTCAAAAAATATGCAATCCAACACAAAACCTCACTTTAGTCATATATTTGACATATTGATATCATGTTTTTTCCATCCTAATTTTCAAACTTTTCCCTTGATCATAGACTCACATTTAATCACCATTCCTATGCATTTTCAACCAATAAGTTTAACCTCAAAGGCCTCATGGACAAAAAAATTACTTTATCTCCTTTATGTTGTAGCATTTGTGAATTCATAAACACCTTCCTCCTTTGGTTGAGGTTTCTTTCTCTTCTTACCGCTATTGTATCTGCAAATTTCTTTGTCATATCTATTTCTACCCACTTTCCTCTCTGTGATTTAGTAGTTCTACGCCGTCCATGTCCTCTCTTGATGGCCTCCTATGGATCCTGTAATACACAAAAATGACAATAGTCACATAGCAGTTATGCACCAAGAGAATATTGTTGAAATTATCTTGTTAATACGCTCACTTTTCATTAAGACGCACTATGTAAAACAAAATAGGACATTGCAACATTTTGCTCTTCACAAAAATTTTACACACAGAATCTTGACAACTAGAGCTCAAATCTCTCTAGGAAGCATTCAATACACATAGGATGTTGTTGCAATGTCAATGTCACATGATAATGATTTAGTTCTCATAGATGATTTTTCATAATTCCCCAATAATCCCTATATCTAAGATGATAGTAATGAATTAGGGTTTGTCCTTTTATACAAATCTATAACATGCAATTTGAAATATTTCACACTTTAGATGACTCATCTAGTTGTATAGGGTGAACATAGGCCCATTTAAATTTAAATTTAAAAGTTTAGGAGTCATTTTTGAGTTCACAAATCTAACCTCTATTAGTTTTGCACCCATAAAATTGACATGGGATAAGGAATAGATAAAATAGGGAACCATGATTGCTCCCTTGGAACATATGAAGATGAAGTCAATTTAGGATCAATTTATTTATCAACTTCCAAGAAAAATACATCATTTTGCACTGCTAGGTGCTAAATTAGGCGCACTTTGCATCGCCTTTGGCACCCAAAATAGATCACATTTAGGGCTACAATTTGGCGCTAAAGTCGGAGTTAATTATGTCGACTATAGTGTCGACTAATGAATCAAAAACAAAAATTAAAAACTTCCTGCATCAAGGAAGAGATGACAGGACAGGAGAAAAATGTTGTGCGAAGGAAGAGAGGAGAAAAAAGGGAAAAATGACGCGAACGAGGGCTACAAGCAAGTAGATGATAAATTTGATTTAGTTTGTGACGCCATAGGTAAGGTTACAATTTTTTTTTCATTCCCACAAAAAATTTTGTTTGGATTAAATGGAGAGGATTGTGAAGAAAGGGTTGTGAATATTGTTTTGTTTACAGGCGAATCATTCAAGTATCATGTGGTTGCAAAGGAGGAGGGTAAAATTGTAGACATTACATTATTTCCTCCGCGTCCGAGAGCAGTGAACGCATTTTTGAAACCCCAATTCCTCGATTTTCTTATCATTCCCATCCCAAGCTTTTGGATTCTAGTTCAATTTCTCAAACCTTCCTTCCATACCTTTCTCTAAAGACAACTTTCCCGCTTCCTTCCTAAAAAAGTAGTCAAGTGCTTTCAAGACAAGTTGTTAAACTACATCCGCCCCACTACAGCTAGGTCTCGTGGGAACAGAGGTTGGTCGAGACAATACGGGGAGATAGGGCTTTTGAGATGATAGTTGAATAATAGATCATTTCCTCAAATTTGTGAGACCTTTGGGCTTAAATCAGCTATTACTAATTTTTACTTATTCCTTTACAGAATAATGAGCTCGTGGTTTCAAATTGATTGTGCACACACATTCATTTTCTTTCTAATCAGTGGATGCAACTCGAGCATGGGACCTATCTGTGTTAACTCTTAATAAAACCAAACTCTGCACCCTTTTTATCCCCCAAAGATTACCATTCTATACAGGTGTGCAAGCGTTGATTTTTTTACAATATATTTGTTTCATTTTGCATATATTTATATCCTTTTAAATATGTTTTCCCTACAAATTTGTTTTAATAGGGTTTGATCATTTGTTGTCCCTTTAGGGTTGTTACATTTTCCTATTAAACTATAGATTACCTCCCAAGGCAGCAATTGATTCATAGGCATTTAAATCTAGAAAGAGAGTCATTCAAGGTAAAGCTTGCTCATTAATCGCCAATTTCTTTTGATTTCTTTGATTGGTGGCTTGCTTTCATACCACAAACTGGACGAAAACTTTCATACCTAACAGTGTGTATTTCGTTTGCCTCCATAGACTGAACAAAAATAATTTACCCTAGGTCACCTCAAAATGTCAAACAATAGAGGGAAGAGAGCAAAGGGAGCAGACTCTGGCCAAAATGAGGTAATTCATTTTAAATTTATAGATTTGTAAATGTTTCCATTGTTTCTTTCATTTTTAGTTTTTAGTTTTTTTATTTTAAAATTTAAAAGAAGAAATTTATTTTATATATATATAGGGAAATGAGACTGACAAAGATAAAGAGGCATTGGCTTCCATATTGGGGGTAGAGGTAGTGAACAAATTGGATGTTGTGGACTTAACAATTCTTTCCAAATACATAGAAAAATGATCTAGTGAAGCCCCTCAAACATTGCAACCAAATCAACCATGTCAAAGGGAGTCAATTGATTCCCCAAGCAGTCCTGGATTGAGCAAAAGATCTAGGAGGAAATCAATAACAGTAAACTCTAGGAATGTGGAACAGGGACCAGAGACTTCCAATATCCCAGCCACTCCTAGGACACAGACTTCTTCCACCAAACCATGTTTTGCATCTTGCATTGGTAGCTAGAATACCAAGATAGAATACAATGTGGTTTTAGGGGAAGTCCAAATGACAAATGCTAGAAAAATTTTGGTGAATAGGTTGAAGGAATCATGCCTTCAACAGTTCAAAGACCATCTACATTCTCCATTCTCAAAGATACCCATGCACCTGCAAAAAGCAGTTATCCGTGACATGGAGACTAAATTTGGCACAGGTTGGTCTGTAAAGAAGATAAAGCTACGAATGTCTCAAAATTGCAAGAGATTTCGGTGCAACCAAACAAAGAAGATAAAAAATCTCCCTCTGGAGCTAAGGCTCAAAAAAAGGCCAATTGATGTAAGTGTGAAAGTATGGAAAGAGCTTGTAAAATCATATGAGAAGTCTGATGCACTAAGGAATTCCAGTGAGGAGAGTACACAGGTATTTGAATTTTCTCATAAGATTATATCAAATTTATTAAATAATTTTTAAATTGTATTTGTGCATAGTTAAATTGAATTAGTATATGTTTCAGGACAAGGCCTCCAAGGCTAGGCTTGAAAAACTTTGTGCCACACATCACAGTGGCCAAAAAGGTTTACAGGCCTTGATCTATACATTTGTAAGTATATTTAATATGTTAAATGATATTTTTTTTATTTCCTAGGAAAAAGTAAATGATTACATATTAATTAGTTTAACTAGTCCATGTGCCATGTTTTGACAGGAAGAGAAATATGGCCGGCATCCAAAGCAATTTGAAAAGGAAAAGTTACAAAGCAAAAAGTAAGTTGATTTTGTAATTTGGATGGAGAACGAGGTATCAATAGCTGACTTCCAATAACTTAGTTGGATATTGTTGTGTTAATATGTCAATTTGCATTTCTTGTGTTGAGTTGTCTATTGATGCGTAGGATTATTTCTAAAATGCTTCTCTGTTGGCCCTAGATCCCACTCAATTGTCCCATTATTTCATGTTGAGGAAAAAAATATTGTTTTCCTTAAAGGGCAGTGGGTGACATTCATGCCTTATTTTCATCGCATCTTTTAATTAATGACCATGGTATTTTAATATCTCTTAAGTGTCCTCATTTAAGTTATGATTTGTATCATTTGAGTAACTTAGTCCCATGTTGATTTGATTTATCTTCTTTTCTCTCAAACATGGTATCTCAAGGAGTGCTTCCTTGAATTCATGTTGCCATTCTACTAAGTGATCCACATGCATCTTTGTCATCCTTTCTCACAATGTTGCCACTCTTTTAACATGTAAGAATGTTTTGATGCATCTTGGTAGGAATCCTATAGATCTAACACATCCTTGTAGTCTACATCACTTGGCGTAGCTAACCAGTCACTTAATTCGTCCATCTAATTTTAAAAAAGGCAGTAAATTCTTGTCTTCCAAGTTAAAAAATCTCCATAAATAAAGAAATCAGTAGTAAAAAACCTGCAACCTGATCTAATCAACATAGAGAAGTGTGTAATACTAGACTTCTTAACATTCAAAAGATAAATGGAATGTCCTTAACACCAAGTAGAACTATCCAAAAAAGCTAACTAAAAACACAAACGAGCTACTGCACACAATGGAATAATGGTTGGTTGTCATAGAAATCAAACTACCAAAGTAACAACACTTATCAAGTTAACATATATGCATCATTTTCATAAATAGTTGAACCATTTATGTGCATGAATAAATAGTAGAAGGATGTAGATGAACTCAATTCATCTAACTTTATGCCTCTTGGCAGGCATTGCTCTTGAATCTCTAATATCAGGTGCTCGAGACTTCCCTGTAGCTTTTACCTTCTATTGCCGCCTTTCCTCTTCACTATCAGACTCATCTCCTTTTTCCTTATTTTTTCATTTTTGGCTTGAGCTTCTAATTCATCCCATGTTCTACCTTCCTCCTCTTCAGAATCTTCTTCTTCTTCTTCGTCTTCATCTGACTCCACAAGAGATTCATCTTTTGAACCTTCCTCGTCTAATTCTGATTCCTCTTCTACATCAAAGGGTTCATATCCTTGATCTGACTCTTATGAATGATCAAAATCAGAATCACTAGCTTCCATATTCAAAAATTCTCAACCATCTTCAATAAATTTATTTGGATCATTAGTAATAGTCTTCAAAATTGGTGGCGTTCAAGTTCATTCTACTTTCATAATACTTTATATCCGTGGAGTTCAGCCATTCCTTGATGCCATCAAGCGAAGATTGAGGAATGGCGTAAATGCGAAGTACATCCTACTTGAATTCTTTGAAACAATAGCCATATCAAATGCCTTTTTCCCAAGTCCTACTCTCTCAAGGTTAACAATCTCAATCTCACTAATAGTGATTACTAAGAAAGGTAATTCCACCAACTCTACCAAACAGTTTACCATAGGAACAATAAAAGTAGAGGCTTTGAAAAGAACTCCATAAAAACCAAGCTCTCTAAATGGTATATCAAATTCTAGAACAAAATATTTTAGATGAGGTTGCTCCCATAGCTCTCTTACTCGCTTGACAAATCCTTGAAACTCTGCATTGATTTTATTTTTCCTGTCCCTCTCTTGTTGTTCTTCCACAATTCTATCAGGATCATGCATTGACCTTCTTTCCCCTCCTAAATTTTGGACCACATCCATTACCTCCACATAAAACTGGACATCCTTGGTCTTCTTGGTTCTCGCCATCATATGGTTATGCAAATGAAATTGAAGCAAAGTAATCATCTCCTTCTCTGTTGGCTGGAAGAATGCATGCTTAATGTTTTGATATATGATATCAGCTCTCTCTTCTACTCTCATGGTTGAATACCAAAATCCATTATGGTGGGCCTCCAGAGTTCCAGTCATCTTTCTTCCTCTTCCACCAAATGTTGGCCTGATCCACAAGTCTACCAACCTAATTGGCTTTGTTTATGGAAGCTGAAGTTTCTCCTGGGTCACCAGTGTAGCTCTCTCTGCCTTTTTAGACTCTTTTATTTCTACAAATTGTATGTGGGATTTAATCATTTGTACCACATAGTTGATGTACTTTGAATCCTTGGATCTAAAGGAAATTCCCTTAACATAAATACTACTAGGGAATTTCAATGCATTAAAGTCGGTACCTAGAACATTGAAAATTATCCTTATATAAGAATTCCCTCCATCTTGTTTGCTTGTAACACTCTTGATAGTGGCTACATGAAATGGAACCATGATGCCATATATGGGTACCAGAATAGCATCAGTTTTTGTATCAACCTGAATCATGCAGAGCTCTCTCGAAACGGGGATATCGTCCACATTTTTGTAGGAAACCATCTCAGTGGATGGCTTGGAAGAGCCATGTCCATCTCTTGTACCAATGCCCCCTGTAGTCAATCTTCTTGCAGTCTCTTCATTCTTTTTCCTTGCAAGTTCTGCTTGGTATTGTCAGTGTTGCTCTTCTTTATTCATCTCCTGATTATCAGATCGTAAGGTTTCCTTGGAGATGCTTGATTCTCCTCCATTTACCTCAGCCTTGGGTTTTTGTTTCACTTCCTCATCTTCATCATCATCATTAAATGAGTATGCAACATCACTGTATACTTTGGAGCTAACCCTAGTTTCATTTTTCAGGCCCTTTATCCTTAACAGCCACAGTGTTAGCAAGAAACAATGAATAATTTTGTGTTTTGGGGTTACCAGTCTACAACTGCAAATTCTAAAACCCAAGTGATATATTAAAATCCATTCCAACCTTCACAATTTTGTCATTTCTTGAATTCAAACTTAAATTAGACTCTGGAAATTTGATCCCTATTCCAGTTCCTGCAGACTTTATAAGATGAGGCAAAAGTTCTGGGCCATCTCTTTAAACTACCTCCATAGCTGCCTTATATTAACATACATGAACATGATATGATTATATACATGAAAAGGTCACTTAAAAATAGTATAATCAAAATACAAAATGTCCTGAAGAACTATTCTCTTTATGCTCAAGTATTTTTGCATGGCATAGCTTGCTTACAAACAGAAAACTAAACCATAAATGTTAACTCTCAAATACAGGGACATATAGACGAGTTAATTCTCAAAGAACCTTTGAAGCATATTACAGTGCCAAAATGTCCTAGAAAAATATCCATTTCTGAAATATAGGAGAAGAAGATATATAGACCAGTTAAATCTCAAAGGATCTTCGAGGCAAACGTAATCATATATAACACAAAATGCAGAGGGTTGGCACTTAAGGTTATGTAATAGAATTTACAGTTGATAGTTAAATTATATAAAAAAAAAATTATGATCTTTACTAACGTTTATTAGAATTGTTGCATGTTTTACATCATTGGAATGACATATTAGCTGTAACTTTTATGAAATTTTATTATGGTATGTGCATTTGATATGATGTAATATGATTATGGCTTCGTCTCATATGTTGTAATATTAGATATATAACAAAAAAAATAAATTATTGCATGAAATAAATAATAACTTTTCATTTTAAATGTTTTTTTTTGCAGAACATGGGCCTTTCAAAAGATCAAGATGATCATCATCATGATATAGATCTAGAAAATATTGGTTTTGTCAGTACATATCACATGGTAGAGGATGATGATAACGTAGATACGAAAGACACTGAGGCTTATGACAATGATGATGATGACGATGATGATCATGATGATGATGATCACGATGGTGATGATGATGATGAGGCAGTTGTCGGTAGTAGCCAGTGACATTCATGATCATATAGAATGCATCATGGATCATTGTCGATATATCGTTATGATGCCTCTTTTCATGGTTACTATCATATTTATCATTTTCACGGCCTACAGTACCATATTATTGAGTTGTATCATATTGACATTTTTCATTTTCACTTATATCATTTGGACATGTATCATCTTGAATTGTATCAATTTGAGTTACATAATTTACCATTTTTACTTATATCATTTGTACATGTATCATTTTGACTTATGTCAACTATTGGACATGTATCATTTTGACATGTTATTGATCTACTGGCATATTTGACTTTCACTTGCTTTAGTTATATATGATGACGATTTTATCAGTATTGACTTGTTAATTTATATATATTAAAAGTGGTTGATGATTTTTGGATGGATATTTATGACGTATGATGACTTTAATTTACTACCTAGGATGGATGTTGTCAAATTCAATTAAATTATAGATATTTGACTCACTTGTTTTAATTATAGATGATGATCATATTATAATAATTATCTTATTATTTAATCATATGAGTTAGATAATTAAATTACTTACTCTATAATCATATGAGTTATTTGAGAGGCATGATATATTTAACTAATTAAATTGAAATAAAACATATTAAATTAATAAATGGAAGCAAAACAAGAAGCATTTTTAGAAGCAAAAAGGAAGCAACAATGGAAGCCAAACTAGAAGAAAACAAGAAGCAATCTTGGAATCAAAACTTGGCATTATCTAGGAACCAAAATAGAAGCAATTTAGGTAGCAAACAAAGAAGTAATAATGGAAGCAATTTTAGAAGCAACAATAGATGCAATAATGGAAGCCATATTAGAAGCAACAAAAGACACAAAAATGGAAGCAAAGTTAGATGCAACAAGCGGCGTTATATCGGAAGCAAAATTGGAAAAAAAACTGGAAGCAAAACCGGAAGAAAAATTGGAAGCAAAACTAGAAGCAAAAATGGAAGCAAAACTGGAATCAAACCTAGAAAAAAAACATAAAGAAAAACTGGAAGCAAACTTGGAAGCAAAACCAGAAGAAAAATTTTAAGCCAAACTGGAAGCAACAAAGGACGTCATAATGGAAGCAAAACTGGAAGCAACAAAGGACGCCATAATGGAAGCAAAACTTGGCATTAATTGGGAAGCCAAAAAAGAAGCTATTTTCGATGTCATACCAGAAGCAAAATAAGAAGCACGACTGGGAGAAAAACTAGAAGCAACAATGGGAGTAGACATGGAAGCCAAATTGGGCGCTAATTTAGGCACTATTTCTAACATTAATTGGTTTCGCTTCCCGGCACTAAAGGCGGCTCTATTGCTTGCACTATTTTTTTGGCGCCAAATCCAACGCTAAAGTCGGCTCTAATCCAATGCTAAAGTCAGCACTAAATCTAGCGCCGAAGTGAACATGCAGTTTGGCACCGAGTTTTGTGTCTTGAGATGTGTCCAATTGATGAACTCAAATGCACTAAATTTCGATGCTATTTTAGGCACTAATTGCCTATTTTGTTGTAGTGAAAGTCACCTAGTATTACCTCAATAATAACATTCATAAACTTTCATAAACCAAGGTATTAGTCATAGAATATGGACACACCATAAATCATTTTCATGGTCCAAATTAAGAACAAATCATGCTCTATATAAGCATAAATGTTATCTTCAAGTTTACAATATCTATATTATACCATCAAATATTATGGGTAGTGTTATGCCTTGCATAACCACTCCATTTTGTTTTTGGGTCAAAATGGGTCCCCCCTGTGTTTGTTTGTCCTCAGTGTTTTTGTTTGGGTCTTAGGAGTTGTTATTTTTCCTCCTAAGTCTTTGTTTCTTTTGTTTTCACAAGCTCGAGATGCAGGTTGAAACCGGACTTAGAACTTTGACAAGGTTCCTGGTCCATTTTTTGTTCCAATCCTGACTCCATTTCTTTTCTTGTTGGCTTCTTTGATTGTTTTGCTTGTCTCGGGCCCTTGGGTTTGTTTTCTCCCTTGGGTTTTCTTTTGTTTTCTTCCTCTTTTTGTTTCTTTTCCTTTTGGTGGAAGTGGAACTAGAACAGAACCCGAACCTAAAACTTTGCAAAAGTTCTAGTTCTGGATTTGGTTTCGATCCTACTCCTGTTGATTTGCTTTGTGTTTTGTTCTCGTTTTGTGTCCTGTTTTAGAATGGGCTTCACCCTGGTCCCGCTTCCCTTTGTTATTTTTTTTTCCTTGTGTTGGTGTTCTTTCCCTTTGTCGGGAGTAGAACTGGAGCTGGATCCAAACCTGAAACTTCGCAAAGTTCCAGGTTTGAATTTGGTTATGATCCCTCTTGTCTTTTTCCTGTCGTAAAACTGAAGCTGAATCCGAAATGGGATGTGGAACTTTGGTAAAGTTCCTAGTTTTATCTCGACTCCACTTCCGCTCCCGCTTTACCTATGATGTGCACGATGGTTGCATACTCACCTTTGCTCTGGTTCTACGCCCAACCAACCACATTAATTACAACCTCCTCACATGCACGAAATGGTTTTTAAACCTTAATTGAGGATTATTTGGCTCATTACAATTATCT
The DNA here is from genome assembly GCA_007258455.2 of Sequoia sempervirens. Lineage (NCBI taxonomy): Eukaryota > Viridiplantae > Streptophyta > Pinopsida > Cupressales > Cupressaceae > Sequoia > Sequoia sempervirens. The sequence continues at coordinate 588,047,492 of VDFB02000015.1, read as the reverse complement.
AAAGCATTTTAACGAGCCAGAGCCGAAACAACTTCAAGAGGAGCATGATTTGGTTGCAAGTGAGCATTCGTGAGTGGATTCCTTTTAGTTTTCAACCTTTTCTGGTTGCATTTTGAGGTAGGTTGGGTTTCTCTCATTCCCTTTTGTATTTTCCTGTTTTGTTGTTTGGTCTATTCTTCGTGCGTTCGTGGGACATTTCTTGTGGATCTTCACTTGTGTATGTTTGTGTTTTTGGTTTTGTTTGGGTTTCTCTTCCATTTTTCTATTTGTCTTTTGCTTCCCTTCATTCATTTTCGTTGGTCTACTATCGTTTTCTCCATTCTTGGTGGCGATTCCATTCCACCATGCCCTAGTTTCAATTAGGGCTTTGTTTTGAAGGGTTCTAGTGTTTAAAACTGTTTTAAATATTTCTCTTGACCCTTCTGATTTTATGCATGTGTCAATTTTACAGGTTTGATTATGGGGTTTTGATGCCCTAGTTTTAATTTAAGTCGATGGGTCGTATGACTTAGGGTTTGTGTGTCATGCCCTTTTTGCATAAAAACCTTAGCTCATTTGATCCTAGTCCCATTTTTTCGGCGAAGTCGAGCTTGAATTCTACCTCCCTGTGCCTTCTTTTTTAACCTGAGGCCAAACTGATGTGGGCATGCAGGGAGAATCCGCCTAGCTTTGATAATATATATCAGAACCAGAGTCGGAAACGAACTCACCCCATTTCACATAAGAGTTTGGCTTTGGAAACGATCCTGATTCTAGTTAGTTTTGATTCTGATTCTGAGTCTGATTTCAATTTTGATTCCAATTCTGATCCCGCTAGCCTTGTCAAAACTGGATCAGCAAACAATGCGAAATATTGGAACTTTTGAAAGTTCTAGTTTCTACTCCGGTCCCAATTTCGGTTTTGATTGTGTTATTTGTTTCAACTCTCTAGTTCCTAATATTCTCCTAGTCCCACTTCCTGTAGGTTTAAGATTTTACTAAGTATGAAGGGATACCTAGGGAAGGATAGAGCAGTATGAAAGGTAATACTTGTAATGGTGATTCCCATGCCCTTTGTTGATCTAATCCAGGGTTGTCTTGTAGGAGTAACCAATGTCAAGAGCATCTGAGGAAGTTTCAAAAAAGGAAGGGAAAGTTGCGGAAAGCTCAAAGGGAGTGAAGCCAAAGAAGATAAAGTTGGAGCAATTGCCTTATACTTTGAGATGTAAACATCAGGATGCCACTTGTATAGCTAGCAAATTGGATTTAGGATGGGTTGACATTACAAATACTAATTGGGGGCCATTTAACTATGATGAGATAATTATAGACACTTTCTTAGAGGAAGTGATTGGGAGGGATGAAAGAATAGCCCAATCTGGATTGGCACATGTCACTCTCTTCCCTCTATTAGTCCAGTGCTCGGAGCTTATATTCATAGCAGTAGGGGCTTACAATCATACATCAAGGTAGTGTGTAGACCTCCAGGGAAATGTGATCATTGATCTATGTCCGCAAATGATGAGGTTCTTGTTCAATGCACCTACCCCTAAGAACCCCAAACAATTGAATGAAGCAGAGGCATTGCAATTATTCAACAGGGAAAAGGAAACTAATAGGTCCCACATGAAAAAAAAAATGGTTGAAAACTAAAAAGAAGTCCTTGAGTAAGGTTCTTGAAAAGCCCAAGAGGGCAGACTTTAAAAAATAAATTGATAACTTAATCATGATGCTTTCCAGAGTATTTGGAAAGAAAGACTCTGGACATTTTAACAAATGGATGCTTCCATTCATTGAAACAATTTGATTGGGGAATGACCTTGTCAGATAACCTGCACAATTAGATGCTCAAGGTGAGGCAAACAAAGAATTTCTTTATGACCTCTTATGTTGTATATTCAGCTGCACGGATGGGCATATTCCCTAGATTGAATGCAGTAGGCATATTAGGGAAAGCTCCTCGACAAAAGAGGGCATGGGAATATTATGATAAATTGACCCTACAAACATCATAGCTACATTATAGGAGGGTTAATGATGCATTCCTTTATGTCATTATTAATCGGTTGACAAGAGATGCTGGATATAGGATGAGCAGGGAGGCTATGGCCTTCATTGTTGAATGGAGACATTGGTATATCTAGTACCCCAAGTTATCTTGCTTTAGGTTGGCAGGTTTTGATGGACATCCTCATCGACTACCAAGATGTTGCAGTTATAGTATTATTCTTATGGAACTTATATATCAAGCTATGGCAGTCAATACAAAGTTTTCCAATAAACATAAGTCGAGATGCCACAAATTTCCCATGAAGTTGGGAGAGTATTGTTGTGTTCACAATTTGGCTACAAAGGCAATATGTGAAGAATTAAGTTACTTGAAGTTGGGATTGTATACAGCCCAGAAGCACTTTGACCTGGAGCATAAGATGAATGGCTTAGCCCCCACCATTTTTTATAAACACTATAACTTGTTAGAAGATTTCTAGATAGATTTGTAGGATGACTATGATGTAAGGAAAAGGAACTATGAAAGGCTCACCATCCCACTAATGGTTGAATATGGGGCAAAGGAAGACATTCCTGATACACTATCAGATGATGGTGTAGTTTTGGACCCTAGTTATGAAGTAGAAAATGTAGGTACCAAGAACTTGGACCCAATAAATTGGGATGAAGAGGAATTTATTGATATTAAACAAATTTCCAAGACAGTGATGGATAGGAGTATCCAATGGGTGGTAATGATAATAAAGGAGCCAGAAGCTCAATCCTCTAAGAAGAGGAAGGTAGGGGTTACCAAAGGCTATAGGAGAACCAAGAGGAGGACAACCCCTAAAGAACAACTGGAGTATTATCCTCCTATCCCTAGAAGGGATGTTGATCCAGGAGTACTTTCTCAAGACACCCATGAGTCACAAGATGTGGAAACTACAATAGCTGGAGGAGAAACCTCATCTCAACCTTCTCTCCCAAAAGAATCTACTAAAGAAGTATCTACAGGAAGCCTCCATGAGCAAGTTGAGACTCTTAAGCAAAAGGAGGTTGAGATACATGACATAGACACTGATTCAAAAGCCACACAATCAGATAATGAGTATCTTGTAACTGCACCTACTGAGGATATTGAAGATGTTGGGACCGAGCATGTCCTAACCCTCGAGGACCAATGGAAACCCTTTGAGGATGCAAATAAGGAGGTTGATGCCAAGGCACAAGTCGATGCACTTGCAAAACAGCAAGAGTTGGAAGCTAGAGCCAAAACTGAGGAGTTGGCAAGGCAACATAAGGAGAAGGAGGACCTTCTGTTGCAGTAAAAGGAGACTAAATGGAAAGGTAATGCAAAGAGGGAGAATTTGGCTCTCCTACAAAAGATTCATGATATTGAAGAGGAGAAGGCTCGGCAGAGGAGAGAAAAGGAAGATCTTGAGGCCAAATCCAAAGCTGCGTAAGAGGCCCTAAAAAAGAAAGAAGAATATTTCTTATTAAATAGAAAAGAGGCAGAGGAACAAGCTAAACATGAACTGGAAGTAGCCAAAATGTGGGAGAAGGTTAAGGAATTGGAAAAACAAAGGAATGATATGTTGGAAGAAAGGAGGTTGGAAGAAGAAAAAGAGAAAGTTGAAGTTGATAGGCTAGCCAAAGAGATGGCAGAAGAGGAGCAGCAACAAGAGGTTGATTCTCAACCTAAGGTAACACTTTGGAAACCCCTCTCTTCTACCACTTCTTCTTCACCAAAAGTGATTACTCCTCTTGTTGCGCCAACATGGTTAAATCTCAACTTGGAGAGGAAATAAATAGTCTAGCCTCAATCCCTAAACTGGGATGATATGATGAAGGAAATTGAGAAGGAGAGGCCCAAGGAAAAGGCTCGAGTCCTCCATTCCACCAAATTGACAAATGCTAGAGAAATTGTACCTAAATGTTCCATTCCCATGGTTGACAAAGATAAACAAGAAATGTAGTTGAGAGATTACCAACTAGGCACTATAAACCTAGGGAGGCCCACAAGGAACCAACAAATGAATCTTATTGATATTGTAGCATCCTCTACTAAATCAGTTGGATCAATTGCATAGGTTCTTGAAAGACTTGTCCTCTCCTATTTCTTTACAATCTGATGCTCCTGAGACACTAGTTTTGCTAAGTAAGAAAGAGGTTGATGACCTCGTGGAAATGAGAAGCAAAGTAGGGATGTTGGACAGATGGACTGATAGGTTGAACCAAGAGGTAGAAGAACTACTTGTTGAAAGTCATAAGGCTCATAAAGGTGCATGGGAATCAATCAATGACATGACTGCATGTGCCGAGACCCTCTAGAAATAGGAGGAAGAATACACAGAACATGTGAAGAGATTGAAAGAAATCAATAAGCTACCTCAACAAACACTTCTAGAACAATCCATCCTTGAAGAAGGTAATGTGGATTTTATTGAGAAAACTATTAACATTATCAAATTTCGGTCTTCATTCATTTTTGCACATAGGAATGAAGTGCAACAGGCTGGGAAAGATTTAGCAGATCAAATTGTGGAACTAGAGGCAATTATAGCCATGATTGTGAATGAAGATATCCCTGTAAAGGATGGACTCCCTCTTGGTAAGCTTAGGAATAAATGGAATAATAGATTCCAAGAAGCAGTACAGAAGGGGGATGATGGTGATGATTTTCTAATAGATAGATTCATGGATATAAAAGAGGTAGTAAAGGTTGCTCAGAAGGAGCTTGCTAAGCTAGAATATATGCAGAATTTCACCTCTACCGAGTTGAAAAGGATAAAATTTGAAGACAATTGGGTAGATGGGCCAGATGTAGATATACTTAAACAGGTATTGGATAATTATGATGAATATCTACTTGAACAGAAGATAGAGGAGTGAAGTGGCTATGGAATATTCTTTTTTGAATGAAGCATCAGATGGCACGACCAGCTGGGCAGCTTTCTCTCCTACTTTTTAGGGTCATGACACAAGTTCAACTGAGGATCCCTAGTAGTTCGACCTTCTCCCTTTGCATGCATATTTTTGATAAAGAATCATCAATTATTAACTGAAGACCATAATGGAAAGTTATCTCATATAGCTCCAGTTGCTCCTTGACTTGTGGATCTTAATTTTTGATGAGAGGAATTAGTGCTAAATTGCCTATATGTAGAATTTCTCTCCATATTGTAAAGGTCAGCTAATTGAAGTCAAGATTGGCTGCCTAAAGAGAGATTTAGGGTAGTTTTACAGTTTTTTACAGTTTATGCAAAGATACTTAGACATTTTTACAATTTTTAATATAGTTTATGTTATGTTCAAAAGTTTATTAGTTTAATGATAATATTGATGAACAATAGTCATTTGTATGCTAGTGAGTTTTGTTGTGCATAAATGTCTCTTATTTGATGAAAATCAATAGAAGATTCTGAATCTGAGACTATTTCATTGAGTTATCTATGAGTGAGATCTCTTTATGTTTATTGATCTATGAATTCTAGTAATGAGCTGGTGATATGTTCTTGTTTGAAAATGAAGTTTTTTTAAAAAAAAGTGATGATGAATGGTTATACATCTTGAATTTGCACTGTAAATGGATGAAATGGTATAGATTACTCTATGGATTGTGTCATTTTATGGTTTTAGTTGTTTAAAGAAATGCTCATTATGAAGTTTATATGTCTAAATTAAAAGAAATTTGCATGTGTGCTTTGTTGCCCTAAGCTTTGTTATATCTTTTGCTATTTATTTACACCCCCCAAACATTAGATTAATTTGTATTATGCAGTTTGTACCCTTTACCAGCAGACCCCTTGAACATTACAGTTGCATAGGCCACTTAACAACAACACAGTTGAGAACCAACTACAAAGACCTTGGAAGATGGTTAGTTTATATTATTTATCTTTTTCAGGAGAAGTAGAGTAGCAATATTCTATTTTAATGTTGTTGTGTTATTTTTGACCATCAACAGGTGGTGCTTAAAATTTAATTTATACAAATCACTCAAAATATGTGCTTTCAATTAACAAGACAAAAGGACTTCTTGAAGAAGATACAAAATTATCTTTAATATTGATATCAATGAAATATATTTTTTTGTACAAAAGGCATTTTCCTTGCAAAGAAATTGTTCTTAAGAAGGCATTGTCCTTAAGAGGCTATTGTCATTAGTATTTTCAAGCACCTATAGTATCAATCGGGTATTGACCATGGTTAGAGCAAGTTTATAATGACTATGATATGTTTTAAAATTTTCATATGCTTTTTACATGCCCTTATTTATGCATGTTATGTTCTAATTAGGAAGGATGTGCTAATATCATATGATTAGAATATGTGACATATTTGAACCATATTATAGTATAACATCACTTATAATTTCATATTATCTTGACACTTGCATGGCCATATCAACCAATAGACCTTGTACAAGTGGTTGAAATTCAACACACTAGTTTTGTCATTTCATAATCTTCAAGACCTTGTTACACATCAACCAACGTAGAACAACTTAGGAATGATGAAAAATGAATTAATATCATGAAACAAACAAGGATTTTTACTAAATTTTATTGGGAAATCAACATAATTAACATGCAATTTCCAAATACAAAGTCCAAATAAATATAATTTAATAATATTTTGAATGAATGAAGATATGGGAGCATAAAACTTAGCACTTAATATGCTTTAAATCAAAGATATCGCATTTATATAGTGTGTGGTGGATATTTATTTATCTATTGTTTTGTATCATTATTATTAGTTTAATTTGGTTCCTTCTTTCAACATATCATGTATCAATCTACAAATATTCTAAATTATTTTACTAAATTTGTTTCTATTTCTTTAGTTGTGAATTAATGCAATTTTTTTAATCTAAATTTTGTTAGGAATCAAGTTGCCTCAACCTTGGAAATTCCTAAGTTATTTATTTATTTTTATTTTACATTTTCCCATGGATATTATCATTTATATTATTAAATATATGTGTTCTATCAAAAGGGGTGTGAGATTTTGAGTTGGCACTTTTTCCATATGTTGGTGCCTTGAAAAATAAGTTATTAGTTGTCAAAAAATGCCCATTTAGTGGTCTAACATGGAAAGCCTATTTTTAAAGATGTTATTACGGATTCTATGACAACTATAAGGGCTAAAAGTAGGGGATATCATTTTGGATGTGAGAATAATTTATGACATGTGTAAGAGAATCTTTGCATAAGCTATTGATGGTCTATGATGCTTGTAAGAGTATCTCATGTTTTCTAGGGATTCTTATGATAGCTTGTAAGAGGATGTAAAGTCATGTAAGAGACCATGTTTAGCATGTAAGGTTCATATGGATTTTTACCATAGTATTTTAGAACCTTATTTTGACTAATGGTAATGTTTTATGGTGGTATTTGGAGCCCCCGTGAGTCTATATATTGAGGGATTGAGAGGGAGATAATACGAGATGTTTTACAAGTATATAGATGCTACTGGATTGGATGTAAGATTGAGGAAGTTCTATGTATTGTAATCTCTTTGAAGAATAATACATATTTTCCCTCTTTTCTTGGTGGATTTTTTCACCCGAAAGAGTTTTCTCCACATAAATCCATGTGTTATGTGTATGGATTTTGAGTTGTGTGATTTCCTTGTAGTTTAAATCATTTCTCCATTATTTTCTACAAGTTTATATTTTAGATTTACAATTTATATCATATTTCCATATTGTAGTGGTTGTCTTCATTTCTAACACATTTGTCCGCCTTTCTATATACTATCTATGATTCTTTTGAGTCAATCATCTTTAAACTCATAAATTTTATAAATGTTGTAACACATGCCCATCGTTCTACACAGTAACTTTCCTATGTTTTAACCTCAAGTAAAAGTTCAAGCAACTATCCATTTTTTAAAAAAAAAAATCCTTAAATATAAAAGATAACATGCACATTTGAGATAAACATTTTTCTAAACTTTCCATTACATTATATTAAATTATTACAACTTTCCAATTTTTTGATAACATAGTCAATAATTCATGATAACATTTCTCTTTTACAATCTTTCCATCATAATGGATACAAAATACAAATACAAGGCTCTATTGAGTTTACTAGCAAAAGATGTACAAATAGTCTTGAAAATCCTCCATTCAAAACCTTGGTCACCAAATGAAGAGGAGAAGCATCACTCAAGTGCTTTTTCACCAATCATGGACTAACTGCAGTCCTCCACACATTGATCTAACTATAGATGGCCCTACTCTTTGATGAAGAGATTGGTTTGGTAACCCCATAATAACATGACCTGTTCTAAGCTTGGTGGAGTGTCCTAAATAATTATAGATATTCCATGTACAATGGCTACAACCTATGCATATGACATTCCCTATCTAGTACGTAAATTTGGAAACATAGTGAACTGATAGTGTAAACAGTGGCAACTTACACTACTTTGGCCAAAGTGTTCCTCACTTTTAATTTCAAAGTGTATGTCACATGCTCACCCACCTTCCTAGCTCGATTTATATATTACCATTCATACCCTATGCATAGGCTATCCCCTTCATTGGATTATCCTAACCCCAGGAATAACCTATTACCTCTATGTTTATCTAACACGTCTACGAAGTAACCATAGTAACTCTATGAATCAACTAGCTTAACCATTAGTTACGTAAGTTATTTCCCTAAAATAGTATATAATACCCACTATATCTACCCATTCCTTACTATGGAATATGCACAAACACATCAAGCAAATGGATATTTATATTAAATACAACAAGCTTCCTTTCACTTTCATAAAAGAATAAAACGATCTTTCCTTAATAAGCAATAGAACTAACTTCCCAAAAAAACAAGAAATGTCACACAATCTTTTCAAAAATATAGAACAAAGTATAAAAGAGTAGGAATCAACATGCTTGTTTATGCAATGCTCCAATCAGTTGATTCAGATTCCCAACTCAGTTAGCAACTCTCAAATAGCTTTCCCCCACTTTACCAAGACTTCCTATCAAAATCCTCTCTCAAATTCCTCAAAAACTCTCTCTCTCACAACTCAGGAAAATAGAATATAATAACTCAGAAAATTCATAGAAAAAATGCAGATATGCATGCTCTCTAAATGAGGTAAATTGCTCCTCTATTTATATATACAAAAATCAGCAATTAAAGGCTAGAAACAAGGCATGAGGATTGACACTTCTCAGCTCAATTGATACAACTCAGCAAGGTAAATAAAAGGTGGCAGCTAAGAATGATGCACAAGGAACACATACAAAACCAAGTGAATAAGTCACTCATCACAAATGAACAAGAAATACAATTGGAAATGCAAGGTATGTGTTTTCCTACAGATCAAATTATATAGACAGCTGCACTCTTAACTAATTCCATATATTTCATATGCTTCACAATCTAGAAATTCATACTGAGAATAGACTTCTAATTGATTCAACTCTTTCATAGTTTGGTGCCACCTTATGCCATTTGTGCAACATTATTTGGTCTATGTTTACTATTTTGACTTAGTCGACTATTTCCTATGAATAAGCATTTGCTATTATATTTCGTTGACAAAAGTCTTGGTAGTGATTCTTACACGTTGGAATGCATTGGTTAATAAGTGCTTTATATGGCATTGCTTATATCCATATTACTCTACACTTTATATGTTTTAAACTCCATTCAAATATATGTATAATCATGCGCTACTTACTTTAGCGGTGTTTCAATTGTAATATGTTGTGTGTTATTCTTATCATAAGATAATTTAGAATGCTATGCACTATATGATAATTCAGTGCTAGAGAAAACATTACATTATATATAAAATATAATATATATATACACACCACAAGTTTCATGTATATAAGTATATATATGTATATATATATATATGAAAAATTCACAAGTTAATAGAGTTGTATCATTCGATATATGGATACTCATATGTATCCTCATATTTCACATATAATAATGTATGCATATATATACATATATATACGTGTATATATATACATATATATACGTGTGTATATATATATACTTGTATGGATGTTTCCATTATGTTGATACATACAAGTATGTTAATATACATACATACATATATATATATATATATATATATATATATATATCATGCTTGATATATAAACATGTATTAACACGTTCATATATGTGTGTTTGTGTGTGTATGTCATCTTGTCCAATCAATATTCCCATTCATATGGGCAATCCGTCCATGAGCATGCGTAGATGTGTCTATCTACGTATACTCATGCGTGTAATTACTCATGTGTATGAATTTATCATTGACATTTACATATATACATTTTATGTATATCCCTATCGATTCAATAGAAACACATTAAAGAAAAACTCTCTCATCACAAAAAGACTCAACATTGAAACCACCTAAACAAGAACATTCACTAATAAACCACAATCAAGACTAAAGGTAACTTACTTATTTCCCAACTATTATACCAACTTGACCAAACTAGAAGTGTGTGTGTGAAATCTCAATTTAGGTCTTTATCAAAGGTTACCATACCAAGTTTTTCTCCCTGAGTGATACTTCCCCTCTCCTCAGGAGGCTTGATTAAATTCTTGCATCCAACTTATCACATTGCAATAGAAGTCAGCTGAAAATAATACATTCATTTGCATCAAATATTTCACAATTAGAATATTTTCATAACATCAAATTGAATCAGATATTTATTCTTCATATTTCCAAAACATATAAAACATAAATACACTCATTTCAAGTATTTTCACCCAACTAGGTAAAAGTAAATAACTAGTAACACAACGAGATGTAACATATCCCCCCTAGTGAATCATCACCCTTGATGATTTTAAATAGTAGATAGACACATACTATAAAACATATCAAAAAAAAATTTCAAGAAATCTCGAAAGCTTGTAAGACATGAGGAAACTTTTGCTTAATCTCAACATAGTATTCCCAAGTGGAAAAACCTTTTGCATATTGGTCCCACTGGACTTTGCATTGCAAAACCTCTCTATTGTGTAAGCAAAGCTTACATGTTCCAAGTGTTAGCAAATGGATTGGCCTTTACGAAATATATTTAAAATTATCAACTCTCTAGCCCATAATGCACTAGGTCCAAGCCGCTAAAAGCTCTGGAAATGTCACAATTGCATTTGTGACTTCCCTTTGAATTTTAGAGGTAAAAATCCCTCGTATGATTTAATGAACAATTAATATGCTTTTAACCAGAAAGCAATAATGTTGATAAACACCAGCCCATAAAATGTTGCTAATACGAAGTAAACCTTAGAGGATCATTAATAAACTAGCACACAGACTGAAATGACTAATGAATTATGTTAATGAAATAGAAAGGCTTCATAATTGGAATAAATGAATTAAATTCAACAAGATAGATTTTTCAAAAAAAAAAATTCTATTACACACATGACACACAGGTCAGTACGATTAGCATTACATTCAAAACTCACAATTCATAGATTATGACTTATTGCAACCATAATGGAATGGAATTCAAAGAAGAATAAAATTGTTCCTCCCTTCACTACAACACAGTGCACTCTTCAATAATTAGACCCAAACTAGATTGTTTTTCTCCTGAATATAGGTGTTCTCCTTTCTTGACAGTTACTAATCAGTTACTAAACATGGTAACATTTTCTTTTTGTTAACTGTCCATATTGAAAACTGATAGTCAAAAAATAATGAATGGTCATAATGATTACATTGCCAATGATATGACTTTAGACGATAATCAAACATTTCTTGCTTTAATTCCTACCCCATGGCCGTCATTTCTTGTGCAGTTAGTATGCCTCACTAACTAAGCATTAAATAATTGTCGCAGAGGTGCAATGAAGTCACACGTGCAAGTTGTCCAACTAGAAGATCAATTGGGAATATAAATTAAATCCTGGTCACATCAATAGTCAAATCCAACCGCATTTCCGTCCTATCACCTTGATCATTCTTCAGCTCAAATGTCTCACCAACCTTCTATAAATTCAACACCTGCACCACCACACATTGCCATCCTGAAGTGTCTAACATGGTGAGTGCTCAGAGTGACAAAGTGTCCATGAATGACTTCATTTTCATTGATAAAATTAAGTGCAATACTCTCTTTAGGTGATTGTTCGACCAACTAAAATAAGTATTCATCATCTAGAGCAAGGTAGAAGAGGAGGTGTTACACAATATAGTGGGAACAACATTCCTAAATCAAGTACATGTGCTTAATGCTACGCTCCTAGAGCATTTTGTGTACACTATTATTTGCACCTCTGGACGTCGTGATTGGGGTATTAGGGCAGCGGAGTTCTTGGTTTGACCCGAGTTTCTCCACAAAGTTAATGTAGCCATCACCAGTCTCAACAACTACCCACGAAGTGGACTAGTTGGTGATGCCATTTGCATTATGACTATGACCCAGAATGAAACCACTAAAGAGGTTGTGGCTCTTCTTTGTGCAAGGCTGGTGAGGAACGACATGGGGTTATTTTCCCAATTCTTGTAGTCTCATGAGAACCTACAATCACCATCCCAAATTGAGCGACTCTAGGTGGTGGTGGAAGCAATCTATGTACTTATGTTTTCCCTGTGTGCCTAAAGAAAATTTTGTTTTGATGTTCCCTAGTTTTTGTAATCAAACAATGAATTTTGCAATGCCATCAATATATATAATAAAAATATAATGTTTTGTAACTCTGGTATTGGCATTCTTTTTTGAGCAATTTTATCTTTTATTTTCATCTTTCATTATATTTGAATGGAAACTACTATATTCTTCTGCATCAATGGGCTTATCATTTTAAAACTAGAACACACATTAATAAAAAAACTGCGCTATGGTTTCCTTAATTTCTTTTAAAAATGCACTTGGACGGTAAATCAGGAAGTTCACAAAACTAAACAAATCACCACCGGTAGTTTTAGAAACCACTTAAACTCCCGCTCAAACTTGAAAAACCTTGAAACTTGTCACTGGTGGTCTTTTCGACTAGTTCACAAACCTTGAGTACAAACCGTCGGCCTTCCAAAAAGAAGACTTAGGGTATTCGGGAAGTTACACCAATACCATAAAACATCACCTGTGAGAAAATAGAGAAACAAATGATAAAGGGCGATCCAAGGGGAAGTTAGATGAACTGGTGAAATCATTGCCTAGGTTAGCGATACCTTACAAAACACCACTTGGCTTAAGACTTAACCAAAATTTTGAATAGGGATGTCAATTTTAAGAGCGAGGACTGAAATTAAGGTAAGGTAACAATGGCTCTGATTGGGGACAAGGACTAAAAAGGGCGTAGAGAGGACCCCAGAGACATTATGACCAGTCCCGCATCCATTGGGCATAGAGTCAAGCAAAGAAGAGAGACAAAAACCAAAATCCAAAACCTAAGCAAACACAACAAAAAACAACACGCCAAAAAGAAACTACTTACAGGGTAGGACAACACCTACCAAGGGGAGGTAAAAGAACAACTCACACGAAACCGTTGACAAGTTGTGAGAAGAATGACCCAGATCTAAAAAGCTCATTATTGCGTGTAGCTTCTAAAGTAAGGTAGAGATTTGAATGACCCAAACATGGGAATTGTAGCAGAAGAATCCACAAACTTCAATCTTCCCAAATAATCATGTCTCCTCATAAACCTCTTGATGCAAATAGTCCCGCATGGAAGTGTCTAGAAAAAATTTAACTATTTCCTAAGGCTTCATCATTAGAATAGTCTCCCACCCTTGAGACAAATTTGAATTTTTTATACCCTTTTCAATGACATAAATTTTTGTTTTGTAAGTAGTTACCTTATCATCATGACTACATTGTGACTCTATGGTGCTTCAATCCTTCATCACTGCAGAATCCTTCCCTTTATTGTAAACTGGAAAATAAACAACCTCCTTTCCTGACAATTCTAGCAAACCAAACTCTAGATCTTCAAACATAAGATTATCATAAATTTCAAATTTGTTGAAAATGAATAGGGGATTTGAACTTATCACCCACTTTAGCCCACCTTTAGCATTCTCACTTGAAGGTTCTTCATCATCCTTCTCGATTTCACATATAATTTCATTAGCAATATCTTCAAAGGTAAAGGCCTCATATTCTAGAATAAAAAGAGAATCTGACATTTGATCTTCTCTAGCAGAACTACAAGGAGGTGAATTATCCTCAGGAAAGGACGAAGAAGTAAACTAAAATGTGGGTGCATACCTTCCTTGTGGCATAAAGTATTCATCATCACTTGATGAGCTGAGGTTATCTTCTGGTTTAATTGAGGTGTCTAAGTTATATGCTTGGTCATACCAACACTGATTTTCCTTCCTTTTGTCCTTGTTCTTTTCATGTAGGGGTTGTATTTCATTCAATATTGTCAAGTTCATTTTCTCAGCAGTAGGAAAAGGGTGGTTTGTAACAACTAAGGATCCAGTCAAACTGTAGATGGGTGGTGGGCGAGTAACAACAAGCTTGGTAGCATCATTAAGCCTCCATTTTCCCACGACAATTAAGTCATTTTCAATGTTCATTGCTTCAATTTGAGTTTGTTTGATCCCAGAGATTTTATCTCTTTTTAAAATGAGCTAGACATCAAGATCAAGGGTAGAAGTGAATACATGGAATTGAATTATTTTGCTCGGTTGTTTTGGTGTAGGAATCTGGCGAAGAGATTGATTGAATTGATAAACAAAATCCCTCATAGGCTCTTTTCTTTTTTTTATAATCTGAAATAACTATCAAAGTAAAGCAGCAACATCGACATGACCTTTGAAACGTTATAAAAAAATTTAATGAAGAATATTCCAACCAGCTATACAACCCTTCTCTAATCCTCTAAACCATTCAGTTTCTTTTCAACTAGACTGTCAACAAAAATTCTTATGAAGACGTCCTCTTCTTGGACTCCCAAGACTCTAACTGCAATCATGGCCAGAACATGTTCCTCTGGATCCTAAGTGCCCCTACCAAAGAATTTGGGGAATCTTTTCCTAGAGCCACGTGGCAAGTCATTTCATTGTGATAGGGTGAAAGTTCCGATACAATTACCCCAGGGAATTGAATCCATAGGTATTCAAAGTGGCCAACTCCTAACAAAGTAAAGAAAGGTACCCCTAGGTTACTGCCTAGGTGGTGATTGACTAGAGGGTGATTATGCGACTAATTAGGGTGTTGATTGAGATGTTGATTAGGATGTTGATCTAGCGTGGATTGGGACGATGAGGTGGGTCATCATAATACTTAATGATCAACCTTGGATGGCATTCAACCACAGGTCCAGGTGGATGTCGAGCCCTCTCTTCCTCTTCTTCCAAGATGAAATTGGCTCACAAATAATCTACTGCACTCCTTTTGTACCTCCAAGCAAGCGTATTTAATTGTGATATGATATCCTCCTGCTCCACCTACATCCAATCTAAATCAGGTTGAAGTAAAAGAAACACATTATTATGGGGTAGTACCATCTTGCTACATGACACAATGGCAATTTATCAGAAATTACAATCTTCCCCAATGGAATCACCAAAAATCTTTTAGCGAATGGATTGGCCTTTACGAAATATATCTAAAATTATCAACTCTCTAGCCTACAATGCACTGGGACCAAGCCGCTACAACTCTAGAAATGTCACAATTGTATTTGTGACTTCCCTCTAAATTTTAGAGGTACAACTCCCTCATATGATTTAATGGACAATTGATATGCTTTTAACCAGAAAGAAATAAAGGTGACAAACACTAGTCTATAAAAATGCTACTAATGCGAAGAAAAACCTTAGAGGATCATTAATCAACTAGCAGACATACTAAAATGACTAATGAATGATGTTAATAAAATAGAAAGGATTCCTAATTGCAATAAATGAATTAAATTCAACAGGATAGATTTCACACATCAAATATATTCCTATTACGCAAATGACACAGGTCAATACAATCAGCATTACATTCAAAACTCACAACTCACAGATGGTGAGTTATTGAAACTAGGATGGAATGGAATTCAAAGTAGAATAAATTATTCCTCCCTTGACTACAACATTGTGCACTCTTCAGGAATTGGACCCAAATTGGATTGTTTTGCTTCTAGATATAGGTGTTCTTCTCCTTTCTTGACGGTTACTAATCAGTTACTAAACATAATAACACTTTCTTTATGTTAACTATCCATCTTGAAAACTGATAATCAGAAAATAATGAATGTTCAGAATGATTACATCGCCAATGATATAAATTTAGATGATAACCGAACATTTCTTGCTTTAATTCCTGCCCCATGGCCATTTCTTGTGTGGTTAGCATGCTTCACAAACTAAGCATTAAATAATTATCGCAGAGGTGCAATGGAGTCGCACATGCAAGCTATCCAACCAAAAGATCAATTGGGAATATAGATTAAATCCTTGTCACATCAACAATTGATTTCGATTGCATTGCCATCTTATCACCTTGATCATTCTTTAGCTCAAATGTCTTGCCAGCCTTCTATAAATTCAATAGGAAACACCACACTTCACCATCCTGAAGTGTCTAACATGGCGAGTACTCAGAGTGAAGGAGTTTCCATGAATGACTTCATTGGCATTGAGGAAATTGAGTGCATTCCTCTCTTTAAGCAATTGTCCGACCAGCTGAAAGAAGTATTCATCATCTAGAGTGAGGTAGAAGAGGAGGTGTCACATAGTATATTGGGAATAGTGTTCCTGAATCAAGTACATGTGCATAATGCTATGCTCCTGGAGAATTTTGTGTACACTATTTTTGCACCTCTAGATGTCGTGATTGTGGTATGAGAGCAATGGAGCGCCTGGTTCAACCCATGTTTCTCCACAGAGTTGATGTAGCCATTGTCGGTCTCAACAACTACCCACAAAGCAGACTGGTTGGTGACGCCATCTGCATTGCAACTACAACCCAGAATGGAGCCACTGAAGAAGTCATGACTCTTCTCCATTCAAGGATGGTGAGGAATGACATGGGGTTGTTTTCCCAATTCCTGCAGTCTCATGAGAACCTACAATCATCGAAACAAATAGAGTAACTTCAGGTGGTGGTGGAAGCAATCCACGTACTTATGTTTGCCATGTGTGCCTGAATAAAATGTCATCTTAATGTTCCCTAGTTTTTGTAATCAAATAATGAATTTTGTAATGCCATCAATATATATATATATATATATATAATAAAAATATAGCATTTTATAACTCTAGTATTGGCATTCTTTTCTAAGAAATTCTATCTTTCATTTTGATTTCTTTCACTGTATCTGAATGGTATCTACTATTTTCTTCTACATCAATGGGCTTCTCATTTTAAAAATTGAACACACCTTAATAAAACAAATGCACTATGGTTTCCTTAATTTCTTCTAGAAATGCACTTGGTAAATTGGGAAGTTCACAAAACTAAACAAATCACCGCCGATAGTTTTAGAAACCACTTAAACTCTCGATCAAACTTGAAAAACCTTGAAACTTGTCGTTGGCGGTCTTTTTGGCCAGTTCAAAAATCTCGAGTACAGATCGTTGACCTTCCAAAAAGAAGACTTAGGGTATTTAGGAAGTTACACCAATACCATAAAACAATGGCTGTGAGAAAATAGAGAAACAAAATGACAAAGAGCGGTACAAGGGGAAGTTAGATGAACTAGTGAAATCACTGCCTAGGTTACTGATACCTCACAAAACACCACTCAGCTTAAGACTTAACCAAAATTTTGAATAGGGATGTCAATTTTAGGAGTGAGGACTGAAATTAAGGTAACACTAAGTACCTTGAGAGGCTCAATTGTTACCACTCCTAGGTCTTGTACCTGTAAAACATTCCAATCAATAACATGGTTATCCCTGGTATATACTTTTTAAGGTATGATATGTGAAATACATTGTGCATCTTGGCAAGAGCTAGTGGCAATGCAATTCAATAAGAAACTGGGTTTATTTCCTCTAGAACCTTGAAAGGACCTATGTAGTGCAAAGCTAGTTTGGATGATTATCCAAACTTGATAGAACTCTTATGAGGTTTTACTCTTAACAACACTTTTTCTCCTACTGCAAAATTTTTAGGTACCCGCTTAGTATCAGTATAGCTTTTATGCCTATCATTGGCTTTTGCTAGCCTTTGCTTAATAATTCCTACTTGATCCTCCATTTCTAATAACAGATCTCTAGCCCAAGACTTATCCTATCCTCTAGCTTATCCCAGCTAATAGGAGTCTGAAATTTTCTGCCATACAGTGCTTCTAATGGAGCCATCTTGATTGCAAATTGATAAGAATTGTTGTATGCAAATTGAACTATTGGTAGGTAATCTCCCCACTTGTATTGTTGATCCATGCAATACATCATTAGTAGATCTTCAAGAACTTGGTTTACTCTTTCCGTTTTTCTATCCATTTCCGAATGATAAGCTAAAATTACATTCACCTTAGTTCCAAGTGAGGAGAACAAGGTTTTCCAAAATCTAGATGTCACACAAGAATCCCTATCCAAAATGATCTTCTCAAGAATCCCATGCAATCTAAACACTTCTTGAATAAATTTTTGAGCTATGACAAGAGCTCTATCAGTTATATTTCCCAAAATAAAATGTGCCACCTTAGTTAACTTATCCACCACCACTAGAATGGAATTTTTCTTATTCCTTGACATAGGTAAACCTTTCAAAAATTTCATGCTAATAACTTTCCACTTACTTTCGGGAATATCATGTGGATATAAAAGACCTATAGGGTGATGATGTTCTACTTTTACTCTTTGACACTCTAAGCATCTTACAATAAATCTAACAGAATCTCCCTTCATACCCTTCCAAAAATATAATTGCTTCGCATCCGCCAACATCTTCATCACACTAGGATATCCAGAGTATGGTGCGTTATGGACTTCTTTCCACACCAGGTTCCTTAACTCTTTTGAATTAGGTACATATATTCTCCCTTAAAACCTTAATAATCCATTTGGGTCAAAGTGAAAACCTTTGTACCTTGCATCTTGTGGATTATCCATGAGTACTTGCTTAACTTGCTTGTAAAATTTATCACCCATAGATTCTTGCAACACTTGTCCCTTAAAGTCAGTTTGAATTGTTACCATAGAGGTGGTATGCCTTCTTTGACTTAGGGCATCGACAACTCAACTCTCTTTTCCCTTAATGTAGCTGATGTTGAAGTCATAGTCTACTATCAACTCCAACCACCTTCTTTGTCATGCATTCATATTGGGTTGGGTAAATAAATACTTCAAACTGTGTTGATCAATCTTCAGTTCAAAAGGCTTTCCCATTAAATAATGTCTCCACATTTGTAATGCATGAACAACTACCACTAACTCTAAATCATGTGATGCATAATTTTTTTCATAGGGCTTCAAATTTCTTGATTCATAAGCAATGACTTTCCTTTCTTGCATCAAAACTCCTCCTAATCATTCACTTGATTCATTTGTTATGATAGTAAAGTTACCTTCCGAATCAAGTACCTTCAATATTAGTGAAATAGTTAACTTCTCCTTGAGTAGGTCAAAAGTTGATTGACACTTTTTCAACCACTCAAACTCCTTACCCTTCCTTTGTAATGAAGTAATAGGAAAAACTATTCTAGAAAATTTTGCAACAAACTTCCTATAGTAACCAGCCAAACCCATAAAACTTCTAACCTCTAGTACACTTTTGGGCATTGTCCACTCAAGTACCGCCTTTATCTTAGTTGGATCAACTGCAATCCCTTTCTCTGAGATTATGTATCCTAGGTATTGCACTTCCTTCTAAAAGAATGTACACTTAGAGAGTTTTCCATATAGCTTGTGCTCTCTTAACCATTAGAGAACTATCTCTAAATGTTTACAATGCTCCTCTTCATTCTTGGAATAGATCAAGATATCATCAAGAAATACTAATACAAACCTATCCAAGCAATCTATAAATATGTTATTCATTAGGTTCATGGATGTTGTAGGTGCATTCATAAGTCCAAAAGGTAGGACTGTGAACTTGCAATGTTTGTATCTAGTTCTAAAAGCAGTTTTAAAACTATCCTCGTCTTTGATCGTCAGTTGTTGATAGCCAAATTGCATATCAATTTTTGAAAATACTACCACTCCTTGCATCTAATTGAAAAGATCATCAATATGTGGCAATGGGTAATTATTCTTTATTGTAGCTTTGTTAAGCATATGATAATCTATACATAGGTGTAGGGTACCATCCTTCTTCTTAACAAAGATCATTGGCACTCCCCAAGGTGAAACATTGGGTCTTATCAATCCCTTGGACAACAATTCTTCCAATTGTGCCTTAAGCTCCATTAATTCCATTGTAGTCATCCTATAGGGTACTTTGGATACAGCTTTTGACCTTGGTACTAGGTCAATGGAGAAATCAAATACTCTTTTGGGAGGCAGTCTAGATAGTTCTTCTGCAAAGACATCCATAAATTTTTGTAAGATGGGATATTTCTCCATATTTGTTTCTCTAGATTCCACCACTACTCCTTCAACCTCTTGAGGAACTTGTGATTCATGATACATGTCATTATCTTGAGGAGTGAATTCCTTGAATTCCTCTAATTTATCCATTTTGACTGCAAAGAGTTGGCATCCTTTCTTTTTCAACCTATGCATTTGCATGACCAAAATCTATCGCAATTTCATTCTCTAGGTGTTCCTTGAAAAGACACTAGATTACCTAGACCATCTAGACATTCTACGGTTTTAGCATGGAAATCCACTTTAGCTCTATGCTTCCATAGCCAATTCATACCTAAGATGATGTCATAGGATCCTAAGGGTACTATTTACAAGTTTACTTCCGTTAAGAAACTAAGAAGTTCAACCCTTGCCTCAAATAAACATTGGTTCACCGTTGCTCTTGCCTAGTTTGCATATTCTACAACTCAATATTTTTCTATAAATCTAACCTTTCTAGAAATCTGATTAGCTACTCTAGGTGAAACAATATTTTTGTGGCTCCAGTATCTATAAGTATGGAAATAGGTAGACCAAACAAAGTACCTAGGGTTTCCACCGGGGTGATCTAGTATTCAACTTGTCGATTGTCCACTACTGCATGGATCCTTTGCTGAAACGCAGCCCGTTGAGAAGGAAGTGGATTGCCATGTGGTTGCGAACTAGATGTTTTTTTGGGAAATTGACTAGCATAATGATCCCCACCACATGTGAAGCATCCTTTCAATGGTCCTCTCCTTTTAACTACCCTCTCACAATTACCACCATTCCCTCCAGCTTTTCTATATTTACCACTATTGTAATTGTTGATGTTGTTTCCCCGATGATCCTTCCTTGACTCATTCCAATTATTGTGGGATCCTTTGTCCCCTTGCCTTTGATATTATTTCCCTTCATTAAACTTCTTTGAAGCTTGGTTGAATTGATACCCTCCAAACTTCTTTCTATTCTTCTCTTGGTAACTTGAGATGGCTTTAAGCTTCTGCTCTTGATTGATTTCCTTCTCATATACTAGGTCCATAGTGGTTGGACCATGTACATCCACTTCTCCACTTATTCAACCATGTAGACCCATAATGAACTTCTTGATATGAAATCACTCATCTTTTTGGTACATTGGGACATACCTCAAGAGATGAGTGAATTTCTCCTAGTATTCATTCACTAACATATCTCCTTGCTTAAGATTTTAGAAATCTATGAGCTTTTGATCAAAAAAGAGTTGGGGTAACCACCTCTTTCAAAAAATCTCAACAAACTCATCCCAAGTCAGTTTAAGGGAATTGATTCCAAGTTCCATCTTCTTGTTCATCCACCAGTTAGAGGCTTCTCCTGCTAATTGGAAAGCTCCGCACACAGCTTCGGTGACTTCAAAATAGTTCCTAATCTCAAAGTACTTCTCCATTTGTATTAACCAAGCCTCAACTTCTTCTCCGTTGATGCTTCCTTCAAATTTAGGACGGGTAATATTTCTCATATCCCTAGATAATTCAGTTGCCAAACGCTTCCTCTTGGTTCCCTTATAATATGATTGTGTTCTATCACTTTCTTGATCCTTAGATTTAGTGTAGTTTCTAGAATCTTCCCCTTCTTCCTCGGTGTTGGGAACTTCTTCATTTTCTTCATTGAGTGGGACTTCTTATTTTATTATTTCTCTTCCCTTCACTTCTTTCTCAAGGTTTCCTATCCTTGCATTAGTTTCATCCATGAAATTTCTAGAATTCGATCCAACTTGGCTTCAACATTATCCGGACCTTGTCCAACTTCTTGACTCCCTCCAGGATTAGTTCTTGTCCTAACCATTGTCTTAAGTAATGTTATACCTAGAGGTTCATCTTTTAATTAGATCCTATCATGGTTTACTAAATGCATAGGAAAACATATCAAAAGATAAAATAATCACATATAAAATTTCATTAAGGTTTTCATACACAAATTTTGATAAAAACATATTTCTTTCATTTGTTCATAAGGATCTCAATATCCTTATTTTTACATAGAATGACTATTTAAATAGTCAAGAGGAGAGTATCCATCGAATTCACTCTCAGATACATAGCTCAATGGGGTGTACCCATCAAACTTTTTTTCATCTCTCATTTGCTCTTTTCTATCCCAAAAAGGATAATAACCTTCAAATTTATCTTTCGATACATAATTTCGACATACATATCCCTTAGATTCTCCACTAGATCCTATAACAATAATTTCAGCCATAGGTATTACTTGAGGGTTTCTAAATATTAATGCAAGACTGACACTACATTTTGAGGGCATATCCCTAGAAAGTGATAACGAGTCCTATCTGGAAGGTGAGACGGATGGTAAGTTGTTGAAATTGGCTTCATATCTTATCCTTCTTTTCTCATGACTAATCCATGATAGAGTGTGACTGATTGTCTTGGTATCACTTAGCCATATGGTGTTGTCATAGTTGGTTCCCTCTATGGTACAACTAAGGGCTTCTTTTTCCTTCTTGGCCTATAGGTAACACTCATTTCCAATCACTGACCTTCTTGTAGTTAACCTGAGACGCACCATCCTGGCACAAGAATTTTCCAAACATTAGACTCATAATATTGGAAGGAAAAGCATAGCAAGCACATAGATTCTAGAGCTGAACCTGGTACGTCTAATACCAAGTGTAACATGCCCATTTCTCTACACAGTAACCTTATTATGTTTTAACCTGAAGTAAAAGTTCAAGCAACTATCCATTAAGAGCAAAAAAAAATTTCCTTAAATATAAAAGATAACATGCACATTTGAGAAAAAAAAACATCTTTCCAAGCTTTCCATTGCATTATATTAAAGTATTACAACTTTCCATTTTTTTGATAACAGTCAATAATTCATGATAACATTTATCTTGTACAATCTTTTCATCATAATGGATACAAAATACAAATACAAGGCTCTATTGAGCTTACTAGAAAAAGATGTACGAATAGTCCTAGAAATCCTCCATTCAAAACCTTGGTCACCGACTGGAGAGGAGAAGCATCACTCAAGTGCTTTTTCGCCAACCATAGACTAATTGCAGTCCCCCACACATCTATTTAATTGATAGATGGCCCTACCCTTCGATGAAGAGATTGGTTTGGTAACCTAATAAGAATATGACCTTTTCTAAGCTTGGTGGAGTGTCCTAAATGATTCTAGATCTATCATACAATGGCTACAACCTATACATATGACATTACCTATCTACTACGTAAATTTGGAAACACAGTGATTTGACAGTGTAAATAGTTGCAACTTACACTACTTTGGCTAAAGTGTTCATCACTCTTAATTTCAGAGTGTCTGTCACACACTCACCCACCTTCCTAGCTCGATTTATATATGACCATTCATACCCTATGTATAGGCTATCCCCTTCATTGGATTATCCTAACCCCAGGAATAACCTATTACCTCTATGTTTATCTAATACATCTACGAAGTAACCATAGTAACTCTATGAATCAACTAGCTTAACCATTAGCTACGTAAGTTGTTTCCCTAATATAGTGTATAATACCCACTATATCCACCCATTCCTTACTATGGAATCCATAAAAACACATCAAACAAATGGATCTTTATACTAAATACAACAAGCTTCCTTTCACTTTCATAAAATAATAAAATGATCTTTCCTTAATAAGCAATAGAACTAACTTCCCAACAAAACAAGAAATGTCACACAATCTTTTCAAAAACATAGAACAAAGTATAAAAGTGTAGGAATCAACATGCCTGTTTATGCAATGTGATGAGTCCATTTAATAGTCTATTTCTTGATTTTTTATGCATGCTTTTAGACATTATCAAACAATCCTTTCAGACATATTCCTATGTTATGCTATCTTTTTATGCTTATTATACAACCTTGGACCTAAGTTAGAGTAATGGAAATATAGTTATGATATAGTAGTATTGCATAATTTATATGTGGATATGTATGGAAAGTGATTGAAAATTTGTATTTAATCATGGTAGTTAGCTTTGTGTATGTGTTTTTTGGATTAACCTCTTGCAGCTCAAGAAGACACTGTAGACCACAACAACTAGAAGTTGTAACCCACAGCTAAAGGAGGTCTTGGACAGTGAAATAGGTGAAGTTCCAGAACAAGCTGAGTGTAATAACTATTGTGTGGAGACACCTGGTGGAGTTAGTTGTGCATCATTATGATAGTTAATAAAGTGTTGAAGAAGAAGAATCCTTTTATTGATAGGATTCTAGATAATTGATTATGTGTTCCACATGCAGATCTATTTTGCAGAGTTTTTTTTCCATTTGAACTCTTGTTTCTTTTCAATTGTAATTTGAATAATTCAATCTTAATTAAATACTCTGATATCTAGGGAGTTTTAGTTAATTATTTTAGTTAAGAGTTGTGTTTAGAATAAACTCCCTTATGCTTGTATATAGTCAATGGTTGAGTCTTTAGATAGTTAGTTGGTTAATCTCATATTAGTGGATTTTGTTATCAATTACTTCAAAGTTTTTAGTTGTAATCTACAGACATGTTGATTGCTCAAAAATGATTTTCTTGAATGCAATCTTTGAGCAATATTTTATGTGATCTTTTGAACTGCATAATGAATGGAGTTCAAGTTGATATGGTTGCGTATAATCTAAAGATTTAGATCTAGTTTTAGTGAAGTGAAGATAGCTACTTGAGTAGGCCACTCAAGGTAACTGTCCTTCACTACATTTATAGCTATTTTATTCTTGTTTAGTACTTATCTGTGTTTATCATTACTTTATAAATTTCATGTAAGTTAAAAAATATTGGCATATTGTGATTATCAATAATGATAGTTCATGTGCATGAATGCATTCAATTGACTTGTAGTGCTTCGAAGAATAGTTTAGTTATGTAATCAGTTTTGAGTTAGTCTCAGTAATTCTCTATCAACAACTATTCACCTACAGATTATGTTGTAGGCACCTGTAGCCATTAGTGCCAATTTACTTCTACTTTTATGCATTTCTGTGATTTTCTAGCAAGTAGAATACCTCTAATAGAATAACCTAGGTAACCTCGGGTCTTTGAAAGCACATATAGTGCCATCACCATCTCAAGTTTACAAGCCATGTTGACAATTTAATGAAGTATTTACAAAGTTGAGTGGACTATTTAGCTAGTCATTCCTCTGAATTGTGTGGTTTCTACCAAGTTTAGAAGACACTAGTTTAGACTCTACATTTTTGGCGCCATTGTTAGGGATGGTGCTACTTTCATAGACTTGTTTTTCCAAGATTTCATAGTTTACACTTTGTTTTTAGCATTAGCACTATTAGATTTAATCTTCTTCAACATACTAGAAAGTTATACTAACATTGTGCAGGACCGCTACTATACAAAGCCATATTTATTGTATGTTGAGGCAGGAGACTTGTTGGACAGATTCCTCCCCTCAACATGCCAAGAAGCCATAGAAAATATTGGTGACTCCAGTACTCAAAGAGAGGGTAATAGTGAAGAAGAAACTTCTCTTTCACCAACAAAGGGGACATACCGAACCATGGGTAATGCACCAAGGGATGACCCAGAATATGTGACCTTTGAGTTTCCAATCACACACCAAGAAAGGGCTATTGTGCTAAAGAATATCCCTCCTTCAACATTACCAATCTTTTATGGGTTGGTGACTAAAGATCTAGAAACATTTATGTTTCATTTTGATGTCCAATGTAGGAGTTATGATTATACCTCTGATGCTCATAGGATCAAGCCTTCCCTGCCACTCTAAAAGAAGAAGCCCTGAGATGGTTTATGGGATTAGGCAAGGATGCTATTACAGATTGGGATACCATGAAAATAATTTTCTTGGAAAAGTACCAAGAATATTACAAAGGACTTGATAGGAGGAGAGATGACATTTTCAAAATGTCACAAAAGGAGGATGAGCCATTAGAGGACTATGTGGAGAGATTTTATTTTGCTTTGAAGAAAAGTTGAATGAACAAGTTATCTGAAGAATCCCTCAAGTTAGTATTTTTGAGGGGAGTCAATGAGGACTACATGGATTCCCTCAATCTTATTGTGCAAGGGGATATCTCTCAAATACCATTTGAAGAAATTTGCAAGGTCTGTAGAAGTTACTCTAGGACCTTCACTAAGAGGCCAAGAGGAGAGAGGACATCAACCATTAGCAAATAATCTAATAGGGTTTCAAAGATAGAGTTAAGTAATTTGTTGTCCAACATGAAGGAGGACATTATCAATCATCTTTCCACTCAGTTGGACACTCTCCATATAAATAAGAAGCAAGAGGAAGCTGACGCAATTCTCACCGAATACTACCCTAGTTGTAGACAAAGGAAAGCAAACTGTAAATGCAAGAGGGTGGCTAGTCTTCAACAAGACAAAACAAAGAAACCTGATTTTCAACCACTTGAAGGAGAGGATGGATAGTTGTTTTATATAGCTCAGAGAAGGTCATGGAAACAAAGACTATGCTACAGGACCCTCTTAATTTCAATTCCTTTTTTCTAATTAGAAATCAGAATTTTTCTGTTTCTAATTCCCAACCTTGGCCAAATAACCAAAATCAATGGAAAAACCCTCAGCAATGGCAACAACCTCAGCAAAATTGGAACTAGTAGCAACTAAATTTTTTGTCACAAAAAAATTTCCAAGGTTCCAATTACAATCCTCAATGTCCAACACAACAAAACTAGTGGCAACCACAATGGCAAAAAGGTCAGTAGTGGTAGCAGCAAAACATGAATTATTAGCAGCCTATGCTTCCTCCTTAGCCACAACAACAAGCCATTATGCCTAATCCATAAAATCCTACACCTCAACCACCAAGACCACCACAATTACCTTCCCAACTTGCACCTAACCCTAACAACAAGTTTGTTCAATAGGCTTATACTAACTAGGCTATTCAATACACCACCTATTGGGTAGAGGTGAGTGAAGTCCACCTTAATTTAGGGAAACAACTAGCTAGACCTTAATCCCCTCAAATCACTGAAATGAAGGATGAGGAACTTGTAGTTGAAGCTTCAAAAAAATTATCTTTGGGACTTGAGTCAAATCGGGTACACCATACCACCTCAAGTCTAGAGCCTCCTTTTTTTGAATGCTTAGCCATTCAAAAACATCATACCCAAGTTGAGACAAACATACTGGGTCAACTTAAGGATGTCAATATCAAGATACCTCTCATCCAAGCTATTAAGGATTACAATCTATACCAAAGCATTCAAAGACCCATGTCTTAAGAAATCGGGGAGAAAAAGGAAGGATCCTCAGACAGTTCATGTCCTAAGGAACCTTGTTGATATCATGCTAGGGAACATAACTATCCCTAAATACTTAGACCCTGGTAGTACAGTAGTGGATGTTAAGATTAATGTGACCCTTATAATCAAGAATACCTTGATATACTTAGGGGAAAAAATCAATATCATGAGTAAAGAGACAATACAATTACTTTAGTTAGCCAACCTAAGACCTACACTGATTGTTTTACAGTTGGCTAATAGTTTAATAATTAATCCTGAAGGAATCATTCAGGATTTAATTATTGCATTGGATTCTTAGGAATACCCTATAGACTTCATAGTATTATAGCTAAAGGTCAACCTTGTAGGATATCCACTCATTCTAAGCAAACCATGGTTAGCTACAACTATGCATTCATAGGCTATAGGTCTAGAAATATGATAATATCTAATGGGACTATGACCAAGAAATTGGTACTTTATCCTCCAGCCCAACCATATGTTGATCTTGAGCAAACTATTTGGCCTACTTTGGATGAGGAAGACCAAGATTCCCTATAGACTTTGATGACAATAGAACACATCCCTTTATTTGACAATCAGGATGAGGATGATTTAATTGCTCATATAATACAAAATGACTACAGTAGGAACCTGCAACAACATGACTATCTCTCATGCCTACAAGACCCTTTACAAAGTATTATACTTGCTAACTCCTCAAAAGACATATCTAAGATCTCTCATTCCTTATTACTACAACAATGTGTACCAATCATTCCTAGCCTTGACCTCTCATCTATGCAAGAATCATCCAAAGAACTAGAAATTATTCCAAGAAAAATGTTGAACATAAACAATGCATTGACTAAAAAACAACAAAATTCTCTACATACAGTGGTGCAGGCACACACAACAGCCCATGCATGGGACTACCATGATATGAAGGGTATAGATCATGACTTATGTAGGCATAGGATCTATATAAATGTTAGTTATAGGCCCATTAGACATCCTCAAAGATGAATGAACCCTGCCTTGAGAGAAATAGTTAAATCTGAACTTCAAAAACTCCTTGATAGGGAAATGAACACAACCACTAGGAAGGACCACTTTCCATTGCTCTTTATAGATCAAGTGCTTGAATCTTTAGCGGGGAAGAAGTAATTTTCATTCCTAGATGGTTTCAATGGTTACAATCAGATAAAAATTGCTCCAGAGGATCAAGACAAAAGAACATTTACATGCCCTTAGGGTACCTATGCTTACTCAGTTCTACCCTTTGGTTTATGCAATGCCCCAACTACTTTCTAGATGGTAGTTCTCAACATATTTTCTTATTATTCTCATGACTCTATGGAGATATATATGGATGAATTCACTACATATATGGAAACTTATAAAGAAGCCCTTAGTAATCTTGAAAAGGTTTTAAAGAGATGTAAAGAACACAATTTATCCCTTAGTAATGAGAAGTGATTTATGATGATGACTTGGGGAATTTTTTTAGGTCATTTCATATCCAGTGAAGGGAACCAAGTTGATCCACATAAGATAGAGATCATATCCACATTACCTGTTCCACAATGGCAAAAATATGTTAGAAGATTCCTAGGCCATGCAGGCTATTATAGGAGGTTCATTCATAACTTTAGTAAGATTTCTACACCATTATTTGTTCTACTGACTAAAAACATAGAATTTGATTAGACATCAGAGTGCCAACATTCCTTTGAAGAATTGAAGAAATCCTTAACCCAAGCACCTATTTTAAGGGGGGCAAATTGGACCTTATTATAAAATTGGTTGCAGAATATGAAATCGGGCACAAAAAGTCAACACCTTATCACCCTCAGGCCAATGGCTAGGTGGAGGTTACCAATAGAGAAATTGAGAGTATTTTGACTAAGATGATGCAATTACATAGAAAATATTCGGTTGCTAGATTACCAGAAGCAGTATAGACATACAAAACAACATGGAAAACAACAACAGGTTTCAAACCCTATGAGCTAGTATATGGCAAAACAACAGTCCTCCCAATGGAGTTTGAGTATAAGACATTAAGAAAAATAGTGGAGTTGGACATGGATCTCATAGTAGCTCAAAAGGAAAGGTTACACCACTTAAATGGATTGGATGAAATTAGGATGGAGGCAATCCATCACACTAAGATAGTACAAAACTAGAGGACAAAGTGGCATGACCAATACATCAAGATGAAGGAATTTAATGTAGGAGAATGGGCCTTGTATGATTCAAGATATAAGTATTTTAAAGGGAAACTTCAATCCAGGTGGTTGGGACCTTATGTGATCAGCCAAGTCTTTCCTAATAGAGCATTAAAGTTGCACGTGCCATAGATGTAGTATGGTTCTCACTCCTAGTCAATGGCCACAGGTTGAAAATATATAAGAAATCAGTATAAAAGGAAGATTTCATTCTATCTCTCATTCAATAGTATGGTCCTCTTAGTGATCCAGATACAGGTTCAAAAACACAAAATGAGGACACAACAGCAACAGATATACCAAGTTCTTCAGGTGACTCAATGATTGAGCTACACAACTCAACCCCTGAGATCACTTAGGTTTAATTTCTTATTTCATCTCACATGCACAACACAGTCACACTAATGTACATAATTTTTCTGGAGGGACCTGTCTTATATATACAACTATCACAATTTCATAAGGGCCTTGTTGCAGTAGGGACCTGTAGCATAAAAGTTGTGGCAATTCAGATGGGACCTAATGCCGAAGGTACCGGCAACACCACTTAGCAATAAATTTCAAAAATTGGCACCACGTTAATTGTAATTCCCACCTTTTTCACCTCATTTTCCTCACGCATGCAACATAAGTCTTATCATAATAAGTACACATGGCATGCTTATCTTATTCAAATTCAAGCATTGGAACTATCACATCACTACCCATCATCCTTCTATTTTGTTTCATTTCATTACACTACCACTTTATCATTCATTCACCTGCAATTATTTCTTTTCATATCAAATCATCATGTGGATACATTTTATTCATCTCACACATGCGACATTCAATTAATCACCTTTGATAGGTATGCAAAGTACATTACCATCTATGACCAATGGCATAGTATAGGTTAACTACATCCTATCCATATACGAATTTGAGACATATTTAACCCACTAAGCATCAATCCCAATAAGATCATTCATTGTAAACAAAGACAAAGAAGCCATTAAAACTAACATTCTAAATCATGAAAGTTTGACAAACCTCTAATCTAAGACATTGAAACTTATCCTATTGGGGGAGTGGTGCCGCATTGATGTGGAATGATGACCCTTTCTCAATCCCTTGGATAATGAGCTTGTTTCAATTAGTTTTATTGAAGAAAACTGATGAAACCATTGATATATGTGTATGAAAATATGATTTAAAGCTAAATTAATATGATGCAATCTATTCTAACATGATTTATGCTAAGATGATCGATATGGGTGTATGCAAATCTACTCTAAATGTATGCAAGCTTCAAAAGATTAAAATCCTAATTAACAAATAAGCTAAATGTATGCATCAATGTTATCATGGAATCCATTAATGGAAGCTAAGCTAATATGCAAGTAAATAAAGCTAAAATGATGTAAAATGTGAGTGCAAGTGCAAATGAGTTTAACAACATAAGTTTGATGTTAAAAGATCGATCCATTTGTTTCCAAATAGTGCTTTATTTATAGGAAAGCAAATGAAAAATGAAGGACTAAGATTGAAAAAGCTAATCAATGGTCAAAAAGGAAAGAAGATCATGGATCATGGATTCCCATCAAGGGTTGAGAATGCAAGTTGATATTTAATCAAGGGTTTAAATCCATCCAAACAAACACACTTTCAAAACTTGCACAAGAAGTTTTGTTGAAAACTTGCACATGAAGTCTTGTTGAAAGTTTGTTGCAAAAAAAGGAATATTCCCTTTTTCAAATGAGTGAAGAAAGAGAATATTCTCATGGGTGAGGAAAATAAATATTTAGCAAATTTTAACAAAATTATAATGTGCAAAAGGGAAAGGAATATTCAACAGGAATATTCCTTTTGGAGGAATGTGAAAAGGAGGAATATTCCTTTGCAAGTGGGGGCAATTAGATTTATTAGTAATTGAATAATTAAAACAATGTTAATTATACAATTTTAGAATAATTATATGATATTCATTAAATAAAATGATTTAATGAAAAGGGGAGATATGACATGACATTTAATTAAATAACTTAGGGTTATTTAATTAAATAAGACTTAGGGATTTAAATTAAACAACTTGATGTATTTAATTTAATAAGATGAAATGTTAGCATGAAAGGGGGTGAATTAACCTGATTAGATTAATTAGGTTAATAGATACAAATGATGCAATTAATTAAATAGCTAGGAAAAATTAATTAATTAAGCAAAAAGAGGATGGATTTTAGGAGGAAATGATGTGAGTATACCAATGTGATCCATCGAGACATTTTTAAGTGTCTACACCATCATTATCATGGATTTATTAACGCTTTCATTATGCATTTCCATATAAAATTAAGCATGCAATCTATTCATTACATTTATTTCTATCTATAATCATACCTTCGCCTATCATGAGTTGAAGTGAGGTCACTTCAAACCTTAGGTTGGGGGAAGGTATTATATCAGCCAAATTTTTCATTTTTCGCTACTCAAAATCACATGCAAACCCTTTTTGTCCTAAATTGCACCTACTTTTTGCTATTAGTTTCAATGCCAATTCCCTAAAATATGTTATTCTAAGCTAATTTGAACCTAGAATCCATTTTTAAGCTTAATTAAGCTGATACAAAGAAGGGAAGTTGCAATTACAGTCTAGTTATAGTAAAGAGTGCGTGAGAAAGCAATAGAATAAGAGAAGGGTTTTGAGGGTGGTGAAGTAGAAATTGAGTTGAATTTCTAAGGTTAGAATATTGAGCAAAGGTAAAGAGACTCACAAATGGGAGGTGACATTGTTAGAAGATTGCCATCAACACACAAATAGATATTAGAAGACACATTGGTATT
Source organism: Sequoia sempervirens (assembly GCA_007258455.2). Classification (NCBI taxonomy): domain Eukaryota; kingdom Viridiplantae; phylum Streptophyta; class Pinopsida; order Cupressales; family Cupressaceae; genus Sequoia; species Sequoia sempervirens. The sequence continues at coordinate 588,014,762 of VDFB02000015.1, read as the reverse complement.
GCCTATCCACACAAGGGTTAGTTGGTTGGATTACTTTCTAAAGCTAACATAATTTGACAATGAAATAATAAGGAGATTCATAGACACATTGTTGCATGACGAATCCATGGTAAAAGGGTTGTCAGTAGATGCATCAGAAGAAGCAATTTCACAAGTATCTAGTTTTCCCAGGATTGGAGCTGAATTTCCAGCTCAAGCAAATATAGTGGCAGTAAGAGAAGAATTTTGTGAATGGGGATAAAAATTGGACTCATCATCCCAAGGTACAAAAATAGTCTCTTCCATGGATTTGGGCCAACTGTGCTTCTTATGTTATTAGATACCTTACTTGTGATGGTAGAAAAAATCTTCTATACACTATACATTTCAAATTACTTAGTCATCTTCATCATAATAGACTAGTAAATGTACCCAATTACCTCTACAATATGTTGAAAAGGATGGCATATGAATATCAGAGGAAATAGAGTGATATAGCTTTATCACATCATTGTTTAATAGCCCTGTTAATAAGAAGGAGTTTGAGAATTGAATACCCACAGCTATCCTAGGAATATTTTTTGAAATGGCAAGATATTAACAGTCTGCTTGAGGCACCTATAGGAATTGAAACCCTAGAAACACAAGCTGAGTTTGGAAGAGAAACCCCTCTTGGTTCACCAGCTGCTTCACCTACTCGCAACCAAGGTGAACCTGAGGAGTGTAATGTGTATAAATCATCACCTACAACATCTAGGCAACCTGCAACAAAGAAGACTCCATCCACCTTTAAGACACCAAAACTTAAGAAAAAGGGGGGTAGCTCTTCTACACCTTCAAAGGTGTAGACGAAAAAGGAAACACAGAAAGAAACTTCTGCTACACCTAGACATTCAGACCAGTTGAAAAAACAAGGTGTTATGAGGGGGAGTGTAGCAAAACCAGAAGAGGAGACAAAGGGAAAGAAACAACAGGAAGAGGATGTGATGTTGGTTAAAATAGACTAAAAAATAAAGGGAAATACCTCTGGAAATGTGCATACTCTTGCAAAGAGGAAGAGGTATGCATCACCACTTCTAATTCAGACTCAGAAGATGCATTTATTGCCAAGAAAGCACAAAATAAAACCCTAGATAGTCCTCATCATGAAGACTATGATTGTACACGAGGTGGTAATGAACAGCTTTTAGAAACAGAGGAAATGTCTTTAGAGGATAGAAATATTAGGAAGTAACTTTAGGAAGCCCTAGATAGAATTAAATAGTTGGAAGAACTCGTGTAGGGTTATGAGAAAAGATATAAAGAAAGGGATACAAAGATACAAGAATTGGAGGAGAAATTGTAGACATATGGGCATGGTGCAAAGTTGGACCTATTGGCACAATTGGCCATGACAAAAATAGGGGATGGAGAACTTACAATAGCCAATCAAAAATTTCCTACCACAAAAACTCAGACTTACCACACAACTTTGTGTCTTGGATACCAACTATGGAAGGTCACTAATGAATTCTCATAGGAGAAAGAAAAGTGGATAAAGGAAAAAGAAACTTTGATTACAAAGCACACCAAAGTGTTAGAGGGAAAGGACACTAAATTGAGTCAAATGACAATCAAAAAGGAAGAAATAACAGATAAGGCTGCCCAAATTTTCAAGTGTAGACCCCTAGCTAGAACAGATGCCTAGTTTCTCCAAGAAAAATTTCTAATCTTTCAATTTAGTAGGTTGATCAGCAATAAACCGGTTTCCATGAGTAACAAGTTAGGGGATTTGCAGGTAAGAGCTTTAGCATCCTATTTTAGAAATAAAAAATTTAGAGGTGAACCCATGGAGGAATATGCAGAAAGAGAAAATTCAGTTGCACTTCCAATGAGGAAAGAGTCCAAAGATCTTGATGAGATAATAGATGAGTGGTTACTACTCCTGAAACACAAGGGTGTAGGAAGAAAAATTATGAAGGTAAGGATACATGACTATGATAGAATGAAGACACTGGCAGTTGGGTTAGTTCAAAATTGTTATACATATGTACAAGAAAGGTGGAATAGTTTGACTGTAGAGCTACAAATAAAGGAACCTCATTCATCATATAACTTCATATCTATGATTGAAAGAGTGAAAAGGTACATTGATATTGTTGTTTATCAAGCAACTAAATGGATACCACTCATATTCCAACTTCCTATCCTCCTTTATCCATTTCCACATTGGACAAGAGATAGGATGAAGGAATGTGAGGAGGCTGAGAAAACCAAAATGAAGAGACTTGTAATTTACAAAGGGTTCTACCTGAAGCAAATCAAGGGAGTAGATATTGTCATGGACCTCAAGGAGATTACATTGCATTATAATATGTACCCCTAGTGCATTTTGATTGAGGGAAAACAAAAAGGATAGTTGGGGGGAGTGATGAGTCCATTTAATAGTCCATTTCCTGATGTTTTTATGCATGCTTTCAAACATTATCAGACAATCCTTTCAAACATATCCTATGCTATGTTGTCTTTTTATGCTTATTATACAACCTTGTACCTGAATTAGAGTAATGGAAATATAGTTATCATATAGTAGAATTGCATAATTTATATGTGGATATGTATGGAATGTGATTGGAATTCTATGTTTAATCATGGTAGTTAGCTTTGTGTATGTGTTTTTTGGATTAACCTCTTGCAGCTCGAGAAAACATTGTAGCCCACAACAACTAGAAGTTGTAACCCGTAGCCAAAGGAGGTCTTTGATAGTGAAACAAGGGAAGTGCCAAAACAAGCTGAGTGTAATAATTATTGTGTGGAGACACCTTATGGAGTTAGTCATGCATCATTATGATAGTTAATAAGGCACTGAAGAAGAAGAATTTTTTTATTGATAGGATTCTAGATAACTGATTATGTGTTCCACATGCATATTTGTTTTGCAGAGTTTTAATTCCATTTGAACTCTTGTTTCTTTTTAGTTTCAGTTTGAATAATTCAATCTTAATTACATACTTTGATATCTAGGGAGTTATAGTTAATGATTTTAGTTAAGAGTTGTGTTTAGAATAAACTCACCTGTGCTTGTATATAGTCAGTGGTTGAGTCTTTAGACAGTTAGTTGGTTAATCTCATACTGGTGGATTTTGTTATCAATTACTTCTTAGTTTTCATTCATAATCGATAGACATGTTGATTGCTCATAAATGATTTTCTTGAATACAATCTTTGAGCAAGATTTTATGTGATCTTTTGGAATGCATAATGAATGAAGTCCAAGTTGATATGGTTGTGTAGAATCTGAAGATTTAGATTTGGTTTTAATTAAGTGAAGAAAGCTACTTGAGCAGGCCACTCAAGGTCACTATTCTTCACTACGCTTATAGTTGTTTTATTCTTATTTAGTAGTTATTTATGTTTATTGTTACTTTATAAATTGCATGTAAGTTAGAATATATTGTCATATTATGATTATCAATAATGGTTGTTCATGTGCATGAATGTGTTCAATTGAATTGTAGTGCTCCAGAGAATAGTGTAAGTTATGTAATCAGTTTTGAGTCAGTATCAGTAATTTTCTATCAACAACAGTTCAGCTACAAATTATGTTGTAGGCACCTATAGCCATTAGTTCCAATTTAATTCTTCCATTGTTATGTGTTTCTGTGATTTTCCAGCAAGTAGAATACCTCTAATAGAATAACCTAGGTAACCTCAGGTCTTTGAAAGCACATATAGTGCCAACACCATCACAATTTTACAAGCCCTATTGACAATTTAATGAAGTATTTACAAAGTTGAGTAGACTATTCAGCTAGTCATTCCTTTGAATTGTGTGGTTTCTACCAATTTTACAAGACACTAGCTTATACTCTACACAATGCTCCAATTGGTTGATTTAGATTCACAACAAAGCCTTCCCAACTCAGTCAAAAAATCTCAAATAACTTTCCCCCACTTTACCAAGACTTCCTCTCAAATTCCTCAGAAACTCTCTCTCTCTCACAACTCAGGAAAACAAAATATAATAACTTAGAAAACTCACAAAAAAATACAGATATGCATGCTCTCTAAATGAGGTAAATAGCTTCTCAATTCATACACAAAAATCAGCAACTAAAGGCTAGAAACAAGGCATGAGGATTGACACTTCTAAGCTCAATTGATTTGACTCGGCAAGCTAAATAAAAGGCGGCAGCTAAAAATTATGCATAGGGAACACATACACAACCAATTGAATGAGTCACTCATCATAAATGAACAACAAGAAAGACAATTAGAAATGCAAGACATATGTTTTCCTACAGGTCAACTTACATAGACAACTGCACTCTCAACTAATTCCATATATTTCATATGCTTCACAATCTACAAATTCATACTGAGAATAGACTTCTAATCTATTCAACTCTTTCCCAATTTTGTGCCACCTTATGCCATTTGTGCCACATTATTTGGTCGATGTTTACTATTTTGACTTAGACGACTATTTCTTGTGCATAATCATTTGCTATTGTTTTGCTTTGACAAAGTCTTGGCAGCGATTCTTACACGTTGGAATGCACTGGTTAATAAGTGCTTTATATGGCATTGCTTATATTCATATTACTATGCACTTTATATGTTTTAAACTCCATTCAAATATATATAATTATGCGCTGCTTACTTTAGCGTTGTTTGAATTGTAATATGTTGTGTGGTATTCTTATCATAAGCTAAATTTAGAATGTTATGCACTATATGATAATTCAACACTAAAGATACTCATTATTATGCAAATAATGCCATAAAATGAAGTATTTCAGTTTTCATTTATGCAATTGTTTTATAGAAAGAGAAAAGATTACACAAAATTTGCATAAAATAGCTGCCTTTTATTCATTTTACAAAAGTATGTTGATAAGTTTCCCACACAAGCCGTGGGAATGATTGAAAAATGCAACATAAAACTAAATTATACATCTAAAGAAAAGTAAAAGAACACATGAAAGGAATAGGGATTCGTCATTGCCTGAATGACAAACCCCAAGGTTGATCAGATGCATCTTCATCTCCCTTCGTTTAGTAAGCTCCAAAGATGCCTGCAAGAGATGGAATAGATGGTGTTAGAGCTCGAGATTCCAATTCTCCTCATATGCAATATCAACAAATATACCTACTTTTATGAAGCATTAAAATTAGATATATACAATTATTAGAAGTATCCAGGAAAAGCAGATCATTAATCATCATAAGGTTGTTAGCTTCATTGTTTTTATTAACTTGTTTGTTCACTGTGTAGGTATAGGTACATTTACCATTGCAGGATTAATCTATTCAACATCACAGTATGTCATGCCTATGTATATATATGTATGTATATATTTATACATACATACATACATGTATGTATATATATATGTATGTATATACATGTATGTATGTATGTATGTATATATAAATACATATATATACATGTATGTATGTATGTATTCAAAATTCACAAGTTAATAGAGTTGTATCATTCAATATATGGATACTCATATGTATCCTCATATTTCACATATAATAATGTATGCATATATATACGTATATGTATATATATACATATATATATTAATATACTTGTATGAATATTTCCATTGTGTCGATACATACACATATGTTAATATACATATATATACTTGTATACTATATATATATATATCATACTTGATATATAAACATATATTAACACATTCATATCGATCGACATATATACATGGTATATATATGTATATATATGTCATCTTGTCCGATCAATATTTCCATGCATATGGATAATCCGTCCATGAACATAGATATGTCTATCTACATATACTCATGTGTGTAATTACTCATGTGAATGAATTTATCGTTGACACATATTGTATATATATACACACATATATATATATCCTTATCGATTCAATAGAAACACATTAAAGAAGAACTCTCTCATAAAAAAAAATTCTCAACATTGAAAACCCTAAACAAGAACATTCACTAATAAACCACAAGCAAGACTAAAGTTAACTTACTTATTCCCCAACTATTATCCCGACTTGACCAAACTAGAAGTGTGTGTGTGAAAGCTCAATTTAGGTCTTTATCAAAGGTTACCAGACCAAGTTCTTCTCCCTAAGTTACTTCCCCTCTCTTCAGGAGGGTTGATTAAATTCTTGCATCCAACTTATCACATTGCAATAGTAGTCAATTGAAAACAATACATTCATTTGCATCAAATATTTCACAATTAGAATCATTTCATAACATCAAATTAAATCAACATTTATTCTTCATATTTCCAAAACACATAAAACATAAGTACACTCATTTCAAGCTTTTTCACCCAACTAGGTAGTAACACGATGGGGTGTAACAAATACATCCCTTATGCTTATATTTGATATGCAAATACATAACAAAAAATAGATATTTTGAAGGAATGTTAATTCTGGTATTTGAACACTAATAACATCATAGAGAAGTCCATTTTAGATTTCACCATAAAGGTAAACTTTTGTGGATTAAGGAGACAATTAGTTTTGAAATTTAAATTTACTATAAACAATATGTTTGTCTCCATATCCATGACATTGCCCCACTATCTCATCTATACTTAATCCAATTTCTTCATAACCTTGTCAAAGTGATATCTTTAATTTTTATAATTTATGTACAAATAGTATATTTCCAAATTCTAATTGCTCACCCCATGTATATAAATTTATTCATATTATAATATTGTAGGTTACATTCAAAATAGTGGTAGGTTTACAACTGCTTATCATCTTGGGATCTCTTACCATTTCACATAAAAGTGATGATTTTAAATTGATTATTTTGAACACAAGTCTTAAAGTAGTTTATATGTTGCAAAATATATTGTACAAGAGATCATAATAACATGTGCACATATTGTGAATGATAAGGTGGGTTGAACACTAACTACTTACAAATGGTTATTTCAAATTAGGTTCATTATAAATTATACAAAAATCCACCTCACTAAATAATAGCTCCCTTTTTATCATAATGTCATGCCATTCATATATTTTATTGTATTAGTTGAAATGTGTATCCTCATTTTACTTCTCATATTAGTAAATAAATCTTCTCACTTCCTTGTATTATTGATATACATAATGTAGTAGTCTTCTTCTACCTCTTTGTAGTAGCCATCATTAACTCTAGACCTTTTTCCACAAAATATAAATAGCCAACCTGTAATCACAAATATAGGAGCCAAATTCATAGTAAACTTGATCTTAATATGCCTTGATAAAATTATCATCTTGAGCTAGAGAATACAAGAAGGAAATAGAGAAATTGCTAAAACAATAAAATTCTTAAGATTTTAGGGAAGAAAATAAACTAAGTCAACACCCAAAAGTTGAATTCTAAGAAATTCAAACATTCTACAGAGCTAAGGAGATATAGAGGTGTTAGGATATGTCTATGGGATTGTTATGCAATATAAATTAGGGACCCTAAGTCCAAGCAACATCGATGTGATGCAAGAGAATCTCCCTCTTGCCAAGAACTTCACAAATTCACACAACAACAACTATACAAATATTGCAACACAAATATTTGCTTGATTTTATTGGAATAAAATAAACTCGATGACAATATTCAACTCAACAATAGTATGACACTCATATAATTAAATTTACTAATCTTCACAACAAATGATAATTATTTGCAACAAATTATTTTATTCAATGATCTTTATAACCTCTCAAAGCTACACAACCACTACATTTGCATATGCCTTGGTTACAAGGTAGCGTATCCACCTTCTTGGCACCATTTCACTCTATATTTCCTTAACTTTTATTCTGCCCACTTGTCTTAGCTATGCACCCCTTTGTTGTTCTATATTCCTTTACTATGCTTTTCAGTGCGCCCCTTTGTTGTTCTATATTCCTTTATTATGTTCTTTGTTTGAAATTATTCTCAACCCATCACTACACAAGCCACTCATTACATAAGGCAACGATGGAATTTTCCCTCTTTGGCACCCTATCACCATTGCGCAGCCCCCAATTCCTCCTATGCAACCCTTTATTTTTCAAGGTAGCCTCTCTTCTAACTCACACAGGCCCCAAATCTATTGTTATTTGTTTTAACTTTTAAAATCTTCAAATGCCTTTTAGGTAATGTGGCACGACCCCCTATCTTCCCAAACTACCTTCCATTTTTTTAATTCCTTTTATCTCCAACAATAGCATGACCTTTGGTTTCAGCTACTCATTCACTTTGTTTCAAACTATATTTACTCCTCATGGCACATGGATGTTTTTTTTTTTTCTCTATACTTTGCATTTGATTTACTCTCATTGGTGGAACCATCCTCTAACAGATTTTATTTTATTTTTATTGCATAAATCATTTCAATTTAAACTATTTCAAATATTTTCCCTTGAACTCAAATTCATGAAAACCAAAGGGGAAATCCACAAACAATCAACATACAAATCCATTACTTGGAGATATGGTGACAATGATGGAACCGTGTGACATCCTTCTTCGGTGATTCTTTCGAGCTTAAATTTTTTCCAGTGTCGACATATTCAAATGTGATTTGATATTTTCTCATTGAATGTCTTTGCCACTTCCAAATCTGCCTCCGTTTTTTCCTACCAATCTGACCATACCATGGATTGCCAATACCGAGAGGTCAAAACAAAACCAAAACTAACCAAAACTAAAAATTACAGTTGTAAATCTTTTTGGGTGATGCAGATAGCCCGTTCACCCGGGATGCTCCTGCATCAGACACACCGAGTAGAAAGATTGTAAGCATAGGCTCATAATGGTGGAATTGAGTGATAGAATCACCCTTTGAGATTGTGAAAAATCTACAGTGAACTCCATCATTGTATTAAGTGCACCAAAACTATTTATTTCTCTTCTTCCAACACCTCTTCAGAATCTCCCTCCAACAACATTGCATTCTCTTCCTTCTCCTCCTCGTGGACTCATGTCCACCAAATCCTGACCTCCTCCACCAAATACCATTTATTCTCCTCTCCTCATTCATGGGATTCATCCCACCACAGACTGACCACCTCCACCAAGCATTACCTGTAATATCCACTACAACTCCTATATGCAAATATGTATTATCTAAACTCCAATCTGCAACTACATCATAATCCGCTTTTACTACCTCATGGAAATCAAAAATTTCCATCTACATGCTCTCTTTCTTCTCTACATCCTCTTCTACTTTCACCAAAGAAGATAAATACTCATCACAACAAAAATTTATCTCAATCCTTTTTGTTGTTGTAACTTTTCCCTCCTCATCATTTGTTGCACTGTCTTCAAACTTTACTACTGCAATCTCAACTATATGTTCATTCTCTATAGGGGTTGCTTTCACCTCTTCCTACTTCCATCTCAGGTTGTTTTCCTCGCTCTTCTTCTTTCTCCTTTTCACCAATGTCTTCTCATCTTTGCTAATACTCTTCTCCAACTTCTTGATCCTTGCCTTGATCTTTCCCACTTCCTCACAAACCATCTGTCCCATATTCTTAAACTTCTCATTCTCCACTTTCTCCCAATACTGCTCCCCAAAAAAAAATCATGCAAGTATCCTCATGACCCATCCCATCTTGTTTGTTGCAATCTCACCTCAATTCACATTCTTCGTGGCTTCAAGTTCTCTCCCTACTCAGGACTCCTCACACACCTGTAACAACCCTCACAAGCTTCTTCTCTTTTGCTTTCTCACTCTTCTCTACTTGTAGGTCCTGGTGAAAATTGCCTCATGTTCGATGGTCTATCCACACACTCACAACCCCTCACTCTAATACTATTTGATGAAAGAGAATCTCCCTCTTGCCAAGAACTTCATAAATTCACACAACTATACAAAATTGCAACATAAATCTCTATTTTATTTTATTGGAATAAAATAAACTCGATGAAAATATTCAACTCAACAATAGTATGGCATTCATATAATTAAATACAAATCTTCGCAACAAATGAAAATTCTCTACAACAAATTATTTTATTCAATGATCTTTAAAACCTCACAACTACACAACCAATACATTTGCATATACCTTTTTTACAAGGTAACGTATCCACCTTCTTGGAATCATTTCACTCTATCTTTTCTTAACTTTTTTTCCACTCACTTCTCTTAGTCATGCACCCCTTTGTTGTTCTATATTCCTTTATTATTTTCTTTGTTTGAAATTATTCTCAGCCCCTCACTACATAAGGTAGCGATGAAATTTTCCCTCTTTGGTGCCCTATCACCACTACACAGCCCACAATTCCTCCTATGTAGCCCTTTATTTTTCAAGGAAGCCTCTCTTCTAACTCACATGGGCTTCAAATTTGTTGTTATTTTTTTTAACTTTTAAAATCTTCAAATGTCTTTTAAGCAATGTAGCGCGACCCCCTATCTTCCCAAATTGCCTTCAATTTTTTTTAATTCCTTTAATCTCCAACAATAGCATGACCTTTGGTTTTTTAGCTACTCATTCATTTTTTTTCAAACTATCTTTACTCCTCATGACATGTGGATGTTGATTTATTTTTCTCTGTACTTTACATTTGATTTACTCTCCTTGGTGCGACCATCCTCTAGCAGATTTTATTTTATTTTTATTACATTAACCATTACAATGTAAACTATTTCAAACTATTTTCCCTTGAACTCAAATTCATGAAAACCAAAGGGAAATTCCACAACCGTTAGCATACAAATCCATTACTTGGTGATAAAGTGAAAATAATGGAATCGTGTGACATCCTTCTTCGGTGATTCTTCTGAGCTTAAAACTTTGTCAATGTCAGTGTATTCAAATGTGACTTGATATTTTCTCATTGAATTTCTTTGCCACTTCCAAAGTTGCCTTCATGTTTTCTTTCCAATCTGACCATACCATGGACTGGAAATATTTTTGGGTGATGCGGATAGCTCATTCACTCAAGATGCTCTTGCATCACGATGGCTTAGAACATTTAATATAGTTGAAGCAATTGGTATTTCTTATGATATAGCTACCAAGTCCATGAAAGGAGTCAGTATTTTGACTATATCACTTTGAATCCATGCAACTTCTTCTTCAAGCAACCTATTTTTTCATTTTGTATTGTGGGGTCTAGTCAAACTACACCCAATTTTGGTTCAACCTACCAAGATAATACATTATGCACCATCTAATTATATATGGATAAATTCAATAGAAATAATATAAAACAATGATCATTTTCTCAAAAGCAATTGCAAGAATTTGCAAGACTCTGTGTTTGTTTCTATAAATTATAGCCTCAACAAGAGTGGCATTATAATTAAAAGCACTTGGGAAAATCAGTATTTGCCAAGTTCTAATACAAATACTAATATCTCTTCTTCATTTTCTCCCAAGTTTCTTGATTCAGAAACCTCTTATCAAAATAACAGTCCTAAAAAATCCATTAGCCCAAGCTCATTTTTGTGTTGCCCCTCATTAGAGAACTTGATAGACACAAAATATCAATGTCTATACATGAATTAATTTAGTAGTATGAAATTGAAAACTAGTTTCTCTTTGCACATGTTTTCATTTATAGCAACTAACTCTAATATTACTACTAAATAATAGATTATGTCACTTGATGTTTATATTTTATTGGTATTGTTATAAAAATAATTAATTTACTAATAAATTTTCTTGTAGATATCAACACCAACATTTCTCTATCTACATTGCATCAATGTACACCTAGCTTTATGATTGGTATGGTTGCAACTAAACTTGTTTTTTTATTTTAATTTTTGACTAGTTAAACAACCATAAAACATCCTTATATTGGATTATTGGAAACTTATGTCATTTTGATCATCTATAGTTTCCATATCATTATATTGTATTCAATATCTACTTTAACTTGAACAAAAGAAAATATTTCTACCTTGAAAACTATGTATTAATTTTGTTTTTATTTGTATTTGACTCAAGATACAACATGGAAATGTTCCAACATTTAGATGATTCAATTTTCACTCAATTCTCTAGATACCATTATCGACTTCCTTATATGTGGATTTTTGGATAAAGGAATTGAGACTTGCCTATCAGCATAAGCAATGAATGGTTAACTAGATACAAACACATGCTCCGGAAATTATGAATTCACAAGCCAATCTCAGTCGCACAATATTTTTTATTCATTACAACTCCTACTTCAATCTCACTATATATCAACTCAAATACAAAATGGAACTATTGATTACTTATTGAGTTACCTTGTACAAGGTGATACATAAGCATTTAGTTCATATAACAATGAATTGGAACCTCAAACGCTATATGAAATACACAAAATATAAGATGTTGAATTATACTTATAGAGAATGTGAATTTTTGTAGTGCCAACTATAGGTGACAAATAAATTGGACTATGGGGAGACATTTTGCATTTGTTAGCTAGCCAAGTGGCTAGACATACAAATATGACAATAGTTGCATTTCAACCATTCATCAAATGGACAATTATACTCCATTTTTTTCATGATACAAATCTTGTTCATGGGAATTTTGAGCCACTTTTATGTTGCCAAACGCAAAATATTAATCGTTAGTCAAGTACAATATTTCACAAAGTTAAAAATTGATCATAAATCATAATCAACTTCAAATTTATCATTATGTGAAAAGGAAAAAGATAGCCCATACAAACACCACTTTGCAAAATCAAACAAAAAATATACTAATCAAACACATATGTATATGTGTATACATATAAGTATATATATATACATATGTATGTATGTATATATATGTATATGTATGTATATATACATACATATGTATGCATATATACATGTATGTATGTATATATTTATGTATATGTATGTATATATATGTATGTATGTGTGTGTGTGTATATATGTATGTATATGTATGTATATATATGTATATATGTATGCATACATACACACACATATACAACTTCCAAAAATAAGAATTCAGTATCACAAACAACATACTTTGAAAAAAACAAGACTTGCCAAGATATGCATGTTTAATTTTTCTAATCTTACATTTCAACAAAGATATTAGAATTCTTAAAGATAAAGAGAAAAAAACATATTACAACTTAATGACACTACATTGAAAAATTCTATCTATCACACATTTCATAAACTTTGAGACAATGCATGATAAGTTGTAAATATATAACATCACATAATATTCAAACCAACAAAATATTGAAATATGTAAGAATGTTGTAAAAAATAGAAGAATGAATTGTTTCACTTATAATCGTATTTTCTCAAAAATGAGGACTAAGATACAAAAGATGTCAAGTAAGATTAATTGGCTTTATTATCAATCTACCAATCAAAGTGGACATTATACAGAAAGTATTACCACAATCCATTAATGAAACATCAATGTGGACAAATAGTCTACAAAGAGAGAGATAGAGTAATTTTGTAAAAACACACCAAAGAGATGGTTTTATTTCACACACCAAAGAAAAAACTATGGGAGGCCCTAGAAAGAGGATGAAGCTAAGAAAATTTGATTCCCTAAGGAAGAATGCAGAATTATGGGGCTTGTTTGAACGTGTTGGTTTTACTCTGTACTTCGTGGCCATGGAGGGTTACAGTGAACAACTTATCTACAAGTTTGCAAATGCATGGAAAGATGGAGAAGTCGAGTTGGGAAGACTCGCTAAGCTGATTGCAAATGCTACGAGTCTCGCATATGAAGGAAAGAAGATTTCCAAGGTAAGCACAGGAAACTATCAGACTTATATTAATAAAAAATTTGAAGCTAAGGAGAAGGCCCAAAGGTTTCAAAATGGCTATTCTAGGTTGTTGCTCCCGCCCCCTTACCATAATGTATGTTATTTTGTCATGAAATACTTTACATTAGAGGGTCATTTTTCAGTCGGTGCATGGATATCATTTCCCCATCCTTAACCATATTAGGCACCTAGAGAAAATCAACTCACCTTTTTTCCTCCTCTCTTATCTAAAATAGATCCTAACTAATGGTGCTAATCCTCCCTTGCATTAGGGGTTGATTTGAGCCATCTGCAAGTACTTCCTCGCCACCATCTCACAAAGGAATGCCTTCCATAACCTGATTGAGAACCCCACCCCTAAAAGTTCTATCAAAATAGAACTACTTGAAAGTCAACCCCACTTCCCTATCAAATAAACATTTAACCCTTCCCCTAAAGTTATTGACCCCTCATGGTCGACGCTCCTCAAAATAACCCCTGAAAAATGTGGTGTTTCCCCCCTCTCTTCTATTGCCAATAAGAAAATAAAATTGCTAATTAGAGAACTGGGCTCAAACTCGCACACTATAAAAATCCCAGATGATCATGATAGTAGCCCTAAATGTGGGTCTACTACCCCTGCGGGTCGAAGGTCTACCCATCTGGCTCTGGCAACATCCAAGGGGTCAGAGAATAGCAAAAAATCTAAAAGTTTTGATGATAAGAACATAGAGGAGCCTTTGGAAAATAAAAAAGGGAAGAAGGTTTCCAAGGAGGAAAAGTCTTCCTCCTTTGAAGAGTGTGTGCCTGATAGTTTGGGAGAAGTTGGGATTTTTGAGGAGGAGGTGTCAAGATATGAGGATGTTTAAGATTCGAGTCAAGAGGAGGAAGAAGGAATTAATCAATAGGAGGAAGAGCATGAAATGGAGGAGGATACTAGAATGGTCAAAGAAAAAGGAAAGGCTACTGAAACCCATATTGACCTGGAGGATACAGATATTAACATGGGTACCCCTGGTAATGAAGATTACTTGAAAGATAAGCAAATGGAAATGGACAATTTAACAAGTATGGAAATGCTAGAAGAAAGGATGGAGCTTCTTGAGAAAATGATGCAGAAAGAAGACAACTCTAATAGGTTCCAAGTTATTAAGAATTTTATGTTGAATGTTTGCAGGGTTATGGACACGGTGATGAAAAGAGTGATGATGGCTACTATCTCGGGACAGGGTAAAATCAAAAAACAACAAAAGAAAAAAGGAAACAGGGAAGAAGCTATTCGATTCAGGAAGATGGAGATCAAGGACAACCTCAAGGATATGGTGGAGGACCTGAAGAAGGCTTGGATCCTTATTGAGGATGCTTAATCCTCGGTTCTTATTAGGATTTATTGTCTGATGTTTTTTGTTAACAGATTTTTTGGCTCTTTAGTTAGATATTTTTGTGGTAAAGGATCAATAAGCCTGAACTATATGTATTTAAGCTTTATTTCTGATCTGAACATCAAGAACTTGTTGGGTACTTTTAATAGGTTGTACCTATATAACCTTATTTTTTGGATCAATGATAATATGGACTGGTTAAAACTCTATTGGATTCTAGATAGGATTATATCTTTTCATTCGGTTGGTGTAGGTTGATGTTTTTTTTTTGGTTGCTTGGGTGAGGGGAAGTGGTTCTCCTTTTAGTTCTACTTTCTCCTTTGTTTTGTTGTTTTGTTTGGTTGTTGTTTCTTTGGACTGATTTGCTGCTTCTAAAAGGGATCAGGGCCCTTTCCCTACTTAATCAATCAAAAACATCATTTAACTCTAAATCAAAAAATATATTCATGTATTCATCAAATGGACTACCAATTGGAGTTTTTGGACATGGTTACAAGCTAAATTTGGTTGTATATCCAATACCCTCTCTTGTCAAGTTCCTTTTCCAAGACACACTTGGATGCTAATTAGAGATATTTTTAAAGTTTTGTGGAAAAAAATATGGCCAACCACCATTAGTTTTCAATCACAATTTAGAAGACAAGATTTAAGGAAAATTTTACAACTAAAATATTCCTTGCTTAACTTAGGAGACTTGGGCCCTTAAATAGATTTTGGTTATGCTTGTTAAAACATAAAGTTGCAAAACAAGTAAACAAATGTATGCTCTGTCACCTTGAAAAACTTAGACAGAGGGAAATGTGTGCAAATTGAAAAACACATTGAATTTTTCAATACAATGTAATTTATAGATTTCCAATATTCTCTATCACCTTGAAAAACACAAAGAAAGGATCAATTCTTACACCCTTTATGCACAAAAAAATATAAAACCATTGCTAAGATTAAATAATACATTTTTCATTTTGGTAAAAAAAAATGTAGGTTGAAAATATAATGTATTTTTCAACTTGTTGAAGTTTGTGTAGGATAATGTTATAATTTAATCCTAAAGATAATATGCTTGCCATGTTTCCCAATGCCTCCACTATAAACTAGGTTTGTGGTATATAAAATCATTGATAATATTATATTATTATCCTTAAGACAATATATTTCTTAAATTTCCCAATGCCTCAATATATAGACTAGGTTTATGTGGTGTATAGAATCATTCCCAAGCTCAAATTATACCAATTTCATCTGGGTAAAAAAGTACAAGTTGAAAAACACAAGTTTTTTTTAGGATAATCTTATAATTTTATCATAAATAAAACACATTTTTTCAGTTATATCACTAATCTTTAGGTCTTCTATTAGGATACTCTCTATATACATATCATTATCAAGCTTGGTTTTCTCTATAGGAAAATGAATTTGGGGTAAATAATTGAGGCCAATCACATCAATCACTTTATCCTCCAAAGGCACATTTACACCATCAATTGGGATTTGGTCCCATTTTATTAAAGGATCCTCCTTGTACCTAGGGTCTATACAAGATAGAAGAGGAAGTATTTTGTGAATGTAAACTAGGTTCTCTTTCTTCTTTAGCCCTAATTAGTTCCCTTTCAATAAGCGAATGAAATCACAAATACTCCAATTACTCTCACAAGATGAAAAATTGGCTGCTTGTAAGAGTAGTCTTATTATAAACGATTTCAATTCAAACGCTTCACCTCCTTCATTCCACCAACACTCTTTTAGGTATTTCATTACACACGTATCTTATAAGACTTCCACAATAGAAAACTCATCTTTCCCATGTGAAAATTTATTCCTTCCATCCTTGAATGTGTTGGTGTTTTTTCCAGTACACCCTTAGAACTCTCTAAAGAGTAGCCGACTCCTATAATCAAGAATCATTAAGAGGAATGGACAACTTAACAAGTGAATAGTTCCAGAGACTTCACTCCTTCACTTCAGGCTCTATGAGACCTAGGAGGGTGTTCCTAATTGTGTTCATTTTGATTTATTTAGTAAAGAACACACCAATTCACAGATCAATTCCTATGAAGGGTAAATAAACGTAATTCACTAAAAGATTGGTTGATCTTTGATCAAATAACCATTCATTCACTAGGAACAAGAAAGTATTTCAAATACATGCCTTGTGGTTAACAATTTTTAAATGAATTATGCTTTGATCCTAATTCCATGATCAAATACACCATCATTATCTTTCAAATGTGAATACCTTTAGCAAATAGACCAGTGTCTCATCGATTGGGCAATAGAATCACATATATGATAATCAGTAATAAAGAAATTCTTTAACTCTGACAATCATGGACTATTTTCACAATGCCTTACATTATGAAAACTCACTACTCCTAAAACATGACTTCTTATCAAATCCTTTGTAAATTATCAAAAAATCATGACCTTATTCAAGCATTTAATTGATTCTTTGAACCAAGGCAGAAACAAAGACATACATTCAAATAAGCATTTGACGATGAACAAAGATATCCTTGATATTTCATTCATAATTTGCAAAAAAACTTACATAAGGAGAGTAAATGTTTTAGACATAAGATTTTTTTCGATATCAGTAATTTCTATTAAACTATTTTAAGATTAACATATACACTACTCAAAACCAAGACAATTCAACTATTTTATTCATTGGTATCCTTCCTATACCTATTTTCTACCCTGAATGTATACCTGACTCAAAATTTTAGAAATCAGCCCCTACAAATGAGCCATGAAATCCATTTTATAATGCAAAGGAGCAACAAGCATTTGGCTCAAAATGCAATTACATTTCAGATATTTCATTTCGTAATCAATTTGAGTTTCATCTCCAAATTCCCCACAGTGATTTGCAATCATTGTTGAAAACGGGGAGGAAAAATTTGTAACCATCATCAAAAGGGAAATACAAATACCGCCAAAATCTCCCTTTAATTGTCAGCTAAGCCTTACATCCCACATCCATGTCGCCTTGAAAGCCCACAGTCAGCATAAAAACCCAAAAAACTAGCATCACGTGCGAGGAACAAAAGCAACCACCACAACAACCTTATCAACCAATAAAAAATTTGTAAACCCACACACCAATTCTTTCTCAACCAAAAGAATGACCAACACTAGAACCCAACCCGAGATGCACGTTCCCACTTCGCGTCCTTGCAGGAGGAGGGAAAGAAACTTTAACTCCCTCCTCGTTTTTATCTTTTCTTGGCACAAAACCATCATGCCCACTTGGATTTTTGATGAATATTGGCAGTACCAATGACACCTCCATTCCCAGGACTCTAACTCAATTCAGCATCATGAGGTATTGTTGGTAACCTAATTCTATCTCCATTGCACTTTCTGAAGGGCTATTCGTGATAGCAATCGGGGAATTTTGTCTTCCATAAGAGCCATGTCCATACCTTATCTTCCCGCGTACTCTCGGTGCAAACAATGCAGGCTCCTTGCCTTTATCTTCTGCCTTCTCGGTGGCAATACCCTGGTGTCGCAATCTTCCACTACATCTAGTGGGAGCAGATGAACGCTTCTCAACAGGAACCTTCTCTTTTGTAGATGGAGCAAATTTAGGTGTCGTGTGCTCATGTGCAGAAACGCCGCCCTGTGACTTCTACTCGTTAATTCTAGGCGACCTCCTTATAGGTACTATGGAAGTGATTGGCTTACTCATTCTCACTGCCTTGTAGCTTCTCAAGCTCACAATTGAACACTCTTCACTCTGCATGAATTTAGAAAGATGATAACTGTTGAATGCAATGGTGAAAATGGAAATCACTCCATCTGTATTTATCGAGCAAGTCTGATGGTGTTTGCTCATCAATTTTGGCTTCACATGCTTGAGGAAGCAATTAATTGTTAGCATCAATTTCTTCACTGTTAATCACCTAGGTACTTGGATATTTGTGTATCATTCCTCATAATAGTTGAGAATTAATTCATCGCATGCAAAAGGAGTCAGTTTTTATCGCTCTTGAAGAGAGCACACCATTAATTCTCACTAGTTGCAGAGCAAAATGGCTAACACATGTGTGTTTTTTATTTTGAATATCAGTCATTGATATCAGAATGAGATGGAGTATCAAGCGTCCGATACAGGGTCAAATCGAGTTTGAAAACCCAAGACCACAACTCTCATCCTCTAGCCAATCAAAAAACGCTAATTAGGAGCCAAGTCATTCATTCCATGAGCTCTTCCATGCGCTGCACAGCGGTTGAGAAACTCCACGTGTCACCTTTTTGCATATCTCGCAAGTTGTCTGGTAGGCATTAATCAAGTACCATGAGGTGTGTCATGAACAACTTGAATTAAATCAAAAACCAGCATCACATATGTTGATCTTCCCTTTATTGGTCACCGGGCATATGTATAGGGGTCGAGCCCCAAATGGCAAGGACACGCATCATGATATCGCAGACCTCGCAGGCTATCCGACAACTATCCATATATAAATGTCCATGTGGTGTGCGATGGGCAGCGGGGATTAGATCTTCAAATCCTACGAACCACATTCCTGCACATGCCACGTGTTAGTTTTAAGGTGGGGCCATGACTAGGCTGACGATAATAAGACCCTTGAGGGCAATGACTTAAGTCCCTTAAAAAATACTTCGCCCCACTTTAGAAAAATTTGGCGCGAGATAATACGCAGGGTGACCGTCTTTCCTAACTGAAGGGGGCTAGTTAACGAATGCATTTAAAAGGCTTAAATGACAACTTACTCAACCGGCAACCGACGAGAACAAGTCACTGCAAAATTATAACACTAAAGAGTTTAAGGATGGAACATTTATGAAGTTAGGGTTTATAACCAAACCTTTAGCCCATCCTTGGTTACAAAGCTTAAAGATCATGACTCAAGTCAGGATTCCTCATAATTTTTCAAAATCTTTGGGAGCTCTATCAGAATGCTCTCCTCAACCATAAATATTTTTCATCAAGTACACAAAACCTATTCTTTACCTCTCTATCCTTATATGGAGACATCTTCTTAATAAATTTTGTATCATACTACTTAGTATTTAAAGTATAGGCAACTTAATGAAGAGGTGTGTTAAGTTTTTGGTATTTTTGTGTAGCATTGGTGTGATTTTGTTCCATTTTTCATGTATTTTTCCTCTACCACTTGTGAAAATGGTGAGCAAACATGAAAAAAATCAAAATCACACCAATGCTACACAAAAATACCAAAAACATAAAATATTATATGATTTAATTCTTCGAGACGATTTTCATTATAATATAGATGGATTTATTAAGCCTTTCATTTTCCTAACTAACTACAGGAATATAACATCTCGAAACTAATTATTGTTTTATTTACTAACAATAAAACTAAAATTATTTATTTATTGAATAATATTTTTTATTTGTTATTTATATAACCTATTGTATAGGAGTGAATTTGCACCCCTTGTGTAAATTCCCCTTTTGCATACCCTCACCTTAGAAAATCAAATCCTAAGGTGAAATTCCACATCACCCACCCGCCTTCCATCGACTTGGCACATGTTTTGTGCATCGGTAAGGGAATTATCATCAGGGACGTGAGTGCGACATGGGGACGTTTGTACGGTGCATTGCCATCCCTAATAGATTCCTACTTATGAAGTCTGCAGGGATGTTACACACCTGATTGGGGTCAAATTGTAACACCTCTAAGCAACCAATCGACCCAAAACGGCTCCTTTTGGCCTTCAAATCCATCCATTTCACTTCACTTCATCCTCTTGATAGTTAATTCAATCTTCTACACACTCATTCAATCTCTCTAACAATTTCACTCCATTTTCTTCACACTTTGGGATCTCTTGAGCATACTCTTGAAGCATTCTACTATCATTTTCACAACTTGAGCATTGCAGCAGCTTGATACTCCACCAACTTCACTCTTGCATGTGAGGCCACCATAGAAGTTGTGAGCTTGGAGTCTTGTGAGACCTCCCTTCATCACCGCTACGACTGTGGTGACTTTGTCAAGTTTGTTGCTTGCATTCTCCCTTCATTGGTCTTGAAAGCCTTTAGGTGGAGGTGTTAATGCTTCACTCTTTTCCTTTTGTGATTTGATTGAGTAGCATAGTATTTTTTTGTAGTGTTCAACAATCTCTCTTTCATTTCCTTTATCGTACTTTCTACTATGTTGTTTTTCTGACTGTCCATGGAGGTGGGAACACCAAAGCGGGGGTTTCACTAGGGAAAACTCTATACAACCCCAACAATTTTCCCCTTCTTGCTTGTGTGTAGGTACACATGTGCGTGGAGATAGATGGAGAATTGGTGCTTTTGTGAGATAATATTCATCACCCTAGCTTTTATCTACTTGTTTTATCATATCCACATTTACTTTTTGTACCTTATCATTTGGTTTATTTCATTAAAATCAGTTAGCTAGACTGTTAGTAGGTGTGAACACCAAACCTGTACAAACTAACAAGAGATCAACAAACAAGTGTCAAACATGTTAGAAAGCAAATCTAATGTTCCTTATGAAATTCTTTAGCCAATTTTAACAGAAAATATGAAATAACAAGAAAACTAAGAAAGTAAAGTATGTAATCTAAATAAAATCAGCCAAACCTCCATACCATAGGGGGAGTGGTTCTCCTTTTATGTGGAAAGAAGCCCTTTCCCAATCCCTTTGATAAGCTTGATGAAGTGTAGATGATCTAAGTGTAAAATTGACTATAATCTAGCTAAATTGCTTAGAAATGATGAAAAGCTATGAACTCAAATGCCTATAATGGAAATGCATGAAATTGTGGATCCATATTGTGAAAATGATGCCTCTATTTATAGAATCCAAGGGTTGAAGAATGGAGTAAATTGGTGAATGTGGGATAAATTGAGAGCCAATGAGAATGTTCGAAGTGTCACAATTCTATTGAAGGAAGCCGGAGCACATTTTGGAATATGTGTGAGTGGAGGAGGATGGAAGAAAATTAAATGTTGTTGGTTGAGAATTTGAAAATGGTGTAAGAGGAATTGAATGAGATTTGAGAGGATGTAAGAGGATTTGAAAGGTTGTAAGAGAATTTATTGCAAATGTAAGATGATGTGATAGGTATTTTGAAAAAATTTGGAGGGAAATTGAATGAGAGGTGGTTGAGAGGAATATTCCTTGGAATATGCCTTGGTGAGGGAAAATAGATGAATTAAATAATTAATTGATTATTTTCATGTGCAACTTGGTTAGTTGACCATGAGTTGATTTAACTCTTGAGGATTTAAAAGCTAGAGGAATTGATAATGATGATCAGAAAGTTGATTTAGGATTAATTAATCCAAGATTAATTAATTTGAATGTGTTAAGGGATTGTGACATTTGATTTGATTTATTTAATCAAATGAGAGGACTTAGGGGGATTTAATTAATAATTTAATTTAATTAAATATGATGAAAATTAGTTGGAAGAAGGGTGAATTAATCCAATAAAATTCATTATTTGATTAATAGTTGAATTTGTTGAATTTAACTAAATAATGTTGATTATTTAATTAATTGGTTAATTCAAGGTGATTTAAGAAGAAATGGTGTTAATTTATCAAAATTAGATGCATAGAATCAATCGGGACTTTTTCGATGTCTACATTTTGCCCCTCTTTGAAGCGAAGTACCTGTTGTGTTGGTTCAAAGAATAACACTGCCATGATCAAAATTTAAATTTTTCTTGATTTTTCGGATGGCCCACTGCTGCCCCAACGAAAGGAATTATGTTGATACACTGCCCCCTCGAGAGATCAGGCGAACATTGCAAAATTAGGTCGAGCTCGTGAAAAAAAAATTAACAATGATTCAAGAGCAAAAAATAGCCCATGGGATGCAAATTTAGGCTCGCGGCAACGAAAATAGGTCAAAATGGGCTTTACTTGGGTAAAAACATATTAAATGGGTTCAAAAACCCAAAAAAACCCTAAAAATTTGCATAAATGGGGTTAAGAGGGTCATTTTCAAATCATTTGCACACTTGACATTTAGAGATTCTAGCGATTTTGCTCTGAGGTGTTGATGGAATGGTGACTCGTGTGCTTCCCAGACATCAGACGGATCGGGTTTGCGAGTTCCAGTGGCCTAAGGACGCAGGACCCTCGGTACACCTTTTTGAAACTGTTCTCGTTTTGCCTTATTTTGATGCATTTATTAGGGGTCATTAAGGTCGATCAAAAGTGATCCCATCGGGCACCACATTTGCTTTGGTCGACGTCGCTTTTGAGGATGTTGACTCGCGTTTGTGCTAGAGTGTCATGTGACATTAGAGGGTCCTAGTGTCACCGAAGGGATGTTGAATCACCTTTGTGAGATAGCATCGCATGACCCAAAAAGGAAATGTTGTCGCCCCAAAATGTCGACTCACCTTTGTGGTGGGGTGTTGCATTTTATTTTGGCGTTGCTTTTGCAAATGACAGAGCATTGCCTTTGCAAAAGTCGTGCCGCCTTTGCTTCTTAGGGATTTTGAATTTTTGAAAAGGCGTATGTTTGGAAAAATTTTGACGTTGTGGGAATTTTGGTTGTAGGAGGTCCTACCAATGCTCCATTCAAAGGAGCGCAGGAACCAATTTCTACGCAGAGCGAGACATTTATCAGATGAGGCCCTATTCTTTCTTGGCGCGATTAGATTCGACCATATTGCCTAGATGCCCGAAGTGCGGACACTCCTTGCAATGATGACAACACTGGTGGAGAGATGGCGGAGGGAGACCTCTTCATTCCATTGACTCATACGAGGTGGACAGTGGTCAGATTGACCTTCACTGATATGAGGGGATTGTCCCTAATTTGACATTGCTTGTTGACACACTAATCTCGGGAGTCCTTGCTCCTAACCGAAGAGCGAGGGGATGCAATGTTGGATGGGGATCATTTGGTCCTGTATGATGGAGGATATGACTATCTATGCTTGGGGTCCAGTTGTCCTGGCATCCTTGTATCATGATATGCACCAGGTCATGTACATCAGAGCTCATAGAATTGGAGCAGGTGTTACATTACTCCATGTGCAGGCTTATGAGCACATAGTCGTTCTGAGACCCATGATTGTAGATGCGCAGACAAACTATGATGATCTTGTGATTTATAGGTACAGGGGGATGACCACCCTCCACTACATAGGCATTATAAGTATCCCGCACTAGAGGCAGGTTACTGACGAGATGACAGTATTTTAGTGGAGGTCATGGATCCACTTTCCTAGATGGCATGATGACGGTGATTAGCTCTTCTACTGTCGGCAATCCAAGTATATGTAGGGGAGAGAGCATTATATGATCGAGTGGTACCTCCCGGATAGGGTCGCTCACCAGTTTGGGGAGGTACAGGATGCCCCAGATGACAGGAAGAGATCCATTTTTGCTCGGAGGACCAAAGAGGCAACATGGGGACAGGGGATCCCACCTCAACAGGCCATCAATGATTTTAGGCAACTCATCATGGTGTCATGGGTCTACTTTGATGGTCATGTGGATGTGGGGACTACACAGGCTTATGATGCCTACTTTCAAGCCCATACTCTGATTAGGTTGATACTGCCAACGGTGCTAGCAGTGGGAAGAGGACAGGTCAAAGGACCCTAGATTGGACAGGTCCCCTAGCCTAATCCCACCACTGGTGCCACCCATTGGACAAAGGTCACCGGTTCAACCACATCAGCAGAGGCCACCCCCACCACCACCACCGGGTCCCGATCCTAGGGATGGACAAATAGTAGCGCTACAAGCACAAGTGCAGGTTTTGATAGGGAAACTTCAACAGGACCAAGCTCAAATTCAGACATTGGTCCAGGAGAGGGACTAGGCATGACAGGAGGTGGCATAGGAGTGCTAGATGAGGAAGGATGCAGACATGTCTTTGGCATTGGAGATAGGACGAAGGCAGCAGCTAGAGGCTATGACACATCAGATATAGGGACAAGCCATAGTCTTGACTGAGATGTACGGTCAAGCGATGCAAGAGGCATCGTACTACCAGATAGTGTACTACAAAGTTGTGGCCCAGGAGTGGCAAGGGCCAAATTTCTCTCATCTTAGCCAAATTGCTCCTACCAGGACCCCTCGTGCAGGCACATCAGGGAGACCATCAAGGTCTCACCATTAGAGCTGAGGCAACCATCATGGAGATAGGCAGAGTGAGGGAAGCTCAAGATACTAATAGCACACTTGGGCACATTTTTTATTTGTACAACTTGATTTATGATATGTATACATTCATTGGCTAAGTTTTTGACTAGCCTCTTATATATTCAATGATGATATTGTATACCTAATTCTGATGTATCATGACATTCAACTTTTTTTTTGATATATATATGAGGTGACTTGCGATGCGTTTATGTGATGGCTATCTTATTTATGTGATGGATATATATTTGAATGGATGGATGCATGTAATGTTTATAGTATGATGCAATGGATGTATGTTATGGATCTACATGGATGCACTCTATGAAAATTTGTATTTATGCGATGTGATGGATGCATATCAGTGTTTTTTTTCTATATGTGATGTATGTATGCCAGATGCAAAATGCAATGATTATGATAATGTTCACATGGTTTATGCAATGGATGTTTTATGCAAATCTATGGTTTATAAGATGCTTAGAATAACTAATCTATATTATGATGGATAATGATATGAAAATGCATGTGAGATGATTAATGTTTCCTATTATGATGATATGCATAGTATGCTAATGGTTTGTGGATGCATATATAATTATTTTTGTTTATGAATGTCATCATACCATGTTAGTATTACTATATGAAAAAGATAGAAGAAAGAGAAATCAACCCTTGAGTTTGAGATGATGCCAGAACATGATATTAATGATGATGATTGCTTATTAGAGATTGGGGACATAAAGAGCTTACTTTCCTTATTTTTGATAATACACATAGATGTAATGCATCAAGGTATAAAGAACCAGGATGACATTGTACCTAGTGCGATGGATTTTGACTTGACAATCAGATAGGAGTATCCTTGTTCACACCTAGAATACAAAACCCTATTAGGATGTAGTTCAAATATTTCAAAACATCTCAAACAAAAACATAGAAAGGAAAACCTTCCCATGTAATAGTCAACAAGACATCCAAAACACCCTCCCTACAGACTAAACAAAGTAAGCATGACCAAGGTTATATTACAAGAACATCCAACAAGCATAGTAGATAAAAGATAATGATGAATGCCCCACTCCTTTCTCTCTAAATTGTTTTGATTAGACATCATTGAGAGGTCATTGGAATGAGCACAATAAGATAAATCAACAAGAAAAAGATCAAGTAAACAAACAAGCCAATGTTCTTCATACCTCTAGCCAAAAACTAAACTATGGTGATGCTTGATGTTGATGTCCATTGTAGGAAGGATACATCCTAGGACATGATGTTATCAGATGATTTTGAGACTAACTAGATGATGGGCTATTAATACCAAGGGTTAACCAACTTGTTTACCTACTAACCTAGACTTAAAACTTTGACGTTTGAGTTTTCACTTTCGATTTTCCAAACTTGTTTCCAATTGTTTTACCAAAGGTTGAAGATGTCAATTGATTTATTATGGGTAGATGTTTATTGCGAATGAAGGTGAAATGGGATGGATGATTTTGGGTTTTTTGAATGTTTTTGGTATTTTCAAGATGTTTTACAAATGTTTTGATTGTCAAAATTTCTAATTTTTTTGGGTTTTCTGAGATTTTCACCAAGAACCTAACCTAAAGACCTATCCTAGGGGACTCAATGGCTAATCAAAGATTAGCCTTGCCTACATTATATACGTAGAGACCACGTAGTTCGACTAACACAAACTTGTTTATTAATGATAAATGAATAAATGGATTTCCAATTTATTGTGACAAAATCCTAAAGGACTGACCTAATGTGTCTTGGGGGAACATCAATGATGGCCTTGCCTATGTTCAAAGCTCAGAGACCCATAGTTTGTTTGACACAGACTCATTTATTGATGATAAATGAACAAATGGATTGCCAGTTTATTGTGACAGACTCCTAAAGGACTAACCTAATGTGTCTCGGGGGCACATCAATGATGGACTTACCTACATTCAGAGCTCAGAGACCTGTAGTTCAACTTGAAGACTCTATTTTTGACTTTTTCTGACTTTTTGACCTTTTTGGTTTTTTGATATGTTTTGGATGTTTTTTGGATTTTCTGATTTTATGAATGTTTTTGGGTTTTTTTCAGTTTATGAATGTTTTTGGATTTTTTCTTTTTTGATTTTTTGAATGTTTTTGTATTTTTTTATTTTGAGGAAGGTTTCAAGAATATACACAAATCTGATCCAATGTAGGTATAAGAACATGCCCCCAGCGTGACGCAATAGACTACTCTGATATAGGAAAGACAAACTGACCTTACGAATGTGCTAAGTAGTACAAGGATAGAACATGATACAAACATAGAATCAAGCTATGATGCAGATGCAGATGGGTGTCAAAAGGATCAATGGAATGCGATGGATGAATGATGCAGAACAAGCCGTAGAGATCATGGTGGATGGAAAGTGCTTATTTACACGAGGCACCTATTTGCCAGGTTTTCACCAAGGTACTTGCCCAAAGTGCCACTGAAGTGGTTTTCACTAGAGGATGATTTTTTTTCTTTACTGTTTTCAATCCCTTTTCTAATTTTTTTGGATTTTTTATTATTTTTTTATTTTTTTGTAGTTTTTATTTATACCTCGTAATTTTAGGCATAATTTTTTTTGAGATAGGAGCTATTGATAGGCTCCTATAGAGGCTCACCTTTGGGCGTAGATAGCTAATATGCTTCTGATTTGTAGCTTGATGTGATAATGAATCGTCCCAACCAATTGGGTTCAAACTTTCCCTTGTTGTCTGGATTTGATACATTCTTTTGATTCTCCTTCAACACAAGCTCTCTGACTTGAAAGGTATGACTCATGATATTGTTATTGTAGCTTCGCTTGAGATGGTTTTGATACACCTGTAGATGGTTCAAGGCATCCATGCACCGCTCATCCAGTATTTCTAGCTCGTTCAGCCGTGACACCCGATATTCTTCATCTATAATGAGATTTTGCAGTGTTATCCTTAAGGATGGAAGCTCGATCTCAATGGGAATGATGGATTCTGATATGTAGACTAGGGAGAATGGGGTTGCACATGTTGGTGTGCAGATACTTGTTTGGTAGGCCCATAAAGCAGGATTTAGTTGTAGGTGTCAGTCACAACCAGCTTCATTGACTATTTTCTTTAGGATTTTCAAGATGGTTTTATTCATAGCCTCAACTTGGTCGTTACCCTGGGGGTAGTATGGGGTGGAGAAGCGATGTTGGATATTGAATTTTTGGCATAGCTCTTGAACATCCTGGTTCATAAAAGGTGTCTTGTTATCTAAGATAAGGGTTTGTGGGACACCGTAGTGGAAAATGAGGTAGTTCAGGATGAATTTGGAGATCTGCTTCCCTGTGATGTGGGTCATTGGGATGGCTTCTACCCACTTTGTGAAATACTCAGTGGCGGTGATAATGAACTTGTGTCCATTGGATGAAGTGGGTGTGATTTTACCAATGAGATCGAGCCCCCATTGTGAAAAGGGCCAAAGTGTTATAATTGGTTGGAGCTCTTGAGCTAGTGCATGGATGAGATCCCCATGGTGTTGACATTGTAAACATTTTTGAACATAGTCATGAGCTTCCTTTTCCATTATAGGCTAGTAGTACCTAGTCCTCAGCAATTTCTTGGCCAAGGTCATACCACTCAAATGTGAACTACAAATGCCATTATGTACCTCAATTAAAGCAGTCAAAGCTTCCTCAGGGTTAAGGCATCGCAAAAGGGTTCCTTCAATACTCCTACAGTAAAGGGTGTCACCTAAGATAACAAAATGGGATGACTTCTTGACAAATTTTCTTTTAAGGTTTTGGGTGATATCAGTAAGGAGGACTCCTATTTTTAGGTAAGTGTATATATCATGATACTAAGGGTCATCGAAACCAACAATTGCACACACAAACTTAGACTTTGGTGCCTCGAAAGCTGGTACAAGAAGCTACTCTACAAGGAATTCATGCTTAGGGACGTTGCGTGGGATATCTAGTAGTGATCCAATTATTTCCACGGCTTCAGCTACTCTATTGTTTGCCCTTGGTATTTGCTCAAATGTGATGTCAGTGAAGAATTCCTTGAGGCTTTACACCAGTTTCTTATACGGGGTGAGCTTGTCATCCTTTGTTTGGTATTTATCATTGACCTAATTGATGATTAGCTGAGAATACCCATATACCTTAAGTGTCATAATTTTCCATTGTACTGTAATTATGAGTCCTATGACAAGAGCCTCATACTCTGCAATGTTGTTCATGCAAGGAAAAGATAGCTTATATGAATTTGGTATGCAATCTCCTTGTGGTGTGATGAAGAAAACACCCACTCCTAACCCATGTTGTGTGTAGGATCCATCAAAATATACTTTCCAATGATTTGTTGCACTTAGATTTGAAGATCGACTCATCGGGGAATTCTGACACTAATGGGTTCTCTGAATATAGAGGTGCTTTTGCTAGTCAGTCTGCAATTACTTGTCCTTTGATGGCTTTATGTTCTACATACTCAATGTCATATTCTGTTAGGATCATAACCCATTTAGCCATTCGTCCTGTGAGTGTTTCTTTTGAAAGAAGATACTTGAGAGGGTCTATTTTGGCGATGAGCTTAGTCTGGTGAGCCAACATGTAGTGCCTGAATTTTTGTGCAGCAAACACTACTACTAGGCAAGCCTTCTCAATGAATGTGTAATTCAGCTTGTGTCCCACCATGGTTCTACTAATATAGTAAATGGCTCTCTCTTTTATTGTTTCATCATGTTGAGCTAAGAGAGCGCCAAGGGCTGTTGTTGTTGCTGATATGTAGAGTATCAATGACTTTTTTTGGATTGGTGGCATGAGGACCGGTGGTGTTAACAAGTAATCCTTTATTTTGTTGAATGCCTGGTCACATTTCTCGTCCCACTTGTATGCTACCCCCTTGTGGGGTAGATGAGAATATGGGATAGCTTTATCTACCAATTGTGCTATGAATCAACGAATGGATTGGTGCCTTCCCTGCAAACCCCTTAATTGCTTCAATGTTCTTGGTGCTTCCATCTCAAGAATCACTTTGACTTGGGCAGGGTCTATCTCGATTCCCCTCATAGATACAATATACCCTAGGAGCTTCCCTGATTGCACACCAAAGACACACTTCTTAGGATTCAGCCTAACCTTGTATTCTTCTAGCCTGTCAAAGATGGAGCTTAGTGCTGCTATGTGGTCTTGACGCTTTCTTGATTTGGCTAATATGTCATCCACATAGTCTTCCATAGTTTTGTGAATCATGTCATGGAAGATTAGTGTCATAGCTCTTTGGTATGTAGCTCCAGCGTTCTTTAACCCAAACAACATCATGTTCCAACAGTAAGTCCCCCATGGACAGGTGAAAGTTGTCTTGTTTTGATCATCCTTAGCTATCATAATCTGATTGTACCCTGAAAACTCATCCATTAATGATAACATTTCATGCCATGTCATCATATCCACAATCATGTCTATATTTGGGTGAGGGAAATCATCCTTAGGACATGCTTTGTTCAAGTCCCTGAAGTCAGTGTAGATACAGAAGCCCCCAGTGGGCTTAGAGACAAGTACAAGCTTTGAAACCCATTCTAGATAATCAATTGGTCATATGAAGCCAGCATCAAGGAGTTTCTGCAATTCAAGTTTTACTAGTAATGCAATTTGCGGATGCATCTTTCTTAGCTTTTGTCTTACTATTTTAGCCTCTGGATACACAACTAAATGATGAACCACAACCTATGGATCAAGACTGGGCATGTCAGCATAGGTTCATGCAAAGTTTACCTTTCTTTCTCTCAAAAATGTAGCTAGAAGTTCTTGTTCCTTAGTCAAAAGGGATTATGCATAGAAGGTGATATGTGGTGTTTCCTCGGTTTCTAGATTGACTGGATTGCATTTTTCGACTAGCACTACTGATTTTTCCTGATGAATAGCACTAAGGGGAAGATTGAATCCCTCATCCTTTGGTGCCTCAAATAGGTTTTCACCATTGGATACGTCATTTCTTTTTACTATTTTTGGGTCAAAAAGTGTCGCATTGTGGTTTTCACTAAAATACCTAGATATTACTCTTAAATTTTCTATTTTGTGACTGAGGGATTCAATCATTTCTCCATAGTATGTGTGCGTGTGTCTAGCTCAATATAAAACCCAAATTTATAACCTCCACATGGTAGAGTATCCCACAATCCCATGAATTATGAGAGAGCCTTGTCATTTTCGAACGTGTCTAAGATCGGTGGTCCTCATTGGTCATAATCGATGAGTTGGGGGTAGACAAGTTTTAGTTCATTGGCCTGGTTACTTGGCTTGAAAGATAGGGTACTGATCATGAAGAGGGAGGAATCATCGAATAAAATGGGTAGATCAGTGATGGGGTCCTCGTCACACACATCGGTTATATCAAAGGTAAAGTTATCTAGAGGGAGACCTATGGATACCGGTAATTGAAGAGGAGCTTTGAATTTTTTAACCAGGGAACTTTTGCCACGTATGGTTATCTTTGGAGGG
This sequence comes from Sequoia sempervirens, assembly GCA_007258455.2. Taxonomy (NCBI): domain Eukaryota; kingdom Viridiplantae; phylum Streptophyta; class Pinopsida; order Cupressales; family Cupressaceae; genus Sequoia; species Sequoia sempervirens. The sequence continues at coordinate 587,983,053 of VDFB02000015.1, read as the reverse complement.
GTACATCCAAGGCCAAGATTCCTCATGTGCTTCTCAAGAATAATGGGTTCTAAAAGGAGGTTATCATTTTTCCCAAGCTTCTCATTTTTGTTATAGCCCCATCCTTGCATTAACTATAGTCCTTTGTGTCATTGTCCATGGGAAGATCAGGTACCAGCCTTTCATCTTGATACAATAAGCTTGATATATCCCTTTTTTCTACCACTTCTTGACTTAGGTCCCCCATCTTTTGAATCTGGAGGGGTCTTCTTTGAAGGTTTGAGATGGTGTGTCAATCGGTTGGGTTTTCCCATGAGATCGAGGAGATTGAGGTAACTCTCCTATTACAAAGGCACTCTTTTTCATTTTGTAGTCCCCGCACCCATTATCTTGGATAATGACTTTAATATCAGAGATGTTCGGAATGGAGGGTGTCTTTGTCTCAAAGTGGAGGCTAGGGTAGATGGGTGTATATATGGAGATGTGGGTCCCTCATCATTCTTCAAGACTTGAGGGATATTGTAGTACTTGGCTTCCAGATTTTTGAAATAATAAAATGGTTTAGGATCACCATGGACTGTGACCTCTTGATTTTGATAAGGAAACTTTACACATTGATGGAAGGTGGATGCAACAGCTTGCATCCCATGGATCCATGAGCATCCCAGGAGGATATTGTAAGGTAATTCAACATCAAGGACTTGGCATGTAGTTTCCATGATTATTGGCCCTACTTGAATAGGGAGTTGAATGGTGCCTTGAGACACCCATTCTTGATCATCATATGCCCTAATAGTAATTACATTACCTTTTTCAATGACATCTTCAGAGAATCCCAAATTCTTTATTAGCTTGAGAGTATAAATATTTAACCCTGCACCTCCATCCACCAAGACTCGTTTGACTTTATTCTTATGGACTAAGACTTCAAGATGGAGTGCACGGTTATGAGATGGTTGAGTTGGGAAGTCTTGATCAAAAAATGTTAGGAGATGTGGGGTGGTGATATGTCCAACCATAGCTTGGAACTAGTCTGCGTCAAGATTCGTGGGGGTAGTGGATGCAGCCAATGCCTTTTTTGGGATTTCCCTATGTGCCGGTGAGATTTTCAGTAACTCCATGATGGAGATCTAAGTGGGGGTCTTTTTCAATTGATCCAGGACATTATAACCATTGGGGATTGACTTTGGATTGATGGCAAGTGCCTTGAGTGGTTGGGATTATTTTGGAATGGTAATTCTTCTACCGCGTGTGGTGACTCCAGAGTCGGCTCTAGATCCTTTGATATTGACAACGGTGACCCACTCATCTAAGGATGCAACAACATGGCCATAAACATGGTTCACATTATTATACTTTTCCTTACCATTTTTGTTTCCCTTATTGTGATCTGGCATCGAATTTGTGTATATTTTGAGATCTTGATTTCTTGCGGTTTGTTCAATGGTTATGGTTTTGTCATCGATGAGGTCCTAAATCAAATTTTTAAGTCGCATGCAGCTAGTTGTCGTGTGTCCCTTAATTTTTTGAAAATCATAGAGATTTTTCTCATTATACCATGGTGGTTTAACTTAAGGCTCTTGATAATTGTCATAAACAGGGATCTTGATGAGATTTGCTTGTACCAACTATTGCATGATAGACCCAATCGGTTCCCCAAGTGGTGTGTATTTTTGTTTAAGGGGATACTTGTTCCTTGGGGGTGGTTCCCCTTGAGTATTTAGGTTGTTGACCACTTGATTTTTGGGTTGTTGTGATGATGTGTTGACTTGTGTGTTGTTTTGGTTATTGACTTGCGGTTGTTGATATAATTGTGTGTTTTGCCTTGGGGCACTGATTATAGCTTTGGCGTCAACCACACAATCGTTAGTAACATTTTTTTTCTTTTCCCATGTGTGATATTTTTTGTTGTAACTAGTTGATGGACGGTTGTCTTGATAAGTAGGTTTCCCCCTTTGTGAAATAAGGGCTCTTTCGATGTTGAGCGCCTTGGGGATCAATTGGTCATATGTGGTGATGCATTGCATTTTCAGATGGAAGGACAAGGTCCCTTCAAGATTGGCGATGATAGTACCGATTTGTAGTTCTTCTAGCATAGCCCACTTGCTCATGTGGGCCTTGGATCACCATCGTTGCAAGAAGGATACAAATGTTTCCCCCTTGGCTTGTTTTAGAGCGTATAGTTCTTCTAGACTCACGTCCATGCCTATGTTGAATGAATAGTTCTATATGAATAATTCCACAATTTCTTGGAACTTTTTAATTATGAGAGGAAGCTAGGAGAACCATTCCATTGCTGGTCCAGCCAAACTCCAAGGGAATAGTCGCATTAAATAAGATTCGTCATATGCAACTTCCATACAATGGACATGAAATTCCCTGATGTGATCTTCAGGGTTACCAGTCCCACGATATTTGTCAAACTTGGGTACCTAAAACCCTTGCAGGAATGGAACCATCACAATGCTTCTATCGAATGGCTAGGGGCACAAATTCCCTTCTTCTTTTTTTTCCCTGATTGTAGGTCTAGCACTTGTTGTGAGAGAAATTTGATCTGTGCAGACACATCATTTTGTGGATCGGGTGGTGGGATGAATGTGTTTTGGGGTGGTTTGATTGCTTGAGTGATGGGTGGGTTGTTTTGTGTGTTCGTGGGAGGCTGCTGCAAGTTTTGTTATGCCACCAACGCTTGTTGGTATGCCTACAATTGTTGTTGTGCCAACAATGCTTGTTGTTGGTCTTGTTGTTGTTGTGTCAACAATGCTTGTTGTTGGGCTTGTAACTAAGTTGCTTGTTGTTGTGCTTGGTATTGTACCAAATCTTGTTGATAAGCTTGTTGTTGTAACAAAGCTTGTGCTTGAGCTTGTTGTGCTTGATACTGAGCTTTTGCCTGAGCTTGAGCTTGTTGGGTGGCTTGTACAGCTTGGGTGGCTTGTTGTTGTTGCAATAAAGCATGTGCTTACGCTTGGGTAGCCTATTGTGCTTATTGTGTGGGTTTTTGTGTCTGTGCTTGTCGAGCAAATTGTTGTGCAGCTTGTGTGGCTTGTTGAGGTTGAAATTGCTGGAATACTTTTTGATAGGCTTGTTGGGTAGCTTGCAGTGTGATGTATTGATTTTCCATGTTTGGATTTGGTGGTGGTGGTGGAGGATTCAAAATGGTATGAGATGTTGTGATGAGATTTTTTTGAGGTGGTTTTTGGGGTGTTTGAGTGATGACAATGGGTTGTGTGGTAGATGGTGCGATTTCTATGCTAGGTCCTCGAGAGACCACATTTTGAGATGTTATAGATGGTGTAGCGATTGATTGTGTTGTTTGGATTGGTGTCGCCTGGTGTTGCGATATCAGTGGAATACTTGGAGGATTTGGTATGTTAATTTAATTCATGATCAAAGGATTGTTTTGATTTGGTTGATTGATGATTGGTAAAGGGGGTTTCCCTAAACCAAGGATTGGTGTGGATGTTGATGTTGGAGGGGGAAATGGTGGAAATATGGGTGGTGTGTTTTCTTGATGAAGTGATGATGAGGCATCAAATATTCACCCTTTTCCAAATAGACCCACTTGTCCTTGTGAAGTCATGGGGAGAGAAACTTGTGTATCAAGGGAATATGCCAGTGATGCAGCAAAAGTGGAAGGATTGTTGGTGTCATGAAAAATGAGTGGGACGTATGGATGCTTTGGATCTTAAGGAGCAGTATTTGGTAGACCCAAGATGGTGTTTGCATCCAAGTCTTTATTATTTACAAGGGGATGTGTTTGAAGAGAGTGAAGCAATGAACTCCCCTTGGTAACCATAGGTTGACTTGGAGCATGAGATGATGTTGGTTGTATGATGGGTTGGATGATGTTTTGGAAAGAAGGTGTGAATGATACCGGTGGCATAATCCCAAGAGGTTTTTCCACAATAATTCTCACATCATAATCATAAGGGATTTTAGCCCCTTCCTTTGCTAATGCTAACATGTATTGTGAAGGATTAAGTCTCATCGTTGTGTTGACAATCTTGTGATTTTCAGGATTTTGGACTATCTCCATGATTTTGTCTTGAGTCATTCCTAGGACATTGTTGGTGACATCCTCCACTTGGCAACCTCCCTCTTGAAGATCTTGTGGTAGTTGAGGAAGGTTGAGTGGGGGATTCTTAGATCCGATGGGGTTGATTTCAAGTGCAGTTTGACTCAAGTCACTTGAAGTGGATGTTTCTTTGTTTGGTTCCATGTTTTTCTTGTGTTGAGATCTAGTTTGGACCATAAAATAAGGATCAACTTTCAGGAATATGGGAGGTAAACCTCTAACTCCTTAGGTTGGTTAAAAATTTAGGTATAAAAAAGAAAATATAAGTTTAAGGATCAAATGGTGGTGATGAGATAAATGAAAGATGGATGATATGAATGATTGAAATTCTAAGAAATCTTGGAGGGATACTAGACTTTGGGATTTTTGGATTTTTTATTTTGGATTTGGTTTTGATTTGGATTTTGGATAATGAACTTATAAACCCCAAGATGTTGGATGTAATCTTGGAATAAACTTGTCCATAAGGTGATAATTTAACTGAGTGTATGAAGAAGGATTCATCCACAGACACTTAGTCAAACAAGATGATTTTTCTATTTGAAGGATTACCAAAAGTATAGCATGAAGGATTTTTTCCAAGATTCTAACAGTTGTTTGTGAGATGGGATTTGATTGATGTTTTGGGATGGATGGAAGTGTTGATTTTGATCCTAGGTGAACCTAGAGAGACTTTTGTTTACAAGACCTAGGTATTGAAGAACATGCTATACTTCTAAGAACTTTTCAACCCTACAAAGTGAGATACTCAAAATGTTGGAAAAGAGTTGGATTTCGACAATAATAGAATTGGTATAAGTTTGGGTTGTCCTTTGATGCACGTTTGTAAAAGTTATAGAGCAATCTATCTCTAACTTGGTAAAGCATAGAATGACATTTCTTGAGATTTCTTGGACTAAGACGCTTGTGACAATTGAATACTTTGGTTTTGGGATTTTGATCTTGTGGGAAATCATTTGAAAAAATGCATGTGTGGGGTTCAATTGTCTTTTATCTTTTCTTAATGGATTCTTTTTACCAAAAACACTTTCTTGCTTAGCTTTTCAAACTAAATGTCTATGTCCTAATTTATTTTCATCCCACAAGGTCCATTATGTGGAAATCAAGAGAATCAAGGCAATGGTTCCCTAATTTTGACTTTAGAGAGCAAATTGAGATATAGGCCCAAGTATTTAGAAGCCTCTAAGGATAGAATCCTTAGGGACAAGCAGTAATACTTGGACTTTTCAAAGGTATTTGCTCTTTCTAAAGGGTTTGAAATTTGATGACCTTGTTGAATGTTTGTTTTAAAGATTTTGGATCCAAGAAAAATATGTAACTGACTCACAGATTGCACAACCCTAGGATAGAAATGGCTATATTTGTTGAATTCCCACTTGGATTTCTCCAGCTATGCTTATTCAAAGCAGGTGATTAGAAGCTTGACCACATTGGCTCCCCTCCACGACACTCACTTCTACGGATCAACCGAGCTTTGAGTTATCATGAATCTCCCATGACAAACTCTTCATCTCTACTAAGAACTGTAAGTATGTGGGATGGCTTCAAAGGTCCAACCTGCTGACACCAACAAATATTAGGGATTTTTGGCTTCTACACAAAGGTTAATAATAAGGGCATCCAATTTAGGGGGTGCAATGACAAACCCCTTGTGAGAGGTCTCCCAACCCTTAGAACAAGGGATTTATGCATCATAAAGATACTAGGGGAGAGCTATCATGTACCACTTCCCATTGTTTACGATTTTCATCATAACCACAAATTTATATAGCGGTTTGGAAGAGCTTGGCTTATGCTTGTTACCATTTGGATCGTTCCCTTGGGGTGAGTACTTTTTCCCACCAAGGAAGGCTCTCTAAAGGTGAAAAATAGCAAGTAAGTACATCCATAGTTCGATCATCTTTGCTCAATGAACAAAGAGAGAACACACACTATGCCTTTTCTCACACTAGCATGATTGGTTCAATTTTAAAAAACCCAAATTTGAAATGTGGAGGCAATATTTTAGACAACCTAATGTCACTAAAATGCTTTTGATTCTCAAGATCGTCGTGAATTGCAAGAGAAGTTCATATGCATTTCGAATAACATGAGTTTGTAAAGAAGATTACAAAACAAATCAAACACAAATTCTTTTTAGTCCTCAAAGGAAATAATGAGTTCTTTTTATAGCACCAAAACCAAATGTTGAAGTTGATTGTTCAATTTTAATCCAAACTCCAAATTCTAGTAAGTATCTAATGTTCAATTTTAACCAACTTGACAAAGCTTGAGTTATAGGTTAATTTAAAGCCCAAATTGAATCTAGTTGGTCCTAGGAAATGAAATACATAAATTGAAGCCCAAGATTATCACAAAGAGCATTAAAAAATGCTTTTAAGTCTTCAAATTTTGATCCTCCCCTGCTTCCTACAAATGTGAAGCTTTACTGCAAAGGCAATGCTCTGCAATTGTCAAATGTGGCACTTAAAGACAAAAGTGGTGCTCTGGTGAAGTCAAAAGCAACGCTCTGTAGAAACAGAGAGCACAAATGCAACGTGATTTTGAAAGCGGCTCTCTACGAGAAGAAAATTAGACAAAAGACAAAGAGGTCAAATGCGGCAGTGAAGTGGAAGCAGCACAACAAAGGCGAGCATTTGCGGTGCAATGCAGCGATAGCGACGTTGTATGGCAAAAGTGACGCTCTGCAGGCTCACAATTGCATGAAGGCGGCGTCGTGTTCCTATGTCTGCAAAAAATGGAAAAATCAAGTGAAATTCAACATGTTAGGATGGTCAGCCCTCCTTCTAGCACCAAAATGTGAACACCAAACCTACACAAACTAACAAGAGATCAACAAACAAGTGTCAAACATGTTAGAAAGCAAATCTAATGTTCCCTATGAAATTCTTTAGCCAATTTTAACAGAAAATATGAAATAACAAGAAAACTAAGAAAGTAAAGTATGTAATCTAAATAAAATCAGCCAAACCTCCATCCCATAGGGGGAGTGGTGCTCCTTTTATGTGGAAAGAAGCCCTTTCCCAATCCCTTTGATAAGCTTGATGAAGTGTAGATGATCTAAGTGTAAAATTGACTATAATCTAGCTAAATTGCTTGGAAATAATGAAAAGCTATGAACTCAAATGCCTATAATGGAAATGCATGAAGTTGTGGATCCATATTGTGAAAATGATGTCTCTATTTATAGAATCCAAGGGTTGAAGAATGGAGTAAATTGGTGAATGTGGGATAAATTGAGAGCCAATGAGAATGTTCCAAGTGTCACAATTCTATTGGAGGAAGTTGGAGCACATTTTGGGAAATGTGTGAGTGGAGGAGGATGGAAGAGAAGTAAATGTTGTTGGTTGAGAATTTGAAAATGGTGTAAGAGGAATTGAATGAGATTTGAGAGGATGTAAGAGGATTTGAAAGGTTGTAAGAGAATTTATTGCAAATGTAAGAGGATGTGATAGGTCTTTTGAAAAACTTTGGAGGGAAATTGAATGAGAGGTGGTTGAGAGGAATATTCCTTGGAATATGCCTTGGTGAGGGAAAATAGATGAATTAAATAATTAATTGATACTATTTTCATGTGCAACTTGGTTAGTTGACCATGAGTTGATTTAACTCTCGAGGAGTTAAAAGCTGGAGGAAGTGATAATGATGATTAGAAAGCTGATTTAGGATTAATTAATTTGAATGTGTTAGGGGATTGTGACCTTTGATTTGATTTATTTAATCAAATGAGAGGACTTAGGGGGATTTAATTAAATTATTTGATTTAATTAAATATGATGAAAATTAGTTAGAAGAAGGGTGAATTAATCTAATAAAATTCATTATTTGATTAATAGTTGAATTTGTTGAGTTTAACTAAATAATGTTGATTATTTAATTAATTGGTTAGTTTGAGGTGATTTAGGAAGAAATGGTGTTAATTTATTGGAATAAGATGCATAGTATCAATCAAGACTTTTTTGATGTCTACAGTAGGTTTCTGGTATTTTCCTTACTGTACTTCTCATTTTTTGGTCATATGGACACCAGTGCGCTAGAGAGGTGCCAACATGTGACGTTGTCGTCCCATACCCACGCTATCATCCTCGAACTGAGAGTTGTCTGAGGTATAGTTTGGACTCCAAAAATTGGCTCGTCTAGCCCCAAATAGAATTTTGGGTCTGTAGAGTGATAGAAGCACTTGAGAGTGCTCTTCATTCTCGATCCCTATCGCAAAACATCTGTTAGAGTGAGGTAAGTTAGGGCAGCCCTCCACTCTTAGGTCTCTGTGACCTGGAGCCTTGACGTGGTTGGTCCCCTTCTCTTACATTTTTGGCGAACCTGACGTGAACCATTTTGGTCTCGTTTAGCAGTGTTGAAGGGTCCTTTCCTCATGTCCTAAGAGCATTGTAGGTGTGAGTGTTGTGAGGTGTTTTTCCTTACAACCCAACCTATGACCTAGTAGGCATAATTGGAAGGTTCTATAGGTGTTGCAGAACGAAGCCTTAGTTGGGTCATTGTCCAATTGCAAACCTTTGGGGGGCTTTGTGAGAGTATTGTTTAGTGTACATGATGGCCTCCTTCTTGCACCTGCTTATCCCCTTTGCACAACTTGTGAGTAGTGCCTCTGGTGTAACCTTCACCTCGCAGGACTTGTCGATGAGTTTTAATAAAGAGCCATCTCCTCTTTTCATCACCGCACGGATCAATGGAAACACTGTAGCAAGTTTTCTTTTTGACGTGGTGTGCCAGGTGAATATGATTACCGAGGAGATTATGTTAATCAACTTCCTACATAAAGATGGGTATAACGCACCTATAAGCACCATCCGTGCACATAACGATCGTTCCGTACTTCCCGTTGGTAGCATCACCTTGTCAGTCCTTGTTGGACCTAAGTTTGTAAACTTGATTTTTGACATAATCCCAGGGTCCAAACTCTCCAGAGTGAAGCTAGGTATCCCTTGGTTAGTAGCTATGGATGTAGTTCCCTTGGTTGTGCATAAATGTCTAAAGTTTATTCATGATGGTTCATTGCATGTGATCCACAACACTGGCTATAAACTTCCAGTTGCGTGTGGTAGCTATTCATTAGACCACATCTAGCCTACACTCTTTGGTCTGCTCCCACCTAAGAAGGACCTCTTGTACCAGACCTATGAAAAGTATAAGAAAGGGCACTTAACACCTAGAGTGAGGTACCCTCCATCTCCTTATGTTGTCTCACAAAGGGCTTGTTTGAAGACTGATAGTGATGCCACCCTAGCCCGAAGAAGGGAAGAAGATAAGCACTCTTGAAGTTCCTCTTCCTCTTCTTCCGCTATCTAGCCTATTGCCTCTTCTCGCCTTGCTATGGCATCATCGAATTCTGCTCCTTGTTTTTGAGAGAACCCTATGGTGCTCGCTTGGCGAAAGCCCAAGTGACCTGCATTCGAACTTCCTATTCTACCCATGGAGCCTAGGCCCATTTGATATGGTAGAAGGAAGGGTCCCCGTGGGGAATCCTCTATGTCTTGGCCTCTGTGGCCTCATACCACTTCTGCTCCTAAAGCAGTGAATGGGAAGAGGCTCATTACCAAGTCACTAGAGCCAACTCCCCTCGCTATCTCTCAACCTCCTGCTCTCATCCAAGAGTCTTTCCCTTCGTCAAAGATGGCTATGATGGGAACTCCTATGGCTGAGCAAGAGCCCTCTATCCCTTCCCAACTCTCAGCCTCTAGCTCCAAGAGTCACAAAAACTGCCTTGTGCACGAGCGCAGGCGCTGGTGAAAGCCTCTAGTGGCTAAGTAGGCCACTTTGCAGAGGAAAGGAGAGCCAACCACCCCTATTTCAAGGCCTCCTATTGCATCCTCCTCTCCTGTCTCCTCTACCTTAGTTCAGTCGAACTTGGTTCTGCCTCTAGCTCCTGTAGTGAGTGTAACACCTATGACCCTAAAAAGGTACAGGTGTTCATCGCCCCTTCAGTCAAGTCACCTCTTTTGATGTCCCTTTTGGAAATCCTATCATTCCCTAAGTCTGTGGACATTTCGAACACCTCAGTGATGTCCACTACGGTTCTATCCTCCTCCTTCGTGCCTCTTGCCTCATCTATGGGGAGTTCACATCCTTCGACAAAGCAAAAGGTGGAGGTTGGCCCTTCCAACAATGGGGTGCGTAAGAGGAGTCCATCATCTCCAAAGGGTGTTCCTGTATTAGCATGCACCATCCTTGTGACAAACATAGCTCCAACGTCCCCTGAGTTCGTCACTGCTCCCGAGTCACTTCATGAGCCAAGCAGTGAATCTTGGGCACCATCTTCCTCACTCGTTGAGGTAACACATGACACTCTTGTAAAGTGCATGTTTAACTTTTTGGACGAGGCCCCATCCTTGTCGACGATTTTCATGAAATCACTTACCATAGCTCCATAAGAGCCAAGCAGAGAAGACCTTGTGGGGCCTTCTTCCTTGGCCCTTGTTGCGGGAGGGTCGAAAGGTTCCCCCTTTAATATTCCACCATTGTAATCTCGTCTTCAATGATCTAGATTGGGAAGAAGATGACCTCTTGGTCGATGAGTGTTAGGGGGTGCCTCTTCTTTACCTTTAGATTAGGTGTGTGTTCTTTGTGATGTGTTCCCTTATGCTTGTGTTATGTGTTCTTGGATGGCCCTTGTCACCCTTGTAGGTGCTTGGATATAGGAGTAATTTTGTGTCATAAAACTTCCTCTATTTGTTCCATCATTCTTCCTCTTTTATTTGTATTAATTTTTGGAAAATTGGGGACAATGCAAAGTGTTGGGGGAATTTAGCCTTCCCTTCCATGTTGACCCGTTTTTATTTATTTTTTGGTCTTATCGTGCATTCTTCACATGGTCTGATATAGTAGGGGGTTGATGACAACTCATCTATATACTATTACTATACTTATATATATATTTATGAGCAGCTCTGACCCCGAAATATCAGATCGCCCCTATGTCCTTTGTTCGTAATGATGCTACTTCTCTTTTGCTCTTTTATCTTTCTCTCTTCTTTGCTTGAGTTGTCCCTCATATGTGTGACAACGTCACTTTCATAATACTTCAATTTTCAAAAAATGCATTTATGGCCAACAAATATTTTCTCGAAAACCTTACAACCTTTTTCAAAAAAATCGCATTCTCAACTTGAATGCCTAATAGAACGCGTTTCCTTCATCATGGGTTTGCAAAGAAAGAACTTGAGAACCTCCCTTCAAGGTGGGAGTAGCTTTTCTTGTGGGAGAAGCCTTGACCTTCCCCTAGTGAGGTGGCATTTTCTTCCTTTCAAATTCCTCGATGAAGTGAACATCTTTCAAAAGGATTCCTTGATGATTGAAGTGATTTGCGAAAATCACTCTTTCACTTTCAAATAGCATGTCCCTTGAGTGGACCCATCTTCTTTTGAAGGGTTCCCGAAGGACCCCTTTGAAATTCTTTCAATTTGTTGACTGTCTATGTGACTGTCTGCTTGTTTGCCTGTGTGGCTGCCTTTTGTTCTTTGACATGTTTTATCTACGAATTAACATGTTACTTTGTAGGTGCACCTATGAAGCAACTTTCCAATTTGAATTTGTGGATTCCCCTTACACTAGGCTTTCTTCATGAGAGAGTACTTGGGGGAATGCCTTCTTGTAGTTCTACGGGCCTGTGAGGTGCTTAGATCTTGCAGGATTTGTCCATCGTTGGTTTGAGGGCCTTCAATGTACTTTGTGCAACTTCGTAGTTTTGTAGAGCTATGAAGTCCTTTTGTTCAAACCTCCTTAGGAGAGAGTACCTATGGATTCCTTTGCCTACCCTACGCTTTCGAGCTTTCCAGATTGCGATATGCTTTCTTGACGGTTCAGGTATACCTTTCTAACTCTTTGATCTACTTTACTGAACACTCATTGATACTCATGCTTGCTAAAGTGGGGGAAAAATGTATAGGAGGGAATTTGCACCCCCTATTTAAATTCCCATTTTATATACCCTCACCTTAGAAAATAAAATCTGAAGGCGAAATTCCACATCACCCACCCGCTTTCCATCCACTTAGCGCATGTTTTTTGCATCAATGAGGGAATTTTTTTCAGGGACACGAGCACAACACGTGGACGTCTATGCGGCGCATTGTTGTCCTTGACATATTCCTGCCTCTGGAGTTCGTAGGGACATTACACACCTAATTGGGGTTGAATTGTAACGCCTCTATGCGATCAACCAACCCAAAACGACTCCTTTTGGCCTTCAAATCCATCAATTTCACTTCACTTCATCCTCTTTACAATTAATTCAATCTTCTACACACTCATTCAATATCTCTAACAATTTCATGCCACTTTCTTCACACTTTGGGATCTCTTGAGCATACTCTTGAAGCATTCTACTAGAATTTTCACAGCTTGAGCATTGTAGCAGCTTGATACTCCATCAACTTCACTCTTTCACATGAGGCCACCATAGAAGTTGTGAGCTTGGAGTCTTGCGAGACCTCCCTTCATCACCATTGCAACTGTGGTGAATTTTCCAAGTTCATTGCTTGTATTCTCCCTTCATTATCCTTGAGAGCCTTTGGGTGGAGGTTGTAATACTTCACTCTTTTCCTTTTTTGATTTGATTGAGTAGCATAGTATTATTTTGTAGTGTTCAACAATCTCTCTTTCATTTTCTTTATTGTACTTTCTACCCCGTTGCTTTTCTGGTTGTTTGTGGAGGTGGGAACAGCAAAGTGAGGGTTTGACTGAGGGAAATCCCTATACAACCCCAACAATTTTCCCCTTCTTGCTTGTGTGTAGGTGCATGTGTGCGTGGAGCTAGTTGGCGAATTAGCGCTTTTGTGAGATAATATTCGTCACCCTAGATTTTATCTTCTTGCTTTATCATCTCTGCATTTACTTCTCGTACCTTATCATTACGTTTATTTCATTAAAATCGGTTAGCTAGACTATCAGTAGGTTTATGGTCTTTTCCTTACTATACTTCTCTTTTTTTGGCCATACGGACGCCAATGCACTAGAGAGACGTCAGCGCATTGCGCTATCGTCCCAAACCCGCGCTGTCATCCTTGGATAAAGAGTTGCCTTAGGTACAGTTTGGACTCCAAAAATTGGCTCATTTAGCCCCAAATAGAATTTTAGGTCTGTAGAGTGACATAAGCACTTGAGAGTGTTGTTCATTCTTGATCCTTATCCCAAAACATCCATTAGAGTGAGGTAAGTTAGGGCATCCCTCCGCTCTTGACTCTTCATGACCTAGAGCCTTGACGTGGTTGGTCCCCCTCTCTTACACCTATAATCTAATTATTGGTGTATACTATTCTAGCATTCCCTCCTTATTACTTCAATATGAACAAATGGTGGAACACTGCAATGATTGAATACAACAAGCCTTCTAGAAACTTTGATGAAGCATCTACACCAATTCTCCTCGCTCACCTAGGAAACACCAAACTAAACACATTGATGGACCTCCTAACTATCAAACCTACAAAATACCTAAGAATCAAGACATACTCAATTATTCACAAGTACACCACTCCTCTTATGAAACAAGATAAACTTCATTATCCACAAGAAAAAAACCAACCAACTATGAATTGAGATTCACTCAATTATCTATAGTAGCACAACCACCAACCAATTGTGAATCAAGACTAACTCAATTATCCACAAGTACACACCTGCAAAACTATGGATCGAGAAAAACTCAATTATCCATAGGTACCACTCACCAAATTTGCAGAGCAAGACAAACTCAATTATCTGCAAACCAAAAAATACTACCATGCCTCCCCTTGCTCCATGAAGGGACTCAAATGAAAGATGAAACAAGTGCTTCTTGATGAGAGGCATTTATGTTCCATTTTATCCCATATTATATTATTTTTCATACACCTTAATACTCACTTTCATGCTCCATTTTCATATTATATCATACCTTTTTACCATGTTTTGCTACATATGATTAAATATAAATAAGTGATATTTGATATTTGATATAGTTTTTAGATAAAATAAGATAAAATAAATTATATTAGATTGTATTTATTAATATTTGTTGTCATTATAGCCTTGGAAAATAAATCTTGTAGCATGCTATTGGAGGAGGAGAGAATAAACTTCCTATAGCCTCTGAATACACTTGTCAACAAATAATTTCAATTGTTAATCTATTTTTAAGTAGTTATTTGTTGTGTTGGATATTAGTTATTTTGTTATAACAACTGGTGATTATTTTTATACTCATATTCCATGAGATAATATGTATTGTTTTTTGTTTCAAATAATAAAGTTGTGATAACCATATGCCAAAAATAAATATTTATATATTATTGTAATTGATTGCTATATTAGTTATTTTATTTGATAGTAGACCAAACAAACACTTTATTTGTGTTGTTCATTAGTTGTCGGCTACAAAAAATAAATTCATGGTAATTTTGGTTATAAACAACAGTCTAGATTAATACGCCTCTTACATTATATAATATCATAAGAGATGGAAAGAGAATAGGAGAGAAGGCTGGAAAATAACACATCAACAATGTAATAACAAAGAAAATAAGCAACAAAAAGTGTGGAGAAATTATAGTAGCGTAGAATAGACATTTATGTAATTTTTAGAGCAACATTAAGATAAATCATGGAGTTTTAAAGATTTTGCTATAAAATTCTCCAACCACCACATAGAAGAAGAGGAGGGTCCCCTCTAATGAAACATGATGATATTCTTTTATTTTTCAGATTGTTTGTTATGCGTGGTTTTATTTAAATACTGTGGTTTGGTTTTGATGTAGCATAAGATTATGTATTGCAGAAGAAAATTATTGTGTGGTTTTATTGTCAAGTTTGTAGTTTTTATAGTAGTTTACATAATTCTTGTAGCAACCTGCACAATTTTTACAACTATTTAAATAGTTCTTATTACAACATTGTTTAGAATTCTTGTAGGAGTTTTAGAGTAGAATTGTTTAGAATTTTTGTGGTAGTTTTAAATGAATGTTTTATTTATTTATTTTCTAGCTGCATTTAATCCACACTCATCTCACTACTTGCAGCCCTTATGCATGTAGCCACTATGCCTTTCATAAGTTTACAACCCAGATTGACACGTAAACCAAACTAAAATTTTATTATTAAAATTAAATCTATTTTATATGCCATCCCAGTTTTGTCCCATCACTTCTCATACGTGGTATCATCTCTAAGTGAGAAGCTAACTCGATATAATAATAGACCTCCTGTCTCTAATGCCTCTAGCCTCCAATTTGATTGTCTTGGTCCTTAAACCTAATAAATTCTTCAATATCAAAAACTTTCACCTAAATAAGTTCTTTTGCAAGGTCACCATAAAGCTCTTCTAGCAAAACAACCTCATAAAGAATTCTATATCTTGTAATCACAACAAGGGACCACTTGGCATGAGTTTTTCTAATTCCTTTCACAACATGAGCTTAAAGCTTAATACTCTAACTTGGCTACACTTTGAAATAATCATATTCTTCTCATTAGAAGGATTTCCTAAATTGTTTTGTATTTGAATTTCCTTAGACTTGCTTTAATAGGTACGAGGCCTAACCTGTGAGCCAAGAATTTGACTTCATATTGAATAATAGTGCTATTTGCAATAATAATCATTTCTATAGCCATATTTAGCACCTTTGTAGCAAAAATACACTGAAAGGCATTTGCCAAGGAAGTGTCAATTCCAACAATGTCAAACTCAATCTTATGATCTCATTAAATTATTGATGAATTGACTCGTATTTTCATAAAGGTAAGAATCCAAGTAAATCAACTAAACATAGATATCAACCTTTAATCTAAATTTAAAAAAATAGAAAAATACTTGGAATTATGCACTAATTGTTGCTTGTTGGATAATCGATATACACTTCCCACTCTATCTTTATCTCCTAAAATCATAAAATAAATCAAACCTTGTATCTTCGGCATTGCTATTATATGAATTAAATCTTCCTTGTGGCCCTTGAAGATCAAATAATAGATAGTTTATAAAAACTACCCTTCTGTGATATATAACATACCATACCATATAGTAGTCTCTTCATAACATCACATTTTGTGCCAAATCTAGATGGATATTTCATGTTTTTATTGTTGGAGTGTCCTCTTATATTTGAAAAAATGGCAACAACTTCATTGTACAACATTCAATGTCGATGTTCTTCCATATGTCTTGGGGATTGTTCACAAATAGTCTACCTCTCACACATAGGCAAATATATTTTAGTTGCTCTAATACCATGTGAAAATGGCAAGCAAACAGAAAAAAAAATCATATCACACCATTGCTACACAAGAATACCAAAAACATAAAATATTATATGATTGAATTCTTCAGGATGATTTTCATTACAATACAAATGGCTTTATAAAGCCTTTCATTTTTCTAGCGACTATCTATAGGAATATAATTTCCTAAAGCTAATTATTGTGTTATTTATTGACAATAAAACTAACATTATTCATATATTTAATAATCTAACATTATTTATAATTTATTTAATCTATAATCTAAATTTATTGATGTACTATTATTCCAACACCATTTACAATACAAGGAAGGATCTTTAACATTAGTTATTTTTCTAGTTCTTTCACACATAGATTCAATTTCTTCATGAATTTTTCTTGAACATGGCTTGTGTAAATCTATAAATTTAATTTTCTCTCAAATGGGTTACATAAGATAAAAATAATTTAGCATCGATCCAAAAATGATCATAAAATACCATCCATCTCACCAAATGTCATTCATCTCACCTTAACTATAGTATCTAATGTAGATTATCAACAAGTTACCCATGTATCACTTACTACTTTGGAAGAAATAGCCCCTTTGACCAAATACATACAATTTAAAAGCAATAAATTAGAAGCAAACCATATATCTATAGATTTGAGGGGTTTCACATTGGATTTTTTTTTTATAAATGCTCATATCTAGTAATTATTACATATGAACATTTATATTTTCTTATCATTTTCTATAAGTTTTGATATATATTAAAATTTATCAATATTTTTGAGTGTATTATTTATTTCATGCACACAACATGCCATCTAAAATATATCCTTGTTCTTTTTTTTTACCAACAAGTTTGTTATTTTACAAACAAGGGTAACTCCTATAACATTTTGGAATACATATGTTGCCCCACCTCCTCAATGACATCACATAGTTGGTTCTTAAGACACTCTTTCTTTTTTCTACCCTAAATAATCTATTGCCTTCAAAAAATAAGGGCCTTTTGTACATGTTACCATGTTTTTTTTTTTTGTTACCATAATATTAAGAAGTGAATAGTTTTTAGTATTTGTCCAACCATCCACTATAATATTGCATCCCTTTATAAACCACTTTTTTTTTTTTTGTAATTTATTGCTCTACTTGTATTTATCTTTATCAATTAATCACATGAAGTTTCCAATGATAGTTTGTGAGCTGCTAGTCCATTTTAATTACTTGGACTATCTCTTCATAAAAGGTGAGCAAACAACATTAAATGTTATTTCATTTGTGTAAAAGAAGTTTGAATCACTATATTAATTGTATCTCAACCATTAAATCAAATAATTTTTAATGGGATTTGAGCTCCCAATGTGTGGTCTCTTGCAAGAAGACCCTACATCTTATGCCACATGTCAAGACACATTTATCTCTAACTCTTTGGGTTCTCTTCTCAATTGACTTTGAGACACCCCTATTGCTAATGGTAATTTTATCTCAACCCTTTCTTGATCGCCAATAGTTCATAATATTCTTTCTCATTTGGATAAAGTTTGACACATTTTCATTTTGCATGAAAAATAGGCCTTCACCATTGTGTAAGTGCCCTAAAGAAATGGCTTCCCACAAAGTTTACATATGATGGTGGTTGTTCCACTAGACTACTTAACCCTTAATACACAATCACAATACTTTCACAATGAGTAGAAATCCTCTTTACCCCACTTAACATTCAAAACAAAAAAATAAAATAAAATAATAAACTAAAAAAGATAGATTATAATTTAAAATTTACTATTTTAATTAGATCCTTAGAATTAAAAAATAAAAATAATAATGAAATATGATTATTTTAATTTTTAATTTTATTTAGCTTTTAAAATTTTAAAATTTCAGTGAATATTCTATTTTATTATTAATTAGTTTAATATTTTAGTATTTTTGTAGTTTATCCCCCCATTTGTGAGATTAGTGGAGTGAATTCCATTTTAATAAAAAGAAAAGAAATAAGGTGGTAGTCACCATCTTGTGGCTAGTTAAAATTAAACTTCGATAAAGCTTCACAAGGGAACCCAAGACAATCTAGTGTTGAATATATAATTAGAAATTAAGAAGGTAACTTTATTGTTGATGCCTAAATAAAAATTAGAGATGGAAAAACCAACAAGGCTGAGGCTCGGGCACTAGTGCTCAACCTTCAAACCAACCAACAATTTGGTCTTAGAAATATAGAGATAGAAGGAGATTCAATTAATGTAGCAAACTTAATTCATAAATGATATGTTGAGAGCTAGAAAATAAATAACACATTGTTATAGCCCTATCTACACATCAAATCCTTAAATTCCTTCAAGCTACAATAAACTTAGAGGGAAGCTAATTCTGTTGCAGACTACCTTGCCAACTTTGCCTTTGGGATGATAGAATAAAATAAATTCTATTTGATTATAGAGGAATCTGAAGATCTAATTTCACATTTAAATCCTAAACTATAGTTTTCCACCACTCATCATGAGCCATGATAGATGAGGACATAGCATACATAAATTTTATTTTAGTGCTAGGAGGATCTTAGACAAGAACAAAAGGTGATATTAACATGAAACAACTAATGTTGTGGAGTAATGATATCTCACTTACCATAATATGGTGATGTGGAGAACGGGGCTTTGTCTCAATGAAAAATGGTTTCCAATGATTCTTCAACTTCCATCTATCATTGAAACCATGGATACATGTGTAAGATTGATTAGTGATGGCCCCTAGATGGCTTTTGTAGGGGTTATCTCAAAGTTGAGGCTAAAAAGGGTATTCAAAACATGCTTTGGATTGCTCTTGTACATGGTTTGATGAATGTTGAAGGAGGATTTTTAGTCATGAAGCATAATTATAGGGTGAACATTAACATCTCCTCCATGTTTGTAATAATAATGTTATATTTGGGTGAAGAGAAAGAATTGGTTGAGGCTGTGACAAATACACTAGTTATAAATCATGTGTTAGGAGGTTTAAATCATGTGTTGTTGAAAGGGGATCCTAGTTGGTTAGTGATGCCTCCTCCTCTTTAGCTTGGAAGCCATTTATCAACAGTAGCAACCTTGCAATGGAGGTTTAAAGGCATCAAAAGGCTAAAAAGGTTATATATTTCCCAAAATAGGTCATGGGTTGAACAAGGAACCAAGTATCAAATGGATGATTGCTTTGCTTATTGATAACTCCTAGATGAGGAGGATGAAAAGAGAATTAGTACAATAACTATTATACATTATAGTTATATGGATACTATGCAATGTATTTTATAGATCTCTATTTGTAGCTATAGTATTTTGGCTTAATGCCTTACGACTAAGGGACAAATGTATGAAATTCTAGTGGTTTACAAAACTCTTAAGGGTTATTTTGTTCATAATTGATATGATAGTTGTATTGATCTAGAATTTCATATAATCAAGACAACAAAATTTATGATCTCCGTATATTCTAATGAAAGGGAGTGGTCCCCTAAGTCGTATTTATCTAGTAATAAATTTAAGGTTAGATTATGATTTGTATATTTATCAAAATTTAAAACTTAAAAAACTTAAAATGAAAAAAAATATATATATACTTTAAACTAGTAAGAAATAATACCCTAAAAATAAATTAGCTTAATTTTTTTTATTTTTTTGGCGAAAGGCAAGAAGCCTGTATATGTATTAATATAATATAATAGAATTTACAAAAATGAATAACATTGGCTCATGTTAGCCAAAATTGAAAACATAAAAGCTTCCACATGAGAATTCATAGCCCCCATTTAAACTGAACCATATTTCCCCTAATCATGACCCTAAACAACCTAGATTACATATGTAATTACACCACTCCCGACTATACAAAAGATCACATAATTGTAGATACCCAACATCCCCTAACCAAAACCTTTTGTGCCCAAATAGCTTATGTGCAAAACATTGAGAAGCCCTTGATAAAAAAAACTACATACCCCAGACTAACTAAGCTTTGAGTATAGCATTGTGAAAATTGTGCTCACCCTGGATCACAACATCTACCTTCTCTGGATGTTCACTGTACTGGTCCATGTGGTCCCCACTACTGAGTCAGTATGGCTTATATCAATTACCGCTTTCCTCTTGATAGCTCAGGTCCCACCATAGTCTATTGGTTCGTCGAAGAGACATAGAGGAGAGTCCCACCAAAGAAGCAATATCCCATTGAGGGGAACATTGTCGGTCAATCGAGGAGACACAAGATAGAGTCTCGCCGATGACACCCACTCATACTAAAACAAACTCATCGATTCATCCACGAGACAATTTTGCAAGTCTCGCCGAACACCTAGGATAAAAGGATGTGAGAAGGCCAATCAGCTAGTTGAATGTCTCCAACACTTCACCCATGTCATCACTTGGGTCTCACATCAAAGTATCGAGGGGACCGACTATATTCTCCTACCGATGTCCCTATATCTCATCAATTCCTTCTAACCTTGGTCTTTACCATTGGATCAACTTTAGCTCTTCATCTCTACTGAACAATGCATATCGCTATGTTAGTGGGATAGGGAATCACATTGTGCATGGTTCCACCATACCAGTCATCGCCAACTTGCCACTTCATAATTCACAACAAGGATGTGAATCTCCTTATCAACCAATTGATGTTAGCCACCTATTGACATACGTCACCTGTCAGGACCCACAACACACATCATACAGTTCAACTTCCATTGCAGTATTGATGAGACACCCAAAAATCTCCCATCGATGTCCTGAACTCCCTTCAATGAATAACTTTCATCCTCGGCCATTGATCTACATTCATCCCATACCATCACTACATCGAGGGGACTTAAATATAACTCCTGCCGATATTCCTTTGTCTCTTCAATGAAGAATAACCTTAGTGACAACACCTACACCAGTCGTCTGTAGACACATGTCCTTACCTTATTCGCCTTCCCATGTCAGGTCCCACACACATGCCACCGTTCACCTTCACTCCCTTCTAGTCTGGTCCCACCATTGGAGTATCAGAGGGACATGAAATAGCTAACCAAGTCCCATCGATAAGCGTACCATCGGTGCATCGATCGAACACCATTTAGACTCCCAATGAAAGTTTGAAGTCTCGATATAGAATGTTATCGATCCATTGAGGAGATGAACTCCAAGGTCTCACTGACAAGAACAAATCATGTCGAAGAAGAATATTATCGGTCTGTCGAAGAGACAATCACCTGAGTCTCGCCGATGGGCTAAAGTCTCACCAATTAGTGATTTAGGAAAGAGGGGCCAATCATACCTATAAAGACAATGACATAAGTTATCACTTAGGTAACTAGAAACTTGCAAAGTATATCATTGGAAAACTCTTGTGTCAAACGGACACCACTTAAACTCCCACTGAAGAGCCAAGGTCACGCCGATATAACATGTCTTTAGGCTATCAAGGGGATGATCTTCAGGGTCTCTCTCCGACATTAACAAATAACATGAAGGAGCATATTTACACTTTGAACGCACCAACCACACCATTACACTATGCACACATTTCATTGGCCACTATCCAAGCTAACATTGGAAAAGCATCAACATCGACACTCTCACTAGAAATATACACTATTTTCCTTTGGCACCCCCAATTTTCCAAGAGATTTTCCAGGCCATTCCCTTCTTTATAAATGTGAGATATATGAAAAGCTTCAAACTTATCAAGCAACCTCCAAACAATCCACATTACATACTTTAGGTGCCAATTATAGCACAATCTCTTTTTACATGCATTTATAGTTATTAATGAATCTCCTTCCATGTGAATTCTAGAGATACCTAGTTGTCTAGAAAGAAGCTGACCATGAAGAACCACCATTGCTTCTGCAATTGTGTTTGTACCTGCAGAAAGAGTAATTGAATTAGCTGCCCTCAAGACCCCATGTGAATCCCTAATATAGACCCCCGCCCTAGACACTCCCAGATTACCTTTCAAAGCTCCATCAAAATTCAACCAGAGAAAACCTGAAAATTGGAGGTTGCCATTTAACTTGACCCCTATCAATTTTGGGCTTGTGAGGTTGCTGAAAACTACCTTTGAATGGAAGACATGTACCCTTACAATTCCTTACTATGCTATCATCCCATGCCGTGAAGAGAGAACTTACATTCTTATAATTTTGAACATAAACATTAACTGCTTTTGAAGCTAATTTCTCAATTATACACTGAACATTCTAAACTGAAGAAGAGATCTTTCTAAAAATGTATTTGTTACGCTCCCACCATAATGCCCAAATAACTGTAGCTGGAATTAGGTGCCAAATACATGCAAAAAAGGAGGATTTATATAACACGGGCCAAGCTTGAAATAAATCCCAAATTACTTTTGGAAATGGAGTAAAAAAACCTAATTTATGAAGCACAAACTTCCAACAGTCCTAAGCAAATTGACACTACAAGAACAAATGATCAACATTTTCAAAAACTTCTTCACACAAGACACATTTAAAGGGTTATGTAATTCCTAACTTATCAAGTCTTTCACTTGTTAACACGCTTTTACACAACACTAGCCATGCAAAACTCCTTGCTTTCGACAAGAGCATACTATTCCAATAAAAGGAGAAGGCTCTTTGTGACTGAATTTGAGCATCTCTATTAAGGATTGCTTTATACCCTTGCTTAATTGAATAATTACCATCTTTGGAGGGAGCCCAAAAAATCTTATTAGATGATATTGACAAAAACACTACTCTTTCAAATAAGGCCTTATGCATGAAGTCCTTTTGACCTTTTGTTATTTGCATTTATGAAAACTGCTTCCATTTTACCTTGAAACCAATTCTATCGAATCAACATAAGCAATCATCCTAGTGCCCCGTGAGTGAGACAAAACTGGGATAGCTGACTACAAATCTTGAAAATCTCTAAAAGGAAGATGACCATTCCAAGAGTCATTCCAAAAATGAACATCTTCACCATTATGAACTTCCCAAGACAAGTAAGATGTGACCACCTTCCGACAAGACACCATGAAATTCCACATAGTAGATCCATTTGGAGGATTGGATATTTTAAAAATTCTTGTCAGATTTTGAGAATCTAAATACTTTGCCTGCATTATTTAACACCACATAGAATCAGTCTTGTAGTACATTTTCCAAATCAATTTTCCCCCAAAAGCCATGTTGTGTTTAGAGATATTGTGCATTCCAACTCCACCTTTGAGCTTTTCAAAAGACATACTATTCAGAGAAATTAGAGGGATTTTTTCCCCTCATCCATATTCCCCTTCCATAAAAAACCCCTAATAACCTTTTCTATCTAATCAACAACTGATTTAGGAGCTTTAAGGACTACTATAAAGTAGTTGGGGATTGCTGCTACGACAGACTTGAGTAACAAGATGCGACTTGATAGTGATAACCAACGGGCTCTCCATGCAAAGATTCTGGATTTTATCCTTTCTATGACATTAGACCAATAAGAAGACTTATTTGCTCCCATAAAGAATGGGATTCCCAAATATGTGCATGGAATTTATGTTTCCTGAAAGCCTAAAATCTGAATAATTTTCCTTCTGATGGATGCCTTAGTATTGAAGACATAAACCTTAGATTTTTGAGCATTTATCTTTTGCCCCGATATTGATGAATACAAGTCCAAAACCCCTTTTGTTTCCCTGGCTTCTGCAATAGTTGCTTTCGCGTAAAGCAAAGTATCATCTGCAAAGAGATTGTGTGTAACTAAAATAGTAGTATGTGGAATAGCTACACCTTGCCACCGACCCAACCTATGCTTTTCCTTTATTGTCCTACTTAAAGCATCAACCATAATAATGAAGAGGAAAGGGGATAAGGGGTCTCCTTGTCTTACACCCTGTGAAGCACTAAAAAAGCTTGGAGTTCCATTGATAATCACTGAATATTTGGCTCTTGACAAACAAGATAATATCCATTTGCACCACTTACTGTAAAAACCAAATTTAGCCAACACTTTCATTAAAAAACTCCAATCTACCTTGTCATACGATTTCATCATATCAAGTTTAACAATGAAGGAAGATAGATGATTGACATTAATAGAATGAAGTACTTCATGCGCGACCAATGCACCCTTAGTTGTTTCTCCACCCGGGACAAAGCCCCCTTATTCTTGCGAGATGATTTTGGGGATAAGATGTTGCAATCTTAAGTATATTGCCTTTATGATAATTTTATAGATTGTATTACATAGTGATATGGGCCTAAATTCTACAAAAGTCTTTGGCTCCTTTGCTTTTGGTAAAATTGTAATATTTGTCCGATTAAAACTATTCAACATTGAGTCATTCTTTCGTGACTCTTCGATAGCTAGCAGTAAATCAAATCCCAACACATCCCAACATTTTTGAAAAAATAGAGTTGTAAACCAATCTGAACCCGGCGCCTTGTCCAGAGAAAGGGAGAAAACTACCTTCTTGACTTCTTCCAAAGTGAAAGGCTTCATCAACCCCTCATTATCCACCTGAGAGATGGTATTTGGAATTGCATCCAACAAGATATGTTCATCTTGATTTGTCTGAATTGGACCATTCCTAGGGGGGCAAGGAGGTTCCTAAAACATTTAACCCCTTCATTTTGAATCTCCTTTGCATTTGTAATCCGATTTTCTATTTCAGCATCTTGAATTGAAAATATTAATTGGGCTACTTAAAAATAAAAATTATTTTTTAATAAATATTAAATTAATTAATTTAAACTTTAAAATTAAGAAATTATAAATGAATACAATTTAAATTTAATAATTTTGATTTTAAAATCTAATTAAAATTAAATAACTAATTCTAATTTATTATTAATTTAATTAGATTTTAAATTTTAAGTTTTTAGTTTTAATTTAAAAATTTTAGCCATTCATTAATTTATGTTAGTTAATATATTTAACAAGTGTTGTGTAGGAACTAGTTTTTCTCATTGTAAAAGAGTTACAATAATAGTTCTTGTTAATTAGTTTGTGTAGTAATAAAATTGGAATGGTTGAATAATCAAATTATTCTTTATTTTACAATATGACTTAAACAAACAAATTTAAGCAATGTGTTTCTTTTGAATGAGTATAAAGATGTGAAAATTGTTAGTTTTTCTTCATTTTAATTAAAATATTATATTTAACTAATAGTTAATTAAAGGATGCATTATTGAGAGTGAGGATGATGTCCTTTATTATTTCTTAAAGTTTGACAAAGATTAATTATTAATTGTTCCTTGTTCAATCTATTCCTATGTATTTTAAAATGATATAAAAATAAAGGTTTTTGAATTCATGTATTTGTAATTGCACATTTTTTTGTATACATGGAATATATTACAATTATTTTTTTGAATAAGTCAAACAATTCTTTCACCTTTAAATAATGAGTGGAAGATCGAAACCATAAACATGTTGTGTGTGTTTTATTTACATAGTTTAAAGTTATAATTTTACTATGTTCTTAATTGATTATTTTAAATTTTGAAGTTGGTTTTGTTGCATAGATGGTTGTCATTGCACCAAAAGATCGACCTGTTAATGCCCGATACAACTGCCAAAGTTATTGAATCCACGAGAGGTGGTTCAGCCATGTCATGAACCCAAGTGTTGCACTGCACAACACAAGGAGACCAAGGGTGCACACCTTATAATAATCCCCTGAGCACAAGCGAGAGGTTCGAACCCATGACCCATGCTCTGATATCAATTATTACATAGACAGTTGTCGTTGCACCGAAAGATTGACTTGTTAATGCCCAATACAATTGCCATAGTTAATGAATCCACGAGAGGCAGTTAAGCCATGTCATGAACCTAAGCACTATGTTGCACAACACAAGGAGACCAAGGGCACACACCTTGCAACAAGTTTTTCTTCCTAATAATGTTATGCCTTAACCCAACTTAATCTAATAAATTATTTTAATGAATTAGTATTTAAGATTTATTGCAAACTTATCTTTAATATTATTTTATTGGCCTAAACTTAGCTTTATTGGTATTTATGTCTTGAAAATTTGACATCCTAGTGAGTTCCTTTGTTTCTATTTTATTGTTCTTAGTAATATATTAAATTGTTCACATCTAATGCAATTTGATGTCTCGATGTATCTTTGCTTCTTAAAGAATTATCTTGGGATATTTGAATATGTTGAAAATTGACTTCTTATGCTAGATATCAAAATTTTAATTCAAATACCATTAATATTGTATAAGACATTCTTGTTTCAATTAACTAAAATTGACTTAGATTGTATAGACATTATCTACTTTATAAATTATAATGACTTCTCTTGGCAACTTAGTTGAAAGATAACTTTTAACTTAGATGTATGCTCCCAATATCTAGTTGTTTCTATCAAAGAATCATTACAAATACATAGTCACAAAAGAAATGGTCTCAATTATATGGATCAACATTATATAACTCATTTTTATTGAAAGTAGTCTTGAGTAAACTACTAATAAGCTAGGAAGTCAACTAAAGTTAAATAACAATATGCTATTTATTTTTTAAATAAATATTGAAAATATTTCTACTTGCTAATATTGATTATATGAATCATTGACTTTTCATAGTTTAATATTAAATTAAGTTTAATTACTAGATCAAATTATATTTAGATTCTGAGGTTGGATGAGCATATTTGTAATGTTTTGATAGTTTTGTGTTGTTATGTCTACCCCAATTGTTCTATTATATATATAGTTTGTTATATTGGTGGCTTTTTTGCCAACTATGATGTATAATAGTCTAATTGTTTTCACACAACACATTGTACTCTTAGAACATATTAAGTTTTTGTCATTAACAAAATATTAACTTAATTAAAAAACATTAGACTAATTTTGAATACCTTATTTTTTTTCCTTTATTTAATAAAAAAGTTGTGATAGAAATGTTCATAACAAAGAAATCCTCTCTAAATGTGAAAAAAATAATTATGTGTATGCTAAAAAATAATATAGAGATAACTTGAAAGAGGCATCCCCAAAAACATAGTTACAAAAGTAGTGATATATGTAACACAAATGAGGCTTTACTACTGCTCTAACTCAACAACACAATCTAACATTGTTTGTAGAGAACTTCAAGGAACTAGTGGGGTGAGAACTTAACCAAAGGAGGCTTTAGTTGTAAGAATATGCTTACTCAATATGTTATATTCTACTTAAATGACAAAGATACCAATATTTATGTTACAATCTAGTTGAATCTATCAAAAAAATTTCAAAATAGAATGTACCCTCTATAAATTAAATAATTATTTGTATATCAAAACATAGTTATAGAAACTCTGGTGTATGCTCCAAAAGAAACATGGTTAAAAAAGCATTGGTGTATGCTCTCTAACATAACAATACAATTTAACACTACTTGTAGAGTAGTTTCAAGGAACTAGCAAGGTGAAAGATCTATAGGTGGACTACAATTTTTGGTTACAACCCTAACAGAAGAAGAAATAAGCATGATGATGGAGCAAAAATTTGTCCACAAAGCTCAAATTTGCATTCTTAGATGACAAATGGAAGAAGAGTGCATGCATTTGGTTAAAGAGACAATTCTTTCCGAGAAATAAGAAAAGTATAGGCTCCTTGCCAACAAATATTCAAAAGGATTTTACTACATACTAAAAGGGTATAGTCCCTATGAAGCAATTTTAGTGTAGAGAAGCAAAGAGATCCTAGCCATGGTGGCCATGAAAGTGGGTAGAGGTCCTTGAATTTAGTTGAAGCTCAACTCAATAGTGACAAGCTCATTCTTACTCCCTTATTTTCTATTGCAAGAGTTTCACCCTTTCTCTCATTGTGTTGTGCAACGCGACGCTTGGGTTTGTGACATGGCTTAACCACTTCTTGTGGATCTTGGATTTTGTATAAATATGGCGATTGTATTGGGCATTGAAAGGTTAATCTTTTGGTGCAACAACAATTGCCCGTGCAATAATTGGTATTAGAGCTGAGGTCACAGGTTCGAACCCCTCGCTTGTGCTGGAGAGATTGTTGCAAGAGTTTTTCCCTTGGTCTCCTTGTGCTATGCAGTGCAGTGCTTGGGTTCGTGACATGGCTTAATCGCCTCCCATGGATCTTGGATCTTGTATAAATCTGGCGGTTGTATCAGGCATTGATAGGTCGATCTTTTGGTGCAATGACAACCGCCTGTGTAACATTTTCCAAGTCTTTGGATATAATTAAATTAATTATGAGATAGAGTTAACTATTGCACTGACTATTGATTGTAAAAAACTTGATTATAAATCACCAAAAAGTTGGTCATGGTTGAGGCTTGTTACCTCAAGCATCTCAAGATCTACAAAATCTAGCCATAGTGTGTCGAAAGTTGGTTGTCTCTTAAGCTTAGCTCTACTAATGGCTATATAAGAGAATTCATTAGAAAGACATTAGAGAGAAAATTATCTTTGACATCCAATAAATTGATGCTCTATGTTTTGCTAAAGGTAGGGAAAGCATCACTCAACTGGTTCCCTTATAATAATAATCTAGTTAGTTTCTTTAAGTTTCCAATTGCCTAGGGAATCAAACCTTAGAGGATGTTATTATTGTAAGATAACTACTCTAGGTTGTGCAAAGCTCCCATTAATTCAAGAATGTTTCCAAAAAACTTATTGTGAGAGAGTAAGAGTGATTGAAGAGATGACAAATTTTGAAAAAGATGAGGGAATTGGGTGAGAAGAGCTACCATGCATATCTTGCTTACAAATCTTAGGAATTCCAACATGTAGCTTTCACATGAGTGGGTGAAAAAACTCTTCTCCTCCTCCTATGCATTGATTATCATGAAAGGATGAGGAGGTAGTAGCATGTCAAGCATACATTCACCCTAATACCATCCATCCTCTCTATGCTTAACTTGCCTTGCACATTAAAATCATACTTAAGAGAGTGAATAAAACTAATGCTATTCACCAACATTCTATTTGAACACAAATACATAGGAATACAAAAATATTATCTTGTAAGCTTATGTTAACAAATTTGATAAAGTAAAGAAAACACGATGCTATATAGAGGAAACAATTAATAATATGCTCACATTTACATACCATCTCAAAGAACTAGAAGATAATGTATAATAGCTAAAATGACACAAACAAAAACCTCTAATTATTGACAACCAAGGGTTCATCATTCGTGGCTATCAAAATGCTAAATGATAAGTTTTAAACCTTGGCAACTTCTTGAATAAGCTTCATTTTTTTCAAGGCATTAAATATCATTTTGTGTGGTTTGAAGAATTATTATATTGTAGTTTGTTAAAAAGAAGAGAAGGTAAGATGAAAAAAAATAGATAATATTTTATTTAGATTTTGTATTGTTGGGGATTTTCATACTTCCTTTGTGAGATAATATGAAATGATTTGTACTAAATGGTAGCATATAAATTTTTATTTAAGTCTAGGTGGGCACTGATTATGGGATTTTAAAAAAATGTATGTTAATCTTTTGGTGAATCTACACCTCAATGTTTGCTAATTGCCTCCATGTCACCAAAATAATGTAATTTTAGTAACATCAAGATTGTTGAAAGAATTGACATTAAGGACACAACATTTATTACAAAAAAAAAACTTTAGGGAAACAAAAGCAACAAAAAAATACTTACATTTCATTGATCTTTGCAAGAAAATAATTAAAATTAATAAACATAGATCCATAGAAGGCCTTAAATTGTCACTTATATTCAATTTAAGCCAATAAGATATGAGAGAAATGATTCATTTCTAATTTATAAAATATTAATATTAGAAGATATTGTCTAAACTTTAGACAAAGAAACATACATTCATTTGATTGGTTGGTTGACATTATTTGAAAGTATGGATTACAATAAAATCCTTGTCATGATACAAACTTACAACAATTTTTACAATAGAATTCTTATCATGACATAGACTAATAACAAGTTGCCACACTTATGTCTTTATCATTATTTATTAGCCCTTGTCATGACAAGGATTCTATTGTAATTGATCCAAACAAGAATTAAAGTCAAGTAGCCAATAAGATCATTACATATTTCTTCTTTTGAAGTTTTGACAATATCTTAGATAATACTAGTATTCTAAAAAATAGTAATATGACTTATTTATCTCATATCTTATTGGCCTATGTTAAATGAAAATAAAATTTATGTCTTCTCTTCAATCTATTATCATTTAGTTTCAATTTATTATTTTAAAAGATGAATCATATGACTTATTTTTTTCTCAACTATAAAACTTATATAATTGTTATGATTTCTCACCATATTGTATATATTTGAAATAACATTGAAAACTATTATCATCATCATCAAAGTCTTTTGTCTTGTGAGGTGGTAGGGTAAATTCATATGAAAACTACATGTACCATCAAATGAGTTGTCTTTTGTGAAAATACTTTATTGTAATTTCCCATTATATCTACTACAAATGACAAATATTGATTTTGTATTAGTATATGCACACATCTTATTTAAATATTAATTCAAAAATAAATAAATTCAACTCTATTATTATCCATATTGGGTTGAAATGACATTAACAATTAATTAAAAGATAGATTTATATATAAGGGTGGTAATCATAATTAATACATTTTATTTCAAGCCTCCTAATATGTCTCACATAAGCAATGACCTTACTGTTGACTTAGAAAGTGATTTAGTCCTCTAGTTTCTTGATCTACCTTTTGCATTTAAGAAGGTTGTTAAGATTAAGCTTGAAGAACAAACTCCTTTCTACATTTGGTTGCACATCCTCGTCCTTGCTCTCTAGTCTTGACATGATCTCTTACGACTTAGGTATCAAGCAAGTTTGACTCCTTCTCATCTTTTTTGAGAATATTTTTGACATGTAAAATTAATACTATAACTCGATTACACTTGTCCAAATCAAACAAAATATTCTTTCACTCTCCAAATTTATTACACACTACTTAATAAATAAAATTTAACATATCATTAACATAACATATTTATTTGACTTTATTAAAATATTTAAAACTAATTTATTAGTACTTGCCATTGGCATAGTACTATTGTAATGAGTTTGGCTTTTTTTAGTTAACTAGTTATTAATAATGTAGTTTTCAACCAATCAAAAATAATATTTAAAAAAAATTAAAATAAAATTCAATTTTGTAATGTCAACTTGTAAAATATTTAACTTTGCAAATTATAAAAAATATTTCTTGTGCATATGATTGGTTAAAAAGTTATGTGTGTTATTGACCCATTTGTAGGGAAAGCAAGGTAAACTTTTTTTAAAGAATGATTTTTTATTTTTTGCTTTATAAAGTCAATTAAATCTTTCTAAAATGAATAAATGTTACTCAAAATTGTTATTTTTTTATTAAAGAAAATCTCACAAAAATCAATTAACTATTTTATAGAGATTTGAATTCACACTATTAAAATAATAAAATAAAATAAAAATTGTCTTATTCTTTCCATTAGACTAATATTTTGTTATCTATTGTTTTAATATTTTATGATATAATTTAATTATTATATGCTTTCTTCTTTCCTTCATCCATTAATAATTTTTTTTCATCATGTATATTTTTATATTAATTTATATATATATAAGTTCTCCAAAAAAATTATAACCTATAATATATAGGTATATAAGATAACCTATTTCTATTTATATCTTATGTTATTGAAGGTAATATTTTGTAGGTAAATAAGTTAATCTACATTGTAGAGGCAATATATTAATTTATATTAATATATATGATAGGTTATTTTATTTCGTAGGTTCTCTTTAATCTATATTTATATATATTAATATATATTATATAAATTATTATGATTTTATCTATTTATATTAATATATATTATAGGTTATATATATTATAATCTATTATATTTTAACCATCTATTTTTTGATTTTAATTGAATCATTTATTTAATTTTCTAATTTATATTTTATTTATTCACTATTTGAGACATTTAACCTTTAACCTTTTTTGATCTGTTTATTTGTGTTATATCATATTATTATATTATTCATTTTTCTTTATGTTTTCATCATTTTTTTGCCTATTTTCACTTTTACTTCATTTTTCAATCTCCTCCCTCCCTACCCTCTCCCACCATTAACTCTTTTCAAGGTCATTTCTACAATCATATTCTTCATTATCCTCTTTCTATGATGAATCATTGAGTTAGGGTTAGGGTAAGGTATTAGAGTTATTTATTCATTGTTTGAGACATTTAACTTTAACATTTTTTGATCCATTTATTTGTTTATATCATATTACTATATTATTCATTCTTCTATTATGTCTTCATCATTTTTTTTTGCCTATTTTCACTTTTACTTCATTTTCCAATCTCCTTCCTCCCTACCCTCTCTCACCACTTAACTCTTCTTAAGGTCATTTCTATAATCACATTCTTCATTATCCTATTCCTACGATGAATCATTTAGTGTGGTTTGAAACGTCAATTCAAAATAGCATACATAGTTCAATCTAGAAGTGTTTAATCTATCATTCATAGACCTTGAAAAAATCATACCATCTATAATCATCAATTGGTTAATATTTAACAATTATTGATTTGATTGAAGAGATGTAGTTGCACTTATGTCTACTATGAATCAAATCTGATAATTTAATATAATATATTTTGTTTATATATATATATATATAAAATTAAAAATAAACTTGTAATAAATAATTATTTTAATATATAACAATTTATATTAATAATAAGAAAAGAAACATTGCCAACATGTAATATCTAACTTCTAATGATTTTTAGTATATATTTCATTTATTTTATTTATTTTATTTATTTAATATATAATAATTCATAATATAACATTTATTAAATATGTTATTTATTTAAAAGTTAGTGATAAAAAATAGGTTTATAGTTATGGATAGTTTAAAACGATTATAGTTAGGGTTAGAGATAGGTCTAGGATTAAGATAATGGTTTAAAATTTATTGTTAGGGTTAGAGTTAGGGATAGGGTTAGGGTTAGGGTTAGGGATATAATTAGAGTTAGGGTATGAATTAGGGTTAGGGTTAGGGTTAGGCATAGAATTAGAGTTAGGATATGAATTAGGGTTAGGGTTAAGGTTAGGTCATTAAAATAACTAATTAATAATACTAAAACACTATAATTAACAAATAAAACTTACATTTAATTTTTATCAAATCTACTTGACACTTGTTAATAAATATAATAACATATTCTTTTAAGTATCACATCATATCTCTATATTAAATTTATAGCCACCCCATAAAAAATAAGCATAAAGACAAATCGTATGCAGAATAGCCACTGCCCAACTTAATTATCATAAACCTAAAAACTGCCGGTGTATAATTTATACAGTACATACTCACTTAATATATAGCGCTCTTTAATTTTAAAAAATAAAAAATAATTAGACATGAGGTTTAAGAAAAAAAAACATTAAAAATTCTCAACTACAAATCGGTGCAAGTTTGTTTGGAATAGTGTGGAATGAATGCCTGCGTACCATCTTCCTCCATAATTTCTTCAGACGCAATCAGGAAGTGGGAAGAAAGAGAGGGAGAGAATGAGGCCCCGCATGGTATTGTTTGGAGATTCGATTACACAGCAATCGTTTGCAGAGGGAGGATGGGGTGCATCCCTCGCTAATCGCTACTGTCGCAAGGTAAGCTAACCGCCTCCCTGCTGTAAATTTTAATCAGGGGAAGGACGAAGCTCATAATATATGCGATATCTGATTCACAGGCCGACGTCCTTCTGCGGGGGTATAGTGGCTACAACACACGATGGGCTTTGTTCCTGCTTCCCCACGTCTTTCCTCCTGTAAGCATCACATTTACCTTATTCGCAATTACGCTTACTACATTACCCCTACCACATTTTGTTTATCAAAATTCACTCAGAAAAATTGCCACTCAGTTTCAGGTTTTTTCGGTTAATGCACATTGTTCGACAGCTTTTATTTCTTCTTGATGATGGATTATGATGGATCATTGAATGTGATGCAAAATTCTAAAAAGCTGCCACACAATTTTCACAAAAAAGTCCTAATGGTCCAGCCCGAGATTCACTCAAATAAGGTTCTTCCTGATAATGGAAATCGTAAAGAAATCTCGTGTTTTGCTAACAGACGATCTCTTTATTTTCACTAAACACAGCTCTGGCTTGGCTTGGGATGTGAAACGGTCATGGTAGGTCCAAAGGGTCTCATTTCTTTTTAGCTGCAGGGTAGTGGAGATTTAGTGGAAGTACTCAGAGAAATTTCATGAGATATATGAAACCGATTTATCTCAGTATCTCCGTAGCTGTGCTATAGCCTGCTGTTTCCTGCACTAGGGGAATCAAAAAGTCGATCTTAAATCAAAGGCTGTCAAAATGTTTTGGGTTGGATTTTAATTGCCCTTTGATTCCCTTTCTTCAAGTTTGCAGTCTTCCCCCTAAAATATGTCGAATCCACGGAATGTGAAAGCCAAGGGAGGAAGTTGTAATGGACACATGGATGAGAGTCTCAATGTTTCGCACGACTTTTCTAGAAATATTTTTTCTTAATTATGTATTGTGGGAGCCTTAAAACTATTATATAAATATATGCAATTATGTTAGGATTTTCTCTGTGTGTGTGTGCGGCTTGTGCATATTGTTTGTGTGAGCACGGCATGCGTGTGTCTGTCTGTGTGTGCATGTGCATGTGTGTGCGGGTGTGTTTATAGACTATGTGGATTCTCTTTCCCTCACAGCGTCCAACTTATTTTTGAGAGTTTTGGTTGGAATAAATGCAGTCTAAATTTGTATTCATTTAAGAATCTTCACTTTCAGTGGTCCATTCGCATTTTCTTCTTGAGAAAGGGCAATTGCCAGTTAGTTGGTCTTGCTATTTCCCTATCGGTCTCTTTTTATCCATTTTCTTTGAGAACCTTGGGTGTGAGTTTTTTTTCCTGTTCCGGAATATTCACTTTCTGAAATTCTGACAGCACTTGTTTCTAAAGCATTTAAGATTGAGTGAATAAGCAAGATGGCTTGATGAGCTGACCTGTGGATAAAGGTTGGTGTATGTCTTTTTATCTATAATCTTGGCAGTGTAACTGTCTAATAGAAATTTAAATGCAACTAAGAAGTTAAGTTGCACACGTTTTTCTCCACATTCATGGCAAACTTTTTTTTTTTCTGATTTGTTGTTGAGGTAGTTTAACATTCCTCCAGGCTTATCTTCCCATGAGACTAATTCGAATTAGTGTCATCCACAAACAGGAGCCACCACTTTGGTTTTGTGGGGTAAGAATCTGTGGCTTTCTATTCTGTAACACTCCTATTCCTTAAGCACAATCCAAACAATTTTGTGGTTTCTTGATTTGTAATGTCACTAACAACCTCAATGGCCTCGTTTATTGGGCTTTTCATGAAAGCGACCTCACACTGAAGCACTAGATTATCACTGCTGTCCACTCCTCGGCTCTTGGTTTTGATGACAAAGTTGAATTTAATACAAACAATGGAGTCTGTCCTACTGAATCTTTAAGTTTGTTGGCAAAGAAATTTGTAAGAGAGCAAGTTGGTGATCCCCTGGGATTCACAATGGAACATAAAGAAAAACCTTATTAGTTTTTGGCAGACCATAATTCTATGTAAATGGATGCATATGGGAAGATCATTTATATTAATAGGTTCATCAATGGAAGAGATTTTTAGTGCAATTAAATCTCTTCCATGATTTTGCCCATTCGGTTGCCCATAATCCTCCAGTAGCTGCCATTTGTCAGATGCTCAACCAATTGCAAATCATATACTGTAGTATTGGCTTTATCCACCTCTAGTAAAAGTATTTCTTTATTATACTCGAGATTCCTGAGGGATTCATCTTTTTCTTTTTGAATATTTTCTCTAGGTTGCTGCTCCTGTCTTAAAGTGTTTGTGCATTTTGTCTAATCTCTCGGTGAACTCATTGGGAATATCTCTTACATAAGCTTCAATATTGCAATTGATGTCTTCAAAGGGGAATTTTATATGGAGTATAAGGCCAAGCCCTTGAAAAATTACTTGTTTGAGTGTCAAGAACAGGATTGAAAAAGTTTAAAGCTTTGTCAATTCTCCTGCAGCTTCTTCTTTGGTCCAAATTATGGATTTACCTTCTTTGTGATGCTCACTCCTGGTGACGGCATATGCCTATTCATTCTTGGATCTTCCTCTTTGAGGATGGTTAACCCATAGAAGCAATAATCTGCAAAAAATCCCGATTAATCCTGATTTTTAAAAAATCTGCAGGCTGGACAATTTTTTCCTCGATTTTTTGAAAAAATCGTTGACCTTTTGGTAAACGATTTTTTCCTATTTCAAACTGCAATTAACCTTTTGGTAAACCATTTTTTCCCATTTCAAACTGCAATTAACCTTTTGGTAAACGATTTTTTCCCATTTCAAACTGCAAAATTGCCAAAAACATGCATTTAAAACCTGCAAAATAATGCGAATAAAATCACGCTGATTTTCGCGCGAAAAAAAAACCATGAGACCATAGCTTGTTGCTTACTATTATGCTTCGATAGATTTTTTCCAAGCATCCATAGCTTGTTTGAAAGCACTTGTTTTAGTGATGAATGACATGGCAAGCAAATTGCTATGGATTGTCATGGCATTCCATCACCATGAGACCACATTTCTTTGAGGCAATTTTTCAACTAGTTCACTGCCTTGTCTATGCTATTGCTTGCTATTATGCTTTGATAGATTTTTTCCAAAATGCTTTGGTAGACATATATGAAAAATCAAAACATATTATGCTATTGCTTACTATTATGCTTTGATAGATTCTTTGATAAAATGCTTTGGTAGACATGTATGAAAAATGTGGTAGCATAGACAAGGCAGTGAACTGTTTGAAAAAATGCCTCAAAGACACGTGTTCTCATGGTGATGGAATGCCATGACAATCCATAGCAATTTGCTTGTCATGGCATTCCATCACCATCATGGCATTCCATCACCATGAGACCACATTTTTGAGGCATTTTTTTCAAACAGTTCATTGCCTTGCCTATGCTATTGCTTACTATTATGCTTTGATAGATTTTTTCCAAGCATCCATTGCTTGTTCAAAAACACCTGTTTTAGGCTTTTAGCCATAGCAGCAAGGCAATGAACTGTTTGATAAAATGCTTTGGTAGACATGTATGAAAAATGTGGTAGCATAGACAAGGCAGTTAACTATTTGAACAAATGCCTCAAAGAATTGTGGTCTCATGGTGATGGAATGCCATGAAAAGCAAAACTTTTAGCCATAGCAGCAAGGCAGTGAACTGTTTGATAAAATGCTTTGGTAGACATGTATGAAAAATGTGGTAGCATAGACAAGGCAATGAACTGTTTGAAAAAATGTCTCAAAGAAATGTGGTTTCATGGAATGCCACGACAAGCAAATTGTAAGATGCTGAATCCTGATTTTCACATTAAATAATAATGAAATCCAGATATGTGCAATATGATTCCAGTCAATGAGTTCCAAGCAGTATTTTAGAACATGAGGTAATCGCAGATTCAATTCCCAAAACAAAATCAGTCATTGAGCATGAAGCCATAGGCAGATCATATGAGTTAATCACAGACAGAAAATATAAACACCCAGTGTCATAGAATCTGAAGTATGATTGACGGAATTGATCACAGGTAATTCAGAGCACCAATACGATAATCAGACAATGATACTGCAACTGAATCATTGGACTGGGAAATCATCGAGAAATAATACAAATTGAACCCGTTTTATTACAAGCAGCGATTACATCACCAGACTGTATCTAGGAACTCTGACCGACCATACACTAACTTGTTTATATCAGCGCGACCAGATCTCGAGAGTATGCGTCTTCAAAATAAATATCGCGGTCTCCCTCGAAAGGGGCTTGCGCCTTTCTCTACTCGTCAATGATGGAAAACTCAATCGAATGTATTTGCCTGAGTAAATGAGCTCCAATGCACGATTGGTTCCCGACAGTAGTGATAATAGAGACAGGTGTCAACCAATGTCGAGTCTTGCTAATGAACAATCGAGAGATGAGGCTATGGGGATGGGAACACAAACACACATATTATCGCGGCCTTCGGGTTGCCTTTACAATCTGATGGAAACACACAACCTGCCTTCGAACTCCTCTGCCTAGGATGAATGACGACCTTGCCAAGCCATCACTCAACACTCGGGCAGCCTTCCCGGCAGCAGTGATGATTGACGACAAGCAATGAATCGCTGGATCTGATATGAGCCAAGTCACTGACTATGGTGAATGTGAGTTGCTCTCTCGTAAATAGCTTTTGCTCGGATCCTGAACAGGTACTTTCCCAGCTATGTTGTTCGACTCCACACAGTAAGGAAATTCAATGAATGCAAAATTAAGGAATGACGAATTTGAGAATGTCGACACAGGCTTCTGGAAGGGGTTTCGTCCTTCCAGACCATTGGCCAGCTACGCGGTCCAAATCTAATGTCTTCATTCCATGATCCTTGCTAAGAACAAAGCCTCTAATATAAATATGAAACCTAATGCCTTCCAAATAGGTCGGCCAAAGAATTAAATTTAAATATTATTTTTTATTAATTTAAATTTATTATTTAATTTCTAAGTAGCCGGTTCGCTGGGTTTTGGGCTGGGTCCTGGTCTGGGTTTGCGTCTGGTTCGGGTCCTGGTCCGGTCCCTCTACGGGTTCGACCAAGGTTCGTTTTTTTGAGGCCTGGTTCGCCGATGAAGAACCCGGGCAAACCCGAGCAGAACCCAGGTCGAACCCGGGCGAACCCAAGGAGAACCCACGGGTTTGGGCGCCCAAAAAGCATTTTTTTAATAATTTCTCCAGTTTGACTTTGACCCACGCCCAAGGGAACCCTAAAAGTGACCTCTAAAACACTTTAAACACCTAAGCTACCTCATTTTTATTCATTTGTTTTGCAAACAAGCATTTTCATTCCAAGAGGCTGAGTTCTTATTTTTGCTTGTTGGATTGACAAAAGGATTTGAATATTGATCGTTGAAGCTTCTACAAACGATTGCATTGCCATTCCTATAGATTTGCAAGTGTTCATTGGCTGCCACAAAGATTGTTGAAGAATATTTTTGCAAAGAGGTAAGTTTTTCTCATTTTTTTCTCATTTTTGTTTTACAAACAAAAACTTTGTTTTGTTTTGTTTTTTTTTTTTCTATTCTTCTATAAATGTATGCATTGTGCAAGATTCAAAAGAGCTAGGTTTTAAAAAATTATTATATTTTGTTTTCATTCAAATTTTGAATGTGTTGTTTGCAAAACAAATTGCCATAGGAATCACAATGTCAATGGGTTCTACCTCCGGCTCCGTAGCTAAACCAAACCAAAAGTTCAAAACAAGTGCAAATTCTCCTCTATGGAAGTATGTTGAAATGATAAGACAGATTTCGGGTGGTGGTGGTTATGTTTGGAAATGCAATGGGTGTGAAGTTACATATTCTAGTTCATACCATAGGGTGAAAGCACATTTGTGTGGCATAAGTGGAAAAGGCATCTCGCCTTGCCCTGGAAAAAAAGATGCCCCTATTCCACCTGAGACAGTTGCAAAATACATTATGGAGCAAGAAGCAGCAGATCAACGGAAGCCCAAAAAGGAAATCACCCTTTGTTAAAAAAAAAATCAAAGGGAATGCAGCCCCCATCTAATCCCAATCCCAATATTGTGGTAGAAGACCACCCATTTATGGCCACTCCGAATCTTCAAGCTCAAAGTGCACAACCTTTTGCAAACAAGAGAGCAAAGGGGCCTTTGGAAGTTGCATTTCAAAATGAGAGTAGAGCCCTTGCCGACCAATGTGTAGCAAGATGCATATATGCCAATGGATTATCTTTTAATGTTGTTCGTTCTCCATATTGGAAAGAGATGTTGAGAGCGGTTAATGAAGCTCCAAAAGGGTACAAGGGCCCGGGTTATGAGAAGGTGCGTAGCACTTTATTGGAAAAGGAGGTTGAGTTGGTTGAAGATGCATTGAAGCCTATAAGAGATTCATGGGTTGAGACAGGTGTGTCCATTGTTTCAGATGGTTGGAAGGACTCAAAAAATCGGCCTTTGATCAATGTCATAGCGGTGTCCCCTCAAGGGGCAATGTTTTTGAAAGCCGTGGATTGTGAGGGGCAAGTAAAAGATGGACAATTTATTGCTAATATTCTCATTGCAGCCATTGAGCAAGTGGGAGCCCGCAACGTTGTTCAAGTTGTAACGGACAACGCAAAGAATTGTA
The DNA here is from genome assembly GCA_007258455.2 of Sequoia sempervirens. Lineage (NCBI taxonomy): Eukaryota > Viridiplantae > Streptophyta > Pinopsida > Cupressales > Cupressaceae > Sequoia > Sequoia sempervirens. The sequence continues at coordinate 587,942,543 of VDFB02000015.1, read as the reverse complement.
GAGCTGCAGGGTTGTTGGTTGAGGAAAGATATTCACATATCTTTTGGACACCTTGTGCGGTCCATTCACTCAATCTTATGCTGCAAAAGATTGGGAATAAAATTGCATGGATCAAACAATTGTATACTGAGGCTGAGGACATTCAGATGTTCGTCACCAACCACCACTTGTCTCAAGGGATCTTTAGATCATTTTCAAAATTGGAGCTATTGAAGGTAAGTGAAGTAATATTTACATTTGTCATTTTCTGATTTTCATAATTTGATTGTGCATTCTAATTTAAATTCTTCTTTAAAGTTTATTTTTAAATTTTAATTATTTTTTTAATTTGCAATAGGTTGCAGAGACCCGCTTTGCCTCTAATACAATCGTCTTGAGACGACTTGTGAAAGTTAGGCAGGCACTTTCTAGCATGGTGATTAGCACCAATTGGTCTATATGGAGGCAAAGCAGCACTGAAAGAGCAACAAGAATTAAGAGCATGATATTAGATGACTCATGGTGGGATCGTGTGGAGTATCTCCTTAGCTTCACCGAGCCCATTTTGAGTATGATTCGCTATACTGACATGGACAAGCCATGCATTGGACAAATATATGATGGTATAGACTCAATGCTTGAGAAGATCAAGTGCACCATAAATGCAAGAGAGCAAGACCCTGAAGAGACTTTCTTCAAACAAGTGCAAACAATTGTTGAAGAAAGATGGAACAAAATGACAACTCCATTACACCTTCTTGCCTTTGCATTGACTCCAAAATACTACAGCTCTCAGCTTCTTTCACAGCCAGGAAGGCTTCCTCCATATAGAGATTTAGAAGTGGCTGAAGGGTACAAGGCAACATTTGTGAGACTCTTCCCTGATCAAGATTTGCGAAGTGTAGTCACGAATGAGTTCATTGATTTTGTGCACTCAAATCATCTAGATGTTGATGCCACCCATGATAGGTTCTTAAAGGATGCTCATAGTTGGTGGTACTTCCATGGACAATACTTCCAAAATTTGCAGCCCCTTGCAATCAAAATTTTATCACAAGTAAGTTTAATAAATTTTCATATTTTAGTTTTAAAAGTTTCATAATTCCATTTATAAATTTTTAATTGTTTACTTTGTCTTCATAGGTTGCTAGTTCATCCGCATCTGAGAGGAATTGGAGCACATATTCTTTCATCCACTCAGTAAAGCGCAATAAATTGCTCTAAAAAAAAGCGGAGAACTTAGTATATGTGCATTCCAACTTGCGTCTCCTTTCACACAAACAACCTGACTACAAGGAAGGGGAGACAAAGTTGTGGGATATAGTGCCAGAGGATACTGACTTGGATGCTTGCAGTTCCCAACATATTGCATATGAGGAGTCGGATATCCAACAGGAGCATGGGCACAATACTAGTGCTAGTGATGGTGCCATTGGCACTACTTGTGATTCATCTAGTCTTCCTACTTCATCTAATGTCAATGTTGACATTGATATGGATGATTAAATGATTTAGAGAATCCATTTGATGATTAAAACTTTAAGAGTGTTGTAATATTGAACTTGAAGTTTGAACAATGAATATTTATCATGCATGTTTTAAATGACATTCAAGTTTATGGTGGTTTTGTTGTTTATATGATGTTATGTGATATTCTAATCCTAATTCATGCTTCTAGGCTGCATATATATATATATATTTTTACATGTTTTGTAATTTGTACTAACGAACCTCAAAACGAATCAACCTCACCTCCCAAAATTTTGCCTAATCAAGGAACCTCAACCCGAACCCGGAATCGCAACTAGTTTAATTTTTATATTATTTAAATATTTATTCAATTTAGCATTTAAAAACGCTTTTTCTCGCTTAATCTAAATTTAGGGGAAACAATCGAGATTTGGGGACATGACACAAATGCAATTGGCAGCTGCTCCTAGTTATTAGTTATGCAATGTGAAGTAATTGCATAACCTTAGGTTGACTTTGTAAAACTATATAGTATATTGTAATTGAAATTTTGTCATCTATCAGCATCTAGTTATTAGTTATGCAATGTGAAGTAATGTTTTGAGTTTGAAAGATGTGCAATGCAATGTAATCAGCAATATGAATATAAACTACAAAAATCTATTTTACAATTCATTAGTTAAACTCTTTATTTTATTTGCTCTCTATATCTCTAATGGAAATGCCTTTCAATTTTTTAAAAAAAAAAGTTTTTATCTCTCGTTCTACAATTTTTTACGTTTTTTTTAAATCTGATTTTTTCCCATTTTTTCAAAAAATCTTATACTTTTGGTTTGCCAATTTTTTCTCCAAAAGATTTTTGCTGCTATGGGGCCCGTTAACCACATCGTGATGGTCCCTCCCTTTGATATTGTTCCTTTATTTGACCTATAACATCATGGACATGTTTAAATTCACTTATCTCATTGTTACGAGTGTTTGGATTTGTTCATGTATATTGTGATTATTGATATATTGAACCATAATATCTGCATGCTGGCTGTTTTCATGACTGTAAATATTCAATTTATTACTGTCTGGACATGTAAGCAGTTTTGATGTTTTGCTGTCTTTTATGTTAGGCTGAGTAACAGGTTCACACACGTTTTCTGTGTGTCGAATCTGCACTGTTTTCTGCCACATATAGAGTTTCCCATTCAGAATATGATACTTATTATTTAGTGCAATGGTCACTGTGTGCTTGTCAACCTTCACATGTTTCAAACCACAGTGCAAAATGTGACGTTCTTTTCTAAATGGATGTCTGCTACATGTCTGTGCATGGTGTAGTTTGGAATTTTGCAGATCATTCTGACTTTTTATGAATTCCAGGTTAGAACATATTGGACAGTGGAAATCATTCAGTTCAATCCTGTGCTTAGTATTATTGTGAATGCCATGGATACAACTATCTTTATGGTTTTTATTGCATGAACAATGTTAGCAATGCCCTGCTATTTGATGTCAAACCAATCGTGAGGCTCACCCTTTTCCTGTCCCATGTTTTGTTTAACATAGGTTCAGTGATTTGATTGGTCATTGTCATTATTACTTTCCATTGTAAAGATCAATATGAGGATACAACCGTCATCCATATCCTGAATATTACGAACATCATTTAACAATGTTTTGACCAGACTGAATACTGTCACCCTCACTGAGAATATTCTCAGCAGCATTAATTCCGAAGGGACCTGCAAATTGTTAATACTCGAGTCATTTGGAGAATCTGCTTCATCATTAAACAGTGCAGAACCCTTATTGTTACTTTTATGGGCATGATGCCATTAAACTGCTGAACATTAATGTTCTGAATGTCATGGTTATTGGACATTTTGCTGCAAATGGATGATGTGACTGTGCTGGGAATACAACTGCGCATACTTTTGCTGAGCTCACAAAGCCAGTTAGCCTCCTTAATGATTCCAGATTTCAGTTCTCATGCTTGCTGCCAATTCTAAGTGTCAATTTTTCAAGTTGCGCAAGGCCTGATTGCTATCCCTTCTTATTCTCCATACCTCTGATCTAAATAGAGCCAGGCCTAATTGTATGAGTATCCTATTATTCTGTTGATATTCAAGTGATGGCTGATTCTTGCAAAAGTTGGAAGGATCCTGTTGTCTCTCTTCAGAAATGTGAGTTCTGCTGTCATTTGGGAGAACTTTAAGTCTTTAAACACAGTTTTTTAAAGAAACTAAAGTATCCTAACAGGGAGGGACAACATTGATTGTTTGATGTTCTCGTATTGTTTATTTATTCTTGGGGAGACTTTTTGGTGCACCATGCCAGATTTGTTCATCTTGATGTTTCAAGTTCTGCTTCTGGAACCATCTTTAGTTGACTACTAAGTCACCAGGTTCGAATTCAAATTCAAGTTCGTCAACATTGAAATTCGAATGAAATTCGACAAGGAAAAAATTTGAGAAGTATAAAATTCGGATTAAATTCGCCTTGTGTAATTTTATTTATTTATTTTTTATAAATATAAGTAATATATCCATACAATTGTCTAAATAGTTTAACGTTGAAAGATAGATTTGAATCATTACAAAAAGATGACACATTTATAAAATATAAACCATAAGAAACATGTGAAATCACGATTGCGAAGATGTTCTTTTGTTAAAAAGGTACAATAATAGTAAAGACTTTAGAACTTAAAAAAAGCTCCAAGTCATCAAGAGCACTTGGCTGAGATGCTAAATCATCGTCATTTGTATCACTACTCAATTCATCATCTGCAAAGTCAGGCTCATCTGCAACTGGCATTGCTATGTCTTCAAGAATTTATTGTGAGGAAGAGTCCTTTGCTGATTTGTTTATGAGCAATTTTAAATTGCTGCGAACATAGACAAGATCTCCCAACTTTCCAGACAACAATTTATTCCTTTTTTCGGAATGGATGTGGTCAAAGCAACTCCAGTTCCTCTCACAAGCTGATGAACTTGCTCCCTGACTCAAAACTCGAATAGCAAACCTTTGTAGCTTAGGAGTTTGTGCTCCATAGGTCATCCACCATATATGCCTAGGTACATGTGCCATGTCATTTTTGGCTGCTTGCATTCCAAACAACCCTTCTCCTCGCTTGTATACCCAAAGTTGACTTTTGATTAGTGCCGAAATTGTTTGATTTGATTCATACTTTCCTACGGCTTCTAAAAGCCCTGCATAATTTCAGTGTCACCTTGTCTATCAATAGAAAATAACTTAGGCTCCAAAAAGCAAGCTGCTGCATGTAAAGGTGTGTGCATCATTTTCCATCTGCAATCAATTGTCTCCCATATCTCCATATATTCTGCTTCTACATTGTTTAGTGCTTTTTAGAATAGCTTCCTTACAATGGTCCATGCTTTCATAAAGCATGCCAAGGCAAGGAGTGTCACCATCAACCATACGAAGCATGTCAACAATTGGTTCACATATAAGCAAAACCTTTGCTGCACTTTCCCAGAAATTGCTGTTTAGAATGATTTGCTCTATGTTCTTCCCCTTAGGACCTTTAGAAAGCATTGAGTGTTCCCACTCATTAGAACAAATAACAGACCTCAAAGCTGCTTTTTTTTCAACCACTCTTTTCAAAGTGATATAAATGAAGCAAATCTTGTTTCACAAGGCCTCAACAACTCCTTGGATGCATGCTTCCTATAAAGACTCAATGTGAGACGATGATTCCGTATGAAATTTGCAATTGCTCTCCCTCTGTGAATAGCTTCATGTACCCATGGAAATTTAGCCAAGTCATGGGAATTTAGCCAAGTCATGAAGCAACATATCGAGACAATGGGCTCCCCATGGGCTCCAATATATTTGTGGGTACTTCTCTGTAATCAGCTTCCCAGCTCCCACACAATTTTCTGCACTATCAGTTACCACTTGAACCACATTTTCCACCCCTACTTCAAGAATGGCTTCCTCTAGTATTTGAAAAATGTACTCAGAAGTTTTCTTGTGGTTCATGGTGTCAATCACTTTCAAGAACACAACACCCTCAGGATAAGCCACCAAAATATTAATCAATGGCCTTTGACATATATTCAACCATCCATCACTCAATATAGTGCAACTTGTTTTCCTCCAAGAGGCTTTGACAATAGCTAATTTCTCAGTCACTCTATCTTTTGACCTCTGCAAAAGAGTTGTCCTGATAGCCTCTGAACTTGTCGGGGTGTACCCTTTGCCAAACTTTGCAATTTTGTGAATTGCATTACGAAAATGTGGATTTCTCGCAACATTGAATGGAAGAGCATTTGTGTAAAACAAATCAGCTACTGCATCATCCACCTGTTTCTCTATTGGTTTCCAAAAGCTGTTCAATGTTCCTTGCTCTTTTGATACCCTCATCGGTTTGGATAGAGTAGAAGAGGAAGACATAACAGATGTGAATCTAGATGCATCTTCTTCAATTCTCTGTTTCTTTTGTGCCTTCTTCATTTTTCCTACAATTGAATTGGACTGCTCTTTCTCTAAAGCAACTCTCATTTCTGGAGTAACAGCAGGACATGCTGTAACACCTCCTCCTGCACCATTTGTAATACCAAGTAAATGGTCCATTGCCCTTGTCAAACTGCCTTTAAAAGGTTTCTGACACTTGGTGCATTTGAGTTTAGTACCATTGTGAGTGACATATTTCCATGCCACGGCTGTTGAGGAGCCATAATCTAGCAATCTGCATGTTTCAAAGTCAAAATAATATTTATTATTTAAACATACACTAAATTATACTTCAAAAGATATTAAAAGTTAAAACAAAATATATAATTTTTTTATTTTTAACTCCAAAAAACAAAACACAAAATTAAAAAAATTATTTTAATAAACATTTAAAA